>CM049376.1:14503585-14926085 GCA_026937815.1 Etheostoma perlongum
GCCATGTTTCACAATATTTCACAAGAGAAACATGATATGGCTACAGTGAGTAGCTACAGACAATAAGTAATTTACATATTGCCCAGTCAGGTAGATTGAATAGTTCTAAGATGGAGCTTAGATATTAGCCTTCGTGAGAATAGCCACAACATGCTAAAAAAAAATGGCACTATGTAATTATAAAAAATATAAAGAGGATACTAAGATTTGGTTTGCTTAAAATATAAAATTATTTAGATTTTAAAAAAGGGTTTTCTTTCTTTTCTTTTTTTTGAAAGCCTATTCTCTTTATGAGTGACTGACAAAAAAGAACAAGAAAATGTGCACAAGTGTTGTAATTGTTGCGTTTAGATAAATGTGTTGCCATGGCAAGAATAGTATTACGTTTTCACTATATTGTTGTCATGATGTAATTGCCAATTGTTAAGTTTAAAAGGACCATACTGGTATTTCTTGTTTTATCCTATTTTATATTATTTCTTGTGCCGCTAAAGAACCCTCTTGGTAAACACCATGCCCATCTTTATTTTGTCTAAATGTATCATTGTTGGTTAGCACAATTTTAAGAATGTGTTGATTTGATGAGAAGTTTACAAGTCTCATAATGGAAAGTTGACTGCCAAATGGGAGAATGTTCACCATCTTTCTGGAAATAAAAACATAATTATTGGTATTACTGTTTTGAATGTAAATCTAAACAAAAATAAAATCTGCCAAGATTTTTACCATTCAAATAATTAAAAAAGAAGATAATATTAAACACCAAAATAATCCTTTAAGACCATATCTTATGCCAGGAATTTAAACATAGCAATTTGTGTACAAGAATACATTCAGATCTGCAATTGAAATTATTTGCATAGAATATGGAAGCAAATAAGAGACATAATTATTTGAATTTTAACAGCCACTGAATACTTAATATTGAAATGTTTTACCATTTACTTATATTGAAAGTCATGTATCTGAATTTATTAGTTCTAAATTTACCTATTTGAAGTTAAAATTTTGAATTTGAAATTTCTTTATTTGCAATTTCAAAAGCTAAACTTAAATATTTTTTTTTCCAATGGTCACAAATACCGATTTTAAAATTCAAGTTTCCAAATTTCAAAACAACAGATTCAGGTTGCTCAAATTCAGATCCAAAAATTCAAGATGAAATAATTCACATCCGGGCTACCCAGGACAGGATAGGCCATCCAGCCTGATTGCAATTAAACCGACGACTTGCCTATCAGAGCATGGTCTGCCAGTCATGTGATCCAAGAAAGCCTTTCAGTTGCACTATAACCAAAACAACCGTTCAGATTTATCAAACTTTTCTTAGGTATATGGCTCCAGCTACCTACAATAGCAGCTAAACAAATAATCCTCTGAAGTTAAAAAGGTAGGCTTAGAATAATCAGTAGATTAAGATTGCTTAGCTATGAACTTGTTGGTTTACACAATCTTGTGTGCGTTCACTATTACTAACACTCACCACTCCAGGTTGTACAACAGCGGGACCACAGATTGCTCTTGCAATTGTCCCTAACTTACATAACTATAGCTATAAATTGCATTGAGAATGAGCGCAGTTGCCTTTAGTTTTGAGCATAAAAACTAAAATACGACTTAAAGTATGATGTGATATGACACCAATTTAACTGTTAGTAAATAGATTGAAAGACATATGGTGAACAAATAAATAACCCTGATGAAAATAAGGTCCCATTCAGTTGTGAGGTAACAGATTGACTAGAAAACATTGGCACATATAGCTTGGACTTCTGGGGACTTCTTTTGGAGTCAAACAAGACTCTTGAAAGCTGTGTTTTGTTTCTTTAGAAACTAATTAGAGGACATCAATTGTCTTTTTGGTCTCAGAAAATTTTATGAAATGCCTTAGCTTTGATGAGAAAACGCTGCCTAAATGATCAAAACATACTCCTTTCCCCTTCATCTTTTACATTAGTTGGTAGGAGCGCTTGAAATCTGCCCTACGACCAATGTGTACGGCTCTTCATCATATGTTTTCAAATAAAGTTATTCTCTCCATTGCTGATGAGCTTCTCTTTCTTCTTGAGTCTCTTCAGTAGACACGAGGCAATGCCTAAAGCCCCACCTTTCAAAAAGCGAACAAAGTTGTCTCCCACCAGCGGGCCCATGGCAAACAGACCTGGCTCCTTGGTACACTCAAAAGTGTAGGGGTGGATGTCAATGGGGTTCTGTGTGCAGGAGATGGGTTTTGTTGGATCCTGACCAAGGTACTGGCCCTGACCCTTCAGAAAAAACAAGTTTGGATTAGTCCCAATCAGCACTAGGGCCATGGAGATCTTGAAGGCCTTGAGGGAGTTGTTCCCCTGTAACAAACACTTCATGTCAGACTGGAAGGACACCACCCAGTGTTCGGGGAAACTAGTGTAGTCAGGAAACAGGCTAACACTGGTATTACCAGCCATGTTGCCTGCAGCAAGTTGGGGCTTTGGGCACATCTTGGCACATACTGAAGAGGCGATACTTACTGCCTGGGATCTGTTTAAAGCAGAGGAGGCAGCCACATTTGTGTAGGTCTGAGAGCACATCATGTTGTAGACTTTGTGGTACTCTGGGTACAGGGTCTTGGGCAGCTGTTTGAAGATAAGTTCTGGGTCGTCTACGCTCTTACGAAAGACATGCAGCACTCTGATGTTGCTGTTACAAGCGCACAGAACTGCATCTGCAGCACTTAAACCAGCACCTACAATCAAAACTGGATCAGAGTTCATGTCCAGTTTTCTACGGCTTACAGCCAACCCCAGATCTGAGATGCTGTGGAATACAAATGGTAGGTCCTCACCCTCTGCACCTAATCGAACCGGTGAATCAGAGGCACCGGTGGCCAAAACTACGTTCTCAGCGAACAAAGAGAATGGCACATGAGTGTCATTCTGCAATTGCTGGTATCCCCTTACTTCCCAGAGAGCCCCCCCTCCTCCATTATTTAGACACTCAACTCCATTTCCCTCAAATCCTTCATTCCCACCATCTCCCACCCCTCCATCTCCTTGATCCGTGTGCCCATTTTCCAGACCTTCTCCTTCATGCCCCCGGCAGAGTTTCTGGACAGAGGTCACGTAGGTGTTGTCAACAAAATTCTTTTGGAGGCCTTTAAGCTTCACATAGTTACGGTAATAGGATGAGATCTCTTCTGGGGTGGCTCTGTCACTAGTGGCATCCCTAGAGAGAAGAGAGGGACAATTAGGAAAGAGGTAGCACAGAAATAAACCAAGACTTTAGCCATGTCTTTGCTGCTGTCAACCTCTTAGTACCTGCGTTTCCCATTGGTCAAGTCCCTGTAATTCACCCCTGGAAGCTCCATCCAAATGCCAAGACTAATAGTCAGCATGGAGCCTTCCATTGCCTGAAAAGAAGAAGAGAAGAGTAGAGGAGAGTGCAATTTCAGAGAACCAAATGATTAACATAAAATAATTAAAAATTACAAAAGGTGTGGCAGAGTAAACCTTGTAACTTACATGCCAAGCACCTCCAGGCGTTGCCCTCCCCAGCACCAGATGAGGGATGTGTTGCTGCTTGTCCCTCCTCCATTGAAGGACAGGGGGGAACTCAAAGCCAAAGTCAGCATTGGGGTGCAGAAGTGTGTCAAAAAGCACAGCCACAGGGTTCCTTGACCTTCCCTCAAGACCTTCACTCAAATATTCCAGATCCTGCAAAAAAAAAAAAGTCCCTATCATGACACATCTGAGTGATTGTGATCATGTGTACATGTTCATGGAATTCCTAGGTGTTTTACCTGTTCAGTGATGGATAGGTGCTTTGTCTCCTGCAGTTTCCTGTATATTATTGGGTTTGGGTGAACAGTTGCTGTATCTAGGTAAGGTTTGTGTCCACTCAGCAGGTAGGACAGACAAATACCTGATGGGCCATTGCCTAAAAAACGCCCCAAGTTTGAGAAATGGTGGATTAGCATCACAAAGAAGCACACAGCATTATGTCACAAACGATAGAGTGATAAAGACACCTTTAAGATTGTGTGCAGGATTTAGGGCAAGTTGGAGTGTGTGGAGATGTGAAACCTTTAAAAAGTCAGTTAGGAGCAATATGTTTACCTATGATGACCACAGGAACAGTGGGTGGGTGATCTTGTGGCAGAGTGGTCTCTTCTAGAAGAGGCATGGCTGCAGCCTGGGCCAGAGAGAGCACTGAGGAGGATGATAGAAATGAGAAGAAAGTTCCTGACATTTCTGTAGCTGTCCATTTGATACTCTACTAAAAGCAGAGGTTTGTTTGTGCTTTGTCCCCCCCAAACTGCTTCCATGTTTATGGCTCAGATTATTTGAACAGGTTCAAACCGGCTTGCTGTCTTTGTGTCTGCCAATGTTGTTGTTGTCTCATGTTAGCTTAGATCCTGTCTCCATCCACCACCATCAGCTGACTCACACGCACTAACCGGGGATGTTATTCATCCTGTTATTGTGCTCCCATACACAGCCACTGGCCTCCCTGTCTGTCTGGGGCTTCACACACGTGGAAACACCCCGCCAAAACACAACGTGCCCCCAGCTTTTCTCTTTGCCGTCCCGCCAACGTCTACACACCCCCTGTCCTATCAAACATGGCCCGCGGCATGGCTAGCCTGTGTTAACCCCGGGGCTGCTTCCTAAACAAAAGGGAGTTCTAATCAGATTTATATAGGCTTGGGTCTGTTGTGAAACGTTGCCGTTGAGTATGTGTAGTGTGTAACGCGACAGTGCCATTGTGTGCCCAATGGGCAGTAAATCCCCCCTGATCACTTCTCTGAGTGGGACCTAATCCCACTGGGCTTGTTTATGTCCTTACCGCCCCTTTCAACAGCAGCAGGATGAGAATGTGGTGCTGGCATCATGACAGAGCTCCTCCTCTTCTCATACCCACCCACCACCACACAAACTCACAGGTACTCCCGCCAAAACATTACCCACTAGCCACAGCAAACAGTGCCCACTTGTCCCAGTTTCATACTAACCAAAACAATGGCCACACCACTTATAGACTGTCTTATAGCCCAAATCTCTGGCTTACTTCCCTTAAAACCCCCATGTCTCCCTGCTGCCAATAGCAGTCCGCCTAATTTCACGTGCACCCCTCCCTCCCTCCCCGTCTGACCTGTCTGTAATCGGTTGTCTTTGTGTTTACAGTCAAAACAGTTTTTTTTTTTTGCTTGAACTTTCACTTCACATGAAAAACAGTGTGTATCACAAAAGAATCCCTATAAGGTCCAAATACTAGCTTTTTAAATGTATTCAGTGTGGTAATTAGCAAAAAACAAGATTATTTAAACACAGAGCAGTATGTAGTGTCTGTTTAGGTTGTTATTTAGTCCCCTGAACATGCAGTTTGTTTTATGTTTACATTATTATTATCATCTGGTATCTACTAATATCTTAATTCAAGTGCCTTTGACATTTTCCAACAACAGTGCTATAAGGTTGAGATTATGGTGACAAATACAGGAGAAAATAATGAGCATGTGTGTGCTTTATTTAACCTACAGCCTACTGTTGTTATTGTTGTTGTTGGGTTTTTACAATTAATTAATCTCCATTTAATACAAAAAGTAAACAGTTACACTCATTCAAACTGCTTGAAAGTAAAACACAATCCCCAACTAAAATGTGACAAAAAAGATATTGATGCTGATTTTTTGTTTGTTATACTGGCTTTCTGCGCCACATGTGCAGCATGTGTAGAGAGGATGGGCCATACTTTTCTAGAATAGTGTACTGTATTGTGGGCAATATATGGAAAACAAATTAAACTTAATGTTACACTTGTTCATGTTCACATGGTGGAATAATAAAAGCCTTTTACCATTAATATGGACACTATACTTGAATGCGTTTCAAACAAGATTGTTCTTTTTTCTGACTTAGTACAGGCTCGGTTTTAAAGGTGTGTTTGATTTTCACAGGCCTACAACTACAGCCTCATGTTTGCAACTTGAGTTCATTTGTATGCAGCAAAATTAACCTCAAACCAGCGTGTGTGTGTGTGTGCGTGTGTGGATGGATGATGTACCAGTCTGCTACACCATCATACTTTATCCTATAATGTGCTCAAACCTCCCACTATAAACTCCTGAGCAGCGGTCCTTGCAGCATGTATCCAATAAGGCACAATGAGCACATGCGACAAGCGGCTATGTCACCATCATTGTATAATTTAGGTCAAACTCACTCACGGGCATCCTCAACAATCGGCCAAGAACACGATCTCTTACCGCACTGTGATGTATCTCTCTATGTCCCAGTCGCGTCCTGTTATCACGACCCACGGCTGCGTTTCTAACCGTATAAATAGGCAGACACCGGTGGGAGGACCTATCCAACTATCCGGGCTCCTGCATGAGATAATAAGCCAACCTCTCTCTCGTCATCACACACACGCGCGCGCACACACACAAACACATACTTACCTCGGTCCAGTTAAATTCGAGTAGGCTAGTCCTGGTTTATTTAATTCTGAACAGGCAATAGCATAGCCTAAATGTTGCCTCAAAGGTAAGCTAGATATTCTATGTGCCTTGATGTATGCGTGCGTGCGTGCGTGCGTGCGTGCGTGAGAGAGAGAGCGAGAGAGAGAGAAAGAGAAAGAAAACCGGGTCCTGTGTTGTGTCGTCACATGCGCATCTCACTCTGCACCGGCCGTCGTGCGCGTGTTCACGGAGAAAGAAGAGAACCGGAAGATCAGAGCATCTTTCAGCATCCTCACAGCGCCGCCGACACACTGCTGTTAACTGAGTGGGGTTTAGGTGGAGAGTTTTATTTTTAAGAAATGCATTGCCCAAATCTAGTAGGCTACATGTTATATTGTCCCTTTAAAGGTAGCCTATATTTCATCTGTTAACCTGAATGAAATCAAGTAATTTTGAGGCAGGGGCCCCAGTCTTCGGATGCTTATACCTCCGTGGTGCCATAATACTGTATCTGAAGTCTCTTTCCCAAAATTCACTCTTGGTGCAGAATTACAGCCACTAGAGCCAGTTCCACAATGAGCTTTCCTTAGTATGTGCCATTTCTGAGTCTGTAGCTTTTGAGGAGGATGAGGGGATGTCTCTCTCTCTCTCATGGGTGGGCCAAATTCTCTGGTAGGGCAAAGCAGAGAAAGGTAACCTTGCCCCTTATGACCTCATAAGGAGCAAGATTCCAGATTGGCCCATCTGAGCTTTCATTTTCTCAAAGGCAGAGCAGGATACCCAGGGCTCGGTTTACACCTGGCAGGCTGGGAGAATGCATATTAATGTTAAAAACCTATTAAAGTGAAATTGTCATGCCATGGGACCTTTAAAGGTAGGCAAATGCACAAGATCCAATCGCTCTCTGTTTTTTAAACTGTAGTCTATTTACGTCCTTTAAAAGTATTGTTTTTTTATGCTATGTCCCAATGCTTGTCTTCTTTAATTTGTTTTGTGTTGTTTTCAGTACGCTGAAGCCAAAAACAATTTTCAACATTGTGGACCATTAAGTATCAAGTATAACATTATAAAGGCCTCTATATACGCTAATGAGTAGGCTACATTAAGACTGTATACAGGAAAGATAGCGCCAAGGACACCTGTCGCTATGGGCAGTAGGGGGGCCAGGCTCACCCCCAAAAATGCTTGTTCCCTCCCACTTGAGGCACAGATCTCTTTAAAAAAATTACTTTAATTTTCTATTATCTTAGTTGCTAACTTTGTGTTGCATTCATGTGGTAGGCCTATTTTTTATCATTAAAACATTACAAATATAAAGAAACACTGGTGGGATTTTGTTTGATTGATGGGAATCTACACTTTAACAGCCTATTATGGTCTTACTAAAAAGAAAGGTTAAGTTACGTACGTGACGTAGCCGAGCCTGATGCTATTATAGCTCCGTGGAGCCCGACAGGTGCGGTTGATGTTATTGTAGAAATATTTATCAGGATCAATATTGTTCTACATTTCATACAGTTTATGTTCATTGGGGTCAAATGTTGCTAGATTCAAATTTTCATAGTTTTCATGTGTGACTCGAGATACTACTTAAACAGTCAGGTGATCCAAATTCACCAAAGTCGTCACCTTCCATGTCATAAAATGAAAAGGAATAATCCTTATCAGGTCTCATTGTTGTTGCCATTCTGTAATTATTCTGCAATTAGCATAATTTCCACGTCATAGATTTATCGTAGTGCAGATTCATTCACAACCCGATCTGATGTCATTGATAACTCTTCCATGTAGCAAATGGTAAACGAAGGGCAGCAGTTAAACTCCGCTCTGTGTGCACGCGCGCTCCCGCGGCCAGGGGATACAAATCCTGGTGGGGATAAATACATTGGCATGACACCTGTCGGTTCAAGTGTCTGTGCGTGTGTATGTGAGTGCGAGTGCGTGTGTGTGTGCGTGCGAGTGCGTGTGTGTCTCATGGCAGTGCATAGCCATCTGTTGACTGCTTTAACATGTTTAAGAGATGCTTCTGTTACATCTAATGTTGTATAGTCAAGTGTTTTATGGATATTCATAACATTGCTTCTATGTGTGGTTTAGGCTATAGGCTACCTAGTCATATTGCAGTTGGTTATGTTTAACAGTTAAACATTAACGTGATGACGTGCTGCGCAAATTGATAATACGATTATTATAAATATACATAGGCCTACTGTAGGCTAATAACAATTGTGCCCTCCCATGCATTTCATATGCCCCCTTAAGACTGAGGTCTGGCGACGGGACTGGCACCAAGTAATTTTGATAGGCATACATTTTGCACCTGACAAAACGATCTACCATTAGTCCATTTTGATATTTCACACCTCAGCAATTTTATTTGGTTGGTATGATTGAGCTGATGGAGCAGCTGATCCTGTATGCACAATTTGCCATATATTTAAAATATTAGGTAAAGGTAAAGTGTAGTTGATCGTGGGATTTAACATTATATTCATGAACTATTTCTGTATTTACAGGGGCTATAACCTCACGTTTATAAATAGAAAAGGACCGGGGTCTCTGCAGCTGTCACTCACCCTTGCAGAGTCCCGCCTCTTTGCCCTTATGATCCAATAAGCTGGAAGGAACCCAACGCTTCCGGTTCGTCATACAACATGCCGATTAGCCGCTAGCTCAGTCAACAACACCAAACTGTGGCAATAGACGCCACTGAAGATGGTCCAGTTCAGTAGAATATGCTTCCGGAAAGTAAGTACAGTGTCAGACATAATTTTAATCTAATGGAAAAATCCCACAATGTGTCTTTACTAACAAATGTAATGGTGACATAGGCTGGCAAGCTAACTGTTAGGTAGCTAGCTGTGTGGCAGGCTCTTGCTAACTGCTGTCAAAACATCATTGACTATAACGTGTTTTCACAGCTTTATGTTATATTAAATGCGTAAACAATTATATATTTTTTAAGCATGGAAAGTATTTGTTGGCCATGGAAATAGACTTTATTGTCATTGACATTTTGTCAAGTAGCTAGGGATTTAACGCCTAATGTTTGACAAAAAAGTCCCAATGTAGCTTCCTTGAGCTTTCAAATGGATCCGTTAGCATGCAAGCTATTTTAATGATTTTTTTTTAATGATTTTAATCAATCAGTAGCATTTTTAGGACTCCTCGCTCATGTTGGCTTGAGAGTTAAACATTAAGCATCTTTAGCTTGAAAATAGCAGTATGCCAACTTAGCATTTGTGTTCAAACCCAACGTAATATTTTGATTCACATCACTGTAATGTCTATTTTCCGCCTCTTGCAGTATGGAAACTTTGTGGATAACCTCCGCCTATATGTCCGTGGAGGTAGCGGCGGTATGGGTCTACCCCGTCTTGGGGGACAGGGAGGAAACGGGGGAGATGTTTGGGTGGTAGCTACAAAGAATATGACCTTAAAGAGGATCAAGGACAAATACCCCCAGAAACGTTTTGTAGGTGGAGCAGGAGCCAACAGCAGGTTTGTTTCTATATATATACAACCCTAAGTTGCATTTTAAAGTGCCAAGTCAGAATATCTGTTCATTGACATCAGCTGATGATTTATGTTCGTCAGAGATCCTCCAACATGTTGTATAACAGATGCTAATTTATCTATAGTGTCCGAGCACTAAAGGGAGAGAGAGGGAAGGACAAGGAGATCTTGGCACCTGTTGGTATCACAGTCACCACTGATGATGGCAAAATACTTGGTATGTCATACTTCTTTGGTATTATACCTCCCCTATTTTATTTAAATGCATGCGGAGTATAGTCGGTGATACAGTTTTAGAATAAAGCCCTTATTTTTTTTTGAGGTTATTTTATTCATGTGGTTAAGTACATCATAGGGGCGGTTGTGGCTCAGTGGTCGTTCGATCCCTGGCCTTGCAGTCCCATGTTGAAGGGCAAGACACTGAACCCCGAGTTGCCCCAGATGCTGCGCCTTCCAAGTGTAAATGTGTGTGTGAATGTTTATCTGATGAGCAGGTGGCATGTTGTACGGCAGCCTCGGCCACAGTGTATGAATGTGTGTGAATGGTTCCTGTACTATGTAAAAGCTTTGAGTAGTCATTAAGAAGTTGCTAAGAAGTCACTATATAAGAACAGTCAATATTACATCATATGGCATAAAACATAGCGTATCAGAAGTCAAATGGGAGTAGTCTATTGATTTTTCAGTAAAAACAAAAAATGTTCAACCCTCCCATCTATTCAAGGTGACCTGAATACTGAGGGTGATCGTCTGATGGTGGTGAAAGGAGGACATGGAGGCTCCTACCACTCTGCCTTTGAGCCCAGTAAGGGCCAGACTAAAAACCTAAGGCTGGACCTCAAACTCATCGCTGACCTAGGCCTTGTTGGGTAAGATCAGAGAGAAACATGAACATATTGCTTAATTTCAGCTGAGATTCACTTGAATATCTGTTTTTCTTGGTGCTAATTCACCATCAGGTTCCCAAATGCAGGAAAGTCCTCTCTCCTGGTTGCCATGTCTAATGCCACACCTCAGATTGCCAGCTACGCTTGTGAGTACATAATACTATACATATGTACAAACATGTACTGTCTGAGTTAAATAATTCTTCAGGTCAACATGCCAACATATTTGTTGTTTCACAGTCACAACGTTGAAGCCAGAGATCGGCAAACTGATGTATAAAGATTACAAACAGGTATGGTAAGGCATATTGGTTTATTGTTCTTTTAACTGTCCGTTGGTGAAATTACTAAATTACTCTATCTGTAAAGTGTCTTGAGATAACTCTTGTTATGAATTGATGCTACAAATAAAATTTAATTAAATTATTTTTTGTGGCTTTCTCTCATTGAGTGGTGCTCTTATTATTTTTGGTAGATTTCTGTTGCTGATCTCCCAGGCCTGATTGAGGGAGCTCACATAAACAAAGGCATGGGCCACAAGTTTCTAAAACACGTGGAGAGGACCAAGCAGCTTCTGTTTGTGGTGCGTAGTGACAGAAAGTACATAAGCGGACACCTACATACATTATATGTTTGAATGTGGTCAGAATTACCTGCTGATGAAAATGGAGTTTGATGTGGTTGTGCTTTGTGTGGCTGCAGGTAGATGTTTGCGGTTTCCAACTGGCAAGTAAAACACCGTTCAGGTCGGCCTTTGAAGCTGTTCAGCTTCTTACCAAGGTGAGAATGAGGATTTGAAAGACTCAGAATTTATAGGATTTTTGCAATAACGTTCTAATTGTAATTATTTTTCTTACCGTTGTTCTTTCACTTGACTCCGGATCTATCCACCCCACACACGCACACCATGTATTTGCTTCTTCATCCTCTCCTCCTCTCACTACGGCATTCAAGGAGTTGGAGTTGTACAAAGAGGAGCTTGTATCGGAAGCCGGCCTTACTGGTGGTGAACAAAATGGACCTGCCTGATGCTGAGGACAAATTAGCAGAGCTGAAGGACCAACTCCAAAACCCAGACGGTGAATTGTAATGTTTATTCATTAACTTTATAATTGTCTTTACTGCTGATATTTACTTGCATCTGAATGCAAGTTATTTTTTTCAATGTGAGGATAGTTTTGTAGCTGCATATCAGTTTGATGTACTTGAGTGATACAAAGGTAGAGTCAGAGGATGTTAGTCTTGTACCAGTTTAGATGAAAACAGGGAAAGAGCTAACATTGTGATCAATTGCAATAAAGTGTCAACAGATATACAAAAAACAAAGGTGAAGCATTAAAACATTCATATTGGCTAATGAGAACAAAAAACAAGAATCACAACCCTTTGTATTGCCTGTATCATTATATTCTGCTGTCTTACCTTCCTGCAGAGTTCTCTGATCTGTTGCCTGATGACATGATACCAAAGAACTACATGACATTCAGACACGTGGTTCCTGTCTCTGCCTCCACTGGGTTTGGTGTCGACACTTTGAAAAGTTGCATCCGGGAATCACTTGATGAAGACGCAGCAAAGGCAAACGAAGCCATCCATCAGGACAGACTGCAGACACTGAGGTTCCACTCACACAAGCAATTGTCATGAACACGGACAACATGTCACACATTTCAGCAGGAGCTGTAGTGTACGATGTCGGATGAGTTGTTAAATTATAATTATAAATTATAAAACTAGTTGAACTCTAATGGCACTGAGAAACGGGACAACAGAAACTGCAGAGCTGTCCATGGAAGTGATGGAAGATGATTTTGAGGTTCCACAAGTTCACTGTAACATAATTGGTTACTTACCAATTAAATGTTGGTGTACTCACCAGTTATATCCTGTTTCACCTGAAGATTAGACCTGAAGATTGTATTTATTTTTTATTGGTGTGTTATACATACATACAGAGTATGATCTGATACTAGTGTTCTCTTTTGTCCCAAGTTTAAAAGCTTTGAATTAATTTTTTATTTAAGATAACATGTCCAGGAATTACTGTGTCAGTCTGCCATGACTAAATGAATGTTACCAGTAGTGGGAATACTTACTTTTATAATACTATCCCCTAAATAAGATCAGTATTGGATCAGTGAGTCCCAAGTGTGTTGCTAATTTCCTATATTGTAATACAAAATAATTAATAATAAAGTCAGTTTTACAGTACACCTGTATTGTTTTTTTTCATCTACATTGTAAAATCTGAAGTTATTAGAAATGTCAGCTTAGACAGGTGTGTTGATGAAAGTTTTATTTTATATTAAATATATTACAATACTGAATGATTAAGAGGAAAAAATGGGGATTGATTTTTGCATTTTCAGTCTGTACAGCATACAGGCAAAATTAAAATATAAAAATAAAAAAAGACAGCAACTGCAGTATTTAGATTTGACCTGGTACATGTGGGGGTTTTCAAGGTTCCTGCAGCTGATGTGTCTGGCAGGATGGGACCACATGGTTGAGACTGGGTAGTACACAAATACATTCAAGTCTCTGGCCAGTCAGAGACAGACAGCCCATCTGTGGGGACGTTTTGCCAAAATTGTCTTGTCAGGATCTGTCAATCCAGCTGTGTGCGCAGGCAGATACAGTAGATATGTTTGGATGATTGACCGAAATCACTGCAGCCTGCGTGGTCCCATCCTTAGTGGAGAGTCCTCAGAATGTAGTACAGTGCAATGCCCATGACACCAGGACAAATGTCTCGCTGTAGCACACTAATATGATGTTAAAAATATTTCTTGAGCGCTGAGATAATGCTCTCCAAAGCCTCGGGTAGCCCAGGAAGGTAAAAGGGCCACTAGACACTGACCACTACTACTACTGACCGGAGCAAATAAGAAAGCTCTGGTAGAAGGCAAATCATGAGCCCATACAGGTCACATTTACAACATTACAGTATGTGTGTCCAATCCTTTATATGATACAGATTATCACATGCCAGAGGAACGGCCACTTCTATTGGCCCCAGGACGAATGTGTTTCAAAAAACTGTTTTCATTCAAACTCATCAACATACATAATTACAATAATGCACTTAATTACCTTTTGAATCGTTGCTGTACAGAACGCGGAGAAAAAAGTGAACATTACAAAGGTACTTAATAAAAAAAGATACTAGTAGCAATATTTGTCTAATATTGTGACGATCATATTACCTATACACTCCTAATGCGTACAGAAATTAAAAATGAGTGCCCACTGGAACAAAGCTGAACAACAGTAAAATGACAAACAGAATGCCTTAAGACAACAATTTCTACACAAGGTAGAACAATGAGTTGTAACTATACACAGAACTTTCTCTTGTGGAGTGATCTGGGACTAGTTTCCAAAACAATCCATCTTAAACTGCTATACTGGCATGACATCAGCACAAAAACTGTTCTCAATCATTTTTAACCCTGCAGCTTCCTCCCTGTCCCACCTTTGCTGACAGTGTAGCCTGTAGTACACAAACTTGTAGACAACAGCAAATAGGCGATGAGGGGGAAAAGTCTTTCAGTGACATTCATTTTTCATGTTATGGTCTCACAAATAGCCTACCAGAGAAATAACTGTCATGCTGTTGGTCTTCACAAGCTCAAACAGCAAGCACTGTACAGCATAGTTGATCATTTACAAGGCTAAATATCTCAATCGTCACAGCTAAATCCAAAATGCACGTTTCAATTACAGTTTCCAGATTCCTCGCCTGAGCCGGTCATCAACCGCACTCACGCTATTACTATTCTCACATTCATCTGAACGACTTTATGTGCTGCCCACTGTGAAAATGGGAGCACACTGGTCTCAAACATCTAAATATAGAATCAGGGAGAACTAAATACATCTCATCATTATCAATTTGGAAATTTCCAAAAAACCACCATGAGTGAAAAGTGGTACGTCTATAACTACACCCAACACACCCAACACATCCCCTTCATTTCAAGAATGAATTCAGGAATGGCACATAAAACTATGTAAAGTTTCCTAAATAATACTCAACAATCTTAAATGGGCACAATCAACATCTTAACCATGCTGTCAGTCATTACTAGATGTCTGTGTATTCCCAGAGATGGATGAAAACCAGTGCTAAGATAAAATAAAAACACATTTACATTCTGCTGTGGATAGAGAAAGTCACACAGGAAAAAAAGCCAGAGGGAGGATAAAATAGAATCACAGTCAGAAGAACAAGTTTGGGGTCTCTACAGAGATCCGCTTTTGTGTCTACAACACAATACAGCAGGAAGAGACGTCTCAATCTTTCCTTTTTCAACATAAAAGCAAAACATACTTTGTGGGTTTTTTCACTGTACATATTTACACACGCTCAGACAATCCGAGGGGAGGAAGAGGAGGGCGGGGTCAGGTTGGGTCCATGTCAACGGTTATATAACTGGTAATACAATATGAGTTACCTATAGTGGAGGGAAAGGGTCTACACAAGGTAAAAAATCACTGCCGCCTCGCATGCTTTCCTCTCAGATCAGACCACTGTTTTTCTCGTCTTTTCAGTAGGAGGAGGTTGCTGATTAACAGGGTTGTCTCATGCATACAGTGTTGGAGTTTCTACAGTGATTCACGTGCGTCAAAATGTCTCAACAAATCCAGATGCAGTTTGATACGATGACCAGCTCCTGGCTCCACTAACCCTTTTAGATAAGAGTTCAAAACGGTGGGGAGAAGGGGGTTTAAGGACAGGTAAGGGGGGTCAGAGTGGATGGGGTTTCCAGCCCCATAGATGTGGCCTGAGCGGACAGGAACAGCTCAGTCTGAGCTCCAGCTGGTCTGAAGTGGATGTGGAGCTGGTTTCTCTGCCGGCACTCAGTAACACCTTGTAGATACCCACTGAATGTCGCTGTCTGGCAAGACAGCCTCAGAGATGCTTGTACACACTCACACACACCTTTGTCTAATTCCACACCGGTGGTGGGCTCTCTCTTTCTTTCTCTGAAATCGCTTAGAGTCATTTTTGTTACATTTTTGTGTTTTTCATTCATAGAAAAGGAGAGACAAGTGTAGTTCCTCAAGGTCTTTTGCAGAGTGGGTAAGAAGGCTGTTATATTGAAGTCTCCCACAGCTGAGGAGATGAGAGGAAGGGAAATGCACAGAAAAGAGAAAGGGTTGGGGGAATAGAAAATGAAAGAAAAGACGTTTTATTTTAACATTCGTACTTTAAATATAAGGCTTATTATTTTATTTAGTCTTTTTATGATATAAAAAAATACACCAGCCTTTAAATCATGATCTTCATTAGCAGTGTTTCAGTAACTTTCAGTGTTCATAGTTTTTTTTTTCTTTGTAAAGCTATGAACACACTACACTATGGAGACTTGTCATCACATATTTAACTATTGACTACTGAAATACTGAAAAGTTTTGTGATGAATCCTGGTTCAGATTATATAGCTCAGTCTGGGGGCAAAATATTAGATTTTCTAACTACTTTTTACATTAACATGTAATAATCTATAATGACCTGCCCCATTTCAAATCTCCACTGTATTAAAAATCAATTTTGCAAAATCAGTGTTATAATCTGGCTTTAAATGATGTAATGTGCTCCTGATACTTGCCCTGGCGCTCTGCCTGTTGGCTTTCCTCTGGTCATCGGGGAGAGGGGGCATAGGGTACGGGTATCTCCTGCTGGATGCAATAGATCCTGTAGAGGAAGTGGGAGACTTGGCAGGGGATAGCGTCCTGAGGAAAAGAAGAAGTGACATTATTAATATATTGCCCTGTTATATTCTGGTTGGTTTAGGAATAAGTTGGTCAAAGACACAGATGATAAATGAGGCTAGATTCAGGAGCTAATGTTAGATCTGTGACTTTGGGCAACATCCTCCTGATGCTCCAATTATTCACCTTCCTACTGAGAGAGGTTGATCTTAAAAGCTCCAACTGCTGTTCACCAAAAAGCACAGAGACAAACAGATCATGTACAGTGGGTACGGAAAGTATTCAGACCCCTTTAAATTTTTCACTCTTTGTTTCATTGCAGCCTTTTTCCAAAAATCAAAAAAGTTCATTTTATTTCTCAGTAATGTACACTCAGCAACCCATCTTGACAGAAAAAAACAGAAATTTAGAAATTTTTGCATATTTATTAAAAAACAAAAACTGAAATATCACATGGTCATAAGTATTCAGACCCTTTGTTCAGTATTTAGTAGAAGCACCCATTTGATCTAATACAGCCATGAGTCGTTTTGGGAAAGATGCAACAAGTTTCTCACATCTGGATTTGGGTATCCTCTGCCATTCCTCCTTGCAGATCCTCTCCAGTTCTGTCAGGTTGGATGGTAAACGTTGGTGGACAGTCATTTTCAGGTCTCTCCAGAGATGCTCAATTGGGTTTAAGTCAGGGCTCTGGCTGGGCCATTCAAGAACAGCCACAGAGTTGTTGTGAAGCCACTCCTTCGTTATTTTAGCGGTGTGCTTAGGGTCATTGTCTTGTTGGAAGGTAAACCTTCGGCCCAGTCTGAGGTCCAGAGCACTCTGGAAAAGGTTTTCGGTATCCCTGTAAAAATTCATCTTTCCCTCGATAACCAGTCGTCCTGTCCCTGCAGCTGAAAAACACCCCCACAGCATGATGCTGCCACCACCATGCTTCACTGTTGAGACTGTATTGGACAGGTGATGAGCAGTGCCTGGTTTTCTCCACACATACCGAGAATTAAGGCCAAAAAGTTCTATCTTGGTCTCATCAGACCAGAGGATTTTTTTTATCACCATCTTGGAGTCCTTCAGGTGTTTTTTAGCAAACTCCATGCGGGCTTTCATGTGTCTTGCACTGAGGAGGCTTCCTTCGGGCCACTCTGCCATAAAGCCCCGACTGGTGGATTGCTGCAGTGATGGTTGACTTACTACAACTTTCTCCCATCTCCCGACTGCATCTCTGGAGCTTAGCCACAGTGACCATTGGGTTCTTCTTTGCCTCTCTCACCAAGGCTCTTCTCCCCCGATAGCTCAGTTTGGCCGGACGGCCAGCTCTAGGAAGGGTTCTGTAAACGTGAGGATTATGGAGGCCACTGTGCTCTTAGGAACCTTAAGTGCAGCAGAAATTTTTTTGTAACCTTGACCAGATCTGTGCCTTGCCATTCTGTCTCTGAGCTCTTCAGGCAGTTCCTTTGACCTCATGATTGTCATTTGCTCTGACATGCACTGTGAGCTGTAAGGTCTTATATAGACAGGTGTGTGGCTTTCCTAATCAAGTCCAATCAGTATAATCAAACACAGCTGGACTCCAATGAAGGTGTAGAACCATCTCAAGGATGATCAGAAGAAATAGACAGCACCTGAGTTACATATGAGGGTCACGGCAAAGGGTCTGAATACATATGACCATGTGATATTTCAGTTTTTGTTTTTTAATAAATATGCAAAAATTTCTAAATTTCTGTTTTTTTCTGTCAAGATGGGTTGCTGAGTGTACATTACTGAGAAATAAAATGAACTTTTTTGATTTTTGGAAAAAGGCTGCAATGAAACAAAGAGTGAAAAATTTAAAGGGGTCTGAATACTTTCCGTACCCACTGTATGTGTGTCTATAGCTCAACTTTTAGGGGCAACCTCTGTACACGAATCCCAGCAGCGGTGTGGGCTTAGTCATAGTTTACTGCAACTCACATGCTTCACCCTGCCACAGCATTACTTTTTCTTCATCATGGGGACAGCACTGACAGACAAACAGGCCAGAATTAGCAGAAATTCACTTTTGGTTAAAAATACATGCTACTAATGTGTGTGTGTGTGTGTGTGTGTTTAAATGAGGAATGCTGGGAGCAGTGAGTATGATGAGGTAACTGGGACCACAGACCAGACCGATGCTGGGTGAGAACAACACACAGAGAGAATCAGAGAGAGAGGTCCTGTACAATGAAAGAGCCACAGAAAGCCTGCCCCATCAACAGGAGCTTGTTTACATGGCTGCTGGGTGGTGATCGCAATACCTGGATAAGTCAGATAAGTGAGTAGAGGAGGGAGCGGGTGGACCGCTGGTTCCAGAAATCTCTTTTTCTCACAATAAATTCCCATATTGACAATTTATTTATCAATATTACTAAAATAAATTGCCACAATAATAAAGGGATTTACTGAAATATTTTGGCTATCCTTTTCTAATAAATAAAGGTTTGTTTTTTAGTCAGCAGTGTGGTTCTATGGATGGCAGTTCACCACTTTTGTTCAGGCAGAGATATCTCAATGTATTGGATGAATAAGATCAAATGTTATACAGACATTCATGGTCCTCAGAGAATGAATCCTACTGACTTTAATGTGCCCCTGACTTTTTTGCATTACGTTTACATTCTTGGTTTAAATAAGATGATTATTGGATCAATTGCTGAGACATGTGGTACACACATTCACCTCTGGATGGCCAATGCTTTGGTTTATGACCAAAGAATTAATTAGAAAATTATCTTATCTTTGTATGCTAACTGTACCTGTGATTTCTTTTGGATTAATTATAGATCTTTCTAAGCAGCTGCTTCTTTCAGACAAATAAATAAGAAGCATTTTGTGCCGATTAAGTGCTGGAAATAAACAGTCAATTATGTAAAATTGTCTGTGAGAAAAACGTGTCTTTAGTTTTACTTCTGAGACCAGGGCTCCCCGATGTAACCCTCTACATTTCTCTACTCCTTTGGACTGTTTCTGTCCTTCAATAGATGTATTAACGGGACAAGGGGCATGAATGTGCTCCTGAACATGTGAAGGTCTATAGACTACACTGCTTATTGATGTTTAACTTGCAGTAGTAAAACAAAAACAGTCCATGACATGATACGGATACTGAACACAGCCCATGAGCTTTCCTTGCTGTTCTCAAAGAAACCTTGTGGCTTGTGATTATCTATAGACTTTGAACATCATCAGAGTGGTGGCCTACAGCACAGTGATGATGTCAGCGCAGAGACTTGGCAGTGATATCACACTGATGCGAAGGCACGTGAGGTCACTGAGAGCGAGGTGAGGCTGACACACAGACACTTACTGACAGAACAACACGCAACATGCAGAGGCAACAAGAGACTGAGGGGAAGAAGCAAAGAAGGGAATAAGGAGGAATAAGGAATATTAGAATTGTCACACTATCACAGGCAGTGAGAGACTGTTGTTTTTGCAGAATCATTTGCTGAAAATAAGTCTGTAAAGTTGAGTGCGGCTGATCAAAAAAAACGAATGCCTTTCTCAAACTAAAAGGAAGAATGATGAAAAATTGGAAACATAATGTAAAGCAACCCCTTTTAGGAACCCCAAGTCGCAACATGCCAGCTGTCAACAACACTTTCTCTGAGATTTTACTTTTAAATATCCAGATTGAAGCTAACTTTCATTGACCAAGCCACAAATCAAACCAAAAGTGAGGGGGTTTTTAGACAAGCGTGTGGGGTACGGGACATGGTCTGAGATAATACCTAAGGTAAGGTCCTTGAGTGTTTCTATTCACATCTTCTACCCATTTAGTTACATCATAAAACTCTTTGAAGCGAGGGGTTAAATACCTGTGGGAGGGGGAAGGGGGTGATGGACACAACAAAGGGAGGGGGAGAAGAGAGAAAAGGAACAGAAATTGAAAAGGACAATCTCCAGAAATAAGGAAGTGTAGGGGGGGGGGAGAGAGGAAGAGGAAATATTTTAGGAAAGCAGAGCAGAGCAAAGATATCCTAAACAAACACCAAGATGCAATTAATAAAATGGTGAGAAGATGGCAGACAGACCTGATAAAAACAGCACCATGGAAATCACATACAACTGTCGTGTGTTACAGGCTCAGTTGCATATTGGTTACATGTCACATCATTCCAAGCAGTTGGCAGTCAGTCTCATGCTTGCAATGAGAACAGGTGCACTGCGGACAATTGTAAGCCAAGACCTTCAAACCCACAAACAAAGAAACACACCAACACGCAAGGCTCGGAGGCAGCCGATGCACACTGTTCATTTACAGTCAACAGGCATAGGCGATTTTAGAACACTTTTACAAGGCACTGTATCCATGTCACATTCTCATTAGGGGCAGAGCCCCCCCAAAGGTCTGATCCTAGAATCACCCCTGTCAACAGGCATATATGCAAATGCTTTACTTGTACACAGGTATGAGGTAAGAAAAGGTTATTTTGAGGTGTAATACAGCCTCACAAGCCAGACTGGGCTTTCACACAGCAAGAGACAACATGACCTTACTGGCTTGCAATTTGACTAGCTTGGGATGCTCGGTGTAACATACTCCTCAAACTGTACCTCTCTCTATCTCTGGTACAAAGTTGTGTTTTTCATAGCTACGCTACACCTTTAACAGATAAATCTAATGAAAGAAATGAAATAAACAATCAATCTATCTACAGTATGATATTCGTTATTCCTCTGTGCCATAGACATTCATTGTTGTTCAAACACTATTAAAAACATAAATGAGCCACACCGTGCACTGGGTGAACCGTAGTTTATTCCTGTCAATGCTCTTGAGTGCACCAAACGTGCATTAATCCACGGGTGAAAATAGTTCCCAACAAATACAATTTATGCTTCTGTTGGAGGAACCACTGCTAAAACCTTCAGTGCCCAGGTGTTTTGAGATTATTATTATCATTTTTGTATTTATTCTTTTTTATTATTGATGATTTACATCTTCAGTAGGAACCAGTGTGACAAGATAGTTGCTTGAGACTCACTAAAACAGTTTTTGTTTTGTTCTTTTCATGGCATGTGTTGACATAAAAAAATATAAAGCATATCCCCAGTTTAAGAACCCTTTAAGGCTATTTTCCACTAAAGCTTTTCCTTATCTGCACATCCCATGTTCAATGTTCATTGACCTCAGGACATGACCAGCTTGCCCGAAGAGAACTTACTCTGTGGAGTTGGAGCGAGCACGGAACTTCTTTCCTTTCAGTTTCTTACGATTACCGCTCAGATTCCCTGCAGAGAAATAAAACATAAACACATGCAACATATTTACTAGGGGTGATGTTTAAAGCAAGAGAGAACATTTAGGAGTATGACTGGGATGTGTATCCCCAAAACAAATTCACTTATTTTGGCTCTGGCAAAGACTTTGTGTTTTAGCTACAGTAGTTTAGACAACTATACAATAATGCTAAAGACATGAGGTGTTTTCTTTCCTTTTTTCACCACAGGTGTCCTACCTTTTTCGTGCATTAGTTTTGGTTTTAGTTTTCAGTGCAACAGAAGCAGGGTTTTCTCTTACTGTAAGTATGAGTGGGGATTTTGTTTTTACCTTGCCATGAGTTGCTCCTCGGTCGCCCGTTTTCACAGATGTCAGAGATGTGTTTGGCATCTGGGATTCTCTCGCTCCATGAGTGGGATAGGCCATTAGATCTACGCACACACACACACACACACACACACACACACACGGCATGGACAGAATATTATCAGAACAGCATTGTCCGTCCAAGCTGCTACAAATCACTAAAACGCTTCTGCTCCTGTTGATAAGTGGAGAGTATGGAGACGAGGGAAAGGCTGAATATGAAAACACCAGCGCAGCAGATGGCAACATTATGAGCCGTAATGCAACATCATGGCAGCTAAAAGTGACATGATATGAGAAATGTAGCAGTGAGGTATTTTCTGCTGAATACGCCATCTGCAAAATGTTCAGCATTTTCAAAACATTTTGATTCAACTCCAAAATGTTTACAGAATGAGACACGACATGAAAGCCATGATGATAACAACACGTGATATGAACACACCAGTGATTTAAAGAATCACATATGCACACACACAATTGCCAGTGAATGAATGAGTTATGATGAGATGGCACACCTGAAGCCAAACAGTGAGATGTTCTGAGAAATGGAGGGGATGGAGGGAGTGAAGGACAGGGTGCAAATCTGGAGGTGCGACAAGCAGGCTGACCTCTTCTTGGAGCTGCAGCCGGAGTTTGTGCTGACACCTGGAGGCATGTCACTGTAAAAGGAGTCTGCATCCCCAGGCTTTGTTACATAGTCACCTGGGGGCATTTGCCTGGATATACAGAAGAATTATTTTAGATATGAAATCACAGTAATTACAGAAATAGTCCCCCTTCAGATATTTCTATTAAGTTATTTATCACAAATCTATGATGTTAAATTAACTCGCCAAAAAACATGTTCAGCACTGCAAACTTATAGCTTGTGGCTGTGTTGCATTTAAATCTACTGAACCTCCAACTGTATTAGTGAGGTTTCCCTCCCACTTACAGTTTAACACCAGTGGCAGTGGTATAATGATGCCAGTCTCAGCAATTATGGGCAATTATTTACATTTACTCAAGTACTGTAATTAAGAAGAAATTTGAGGTACTTTGTTCTACTCCATTACATTGTACAGATTTTTACTCTGCTACATTTATGTAACAGCTATAGTTACTAGTTAACTTTCAGTTTAAGATTTTGTGTACACAACAGTAGGATCAGCCTCTAAAATATCGTGGTTTTCACAGACTAAACTGCCCCACAATATAAAAAATGGCTCCTCTCTTAACCAACTCCAAAAGATAAATACTGCTTACATGTTAATGCATCTGTAATAATAATCTAATAATGTTATACACATACGTAATAGCAGTCAAGTGGGGACATTTTATACTTCAAGTACATTTTGATAATAATACTTGTGTATTTTTAAAGAAGTTAAATTGTAACAGAGTAACAATAATTTAATATAATAAGTTATACTGTTTACTGATCTCCAGTGGGGAAATTACAATTTACACTCTGTTTTTGTTAGAAATCCCTACACATAGGCCTGAAATAAACACATGCTCAGGACCTATTCATGCACAAATGGAGAGATGTCAGAGTTGAGGGGTACGGTGCCTTGCTCAAGAGCACCTGGCAGCACTAACGAGGTGAACTGGCATCTCTCCAGCTATCAAACCACACTTGGGTCCGTACTGGGACTTGAAGCAGCTACTCTCCGGTTCCCAACACAATTCCTTACGGACTGAGCTACTGTCACCCCAGTAAATTAACACTGTGGTATTGATAGCTTTATTTGAGTACTTCTTCCACAACTGGTCTTTTTTCAGGACTACAAGGATATTTTTCTTCCTACATCTGATTTGTAATGTAGATTTTGCACTGGGTTTAGGATGTATTTATCCATGTTATTAACCATCAGACAAAAAATGTGTTAAAAAAAATTATTAACGGGACACTATCTCTCATAACATGTAAATGTCATGTAAAATTAACTTAAATGCAGCACAGTGGAAATAGAGTTAAAGTGAGCAAACCGGCAGAATCTTCGATGAACTTCAGACTCAACGTAGCATCTCTGCTTGTAGCTCCTGTGAAGAAAAAAGTATCTTCAGTCCAGCAAAAATATAGCTTTTGTTAAATGTGTTGCATTATATAAAGCAGTGATTCCAAGCCTTGTTAACTTGTGACCCCTCAAAATGATGCAATATCAACTTGCGAACCCCTTGTTATTTTTTTCTTGCTTTGTTTGAATTTGTTTTATTAGTCCACAAGGTCCAAGAATATTGTGTAATTCACAAACATTACTGTGTGTAGCAGAAATATGATTTGTCTTTCCTATTCTGTTAAATATCTGCTGACCACTCCCGGTGACCCCTACTGGGAGTCCAGGCCACAGGGTTGGGAACCACGGATACAAAAAATGACAAATGCAAGCTGAAGGCACACTCACTTGTAACACCAGGCAGTAACAGCTAGTATGAGGGCGAGGACGAGGATTGAGCCTGTGATGGCCCCGATGATGATATTGGTACTGGTGATACCTGAGACAGAGGGAGAGAGGAGAGTAGGGAGGTGAATGTGCGTTAATTGAATGTGTGTCTCTTGTTACCTGAATCATGAAGACACAAGGGGATACACAAACCACAAAACACTGCAGCAGAACACAAAAACACAATACACTTAGCAGGAAAAGTGTAAAAGGAGAACAAGGGGGACAAAACTGAGAACAAACTGCTGTCTCCCCATAGCACTACTACTACCTCTACTACTGAGGGGAACTCACATGTGCAGTTGGTTCCCATTGAGGATAACATTACAAACGGTCTGTTTTTCTAACTCAATAATGTTTAGATTTAGCCGACCGAGGTGACGCTGAGGTTGAGGTGAGAGAGGAAGAGGATCAGGATATGACATCAAAGACAGGACAAATACAATGAAAAGGAACTCAAATCTGACCTCAAGTCACTCCGTCAAAGACATCAGCCTGTCGACAAAGAATGAGTGTGAAAATAACAAACAAAAATGATGACATGCATGGTTCAGTGAATACAAATGCAGCTAGTTTTGGTGAGCAGACATGAAACCTGACACAGTAGCTAAAACATAAAAAAAGCGTCAACATAATATTTGTGAATGGGATTGATGAAGGGGAGGTAGTTTAACAGTAGAACAAGGTGGAAAGAGTTGAGAAGTATGAGAAGCAAAGATGAACGGATGAAGAAAAGATGCAGAAAATGAGAGATGAAGAGAGGTATGGATAGAGGCAAAAAATAGTAAGAGAGTTAACATCTCTCACCTGAAACTGGAGCAGTGGGTCCGACCACAAGATAACTGAGAGGAGATGTGGAGTTACAGTCCTCTCCTGCCCAGCCCAGGTAACACACACACTTCAGCTCACTACTGCACACCTACAGCATGAAATTAAAAAAAGAATAGTGTAAAAATGTCACTGTCCCATACCTTTATTTTATTTGATCTTTGATGCATCTATCTATCTATCTATCTATCTATCTATCTATCTATCTATCTATCTATCTATCTCTCTAATATGTAACAGCAAGCTCAGTCAAGCATATTAGAAATGTATGTATTTGTTGTTTTTCAACTTTATGGTTAATTTATACATGTATACATCTCTGACTTATTATTGTGCGTGCGTGTGTGTGTGTGTACCCCGTGTCCAGAGCAGACGGTCTTGTCGGTGGTCCCAGGGCAGGTGCTGAAGTTGAACTGTTGGATGGGGAGACATTTGTGATTGAAACAGATGCGGCCTGTTCCACAGGCGGTCCCATCCTCGACGTATCCCAGGTCAGTGTCTCCGTCGATCACCACATGAGCACCGCTGAACAACAAAAAATGCAGTCACACAGCACTTAACATGAGAGAGACTGTGTAGAACATCAATGTTGGAATAAAAGACACAGGGCCACTGAAAATGTATCCTTTCAAACTTAATTATAATAGAACTGTGAATGTTGCCTTTGCTCTGCTGTGCACAGCTTGAAATACAGAAACAGGGAGCAAGGCTTTTTTGTTAGGAAGTTTCCTCAATGATGTGTACCTGCAATCAAGCGAAGCACTGTGCTGGGCTACTGAGAAAGAGGTCAGCCCTCCCTGCAGCTCTCCCAATCGCGGGGCGGGTGAGATATTGGAGCACAGCAGGTACCCACAATGAACATCCCTGAAAGACAAAAATGCAACCAAACATCACAGAGAGTAAAATAAGACAATTACAGAACTGCATAGGGTTCAGTCACAGAAAGGACTCGCTTACTGTTTGTTACACTGGATCCAGGTGTCCTTGTCTTTCCCACAGTTACCTTTCTCCGTCCCTTCAATGTTCAACTTCTCGTAACAGAACTTGTCGGCCGCTGTTGCCTCTGAGAGAGGCACAACACAATGAACATTAACATTTACAGTAGATGCATGTAGTCTTTTGCAGATTTGCTAATACAAATCAATTTGCACATAGGATTATCCCACTTACTCTCTCCCCAAATGTACTTGCACTGTCTGTCTTTGGTTTTGCACCTTCCATTGAAGCATCGACCCTGTAGTGAGAAATATAGTGTCTTAAAGGCATCACATGTGCAAAGGTAAATACTTTTTAAATGTAAAGTATCTCAATATCTTACTTGGTCCTTTTCACACGTGTAGCCATCCATCTTGTGCACATTTGGTGGACACTGCAAATAATACAAAGAAAACATCAGAGATACTGTGATGCACTGTATAAGTATTGCATATCCTGTGATATTCTAAGTATTACTTTTATAACCCAGGATGCAGAAAACTGTGTGAGGGAAGCTCATGCTCACCTGGCTGGAGTTGCCTGTGCAGTTTTCTGGGATGTCGCAGTCGTTCACAGCGTCTCTGCACACAACTCCCATGAACTCCATCTGTAGCATAGAATTAAGAGTGTTTGTAAATAGGCGTGGTGTCAGAGGAACAGGGACTTAATCAGGAATTGTCATCCCTCTGCACAGTTGTTGGCTCCAGGCATCCAAAACTATCATTACTTCATCTATGGCAAATCAGTGTACTTGTCCACAACTCAACTACATTCATTTATTCATTCAAGCATTTGAGAGTGGTAAAGGACTGTCAAAGAGCATCTCACTTGTAGTCCGGAGAAGGAAAAGCTCAAAGAGGACATTTCTGGTTTTAAAAAAAAAAATAGTAAACTTATTGTCGCTTATTCCTGTTGGTCTTAGATTTAGCATCTCTACAGGGCTGGTTGTAACTCACAAGGTTGATCGGTCGTCAGCTAATTAGAAGGTCAGTGGTTTGATCCCTGGAGTCTCCTGCAGTCTACATGTGTAAGTGCATGGGAAATATACTGAGCCTGGCTGTGTCATCTGGGTATGAATGTTTATTCCTTCCATACAAACGAGCATTTGGCATCTTGCATGGTAGCCTCTGCCATCAGTGTATGATTGCTGGCTCGTATTTTAAAAGTGCTTTGAGTGGTCGCTAAAACTAGAAAAGCGCTATATAAATGGAGTACATTTAACATTACTATAATTGAGAGAAGGTTTTCTTTGCTAGCCATTTGAAAAACCAGAGCAGTATAACATTGAAGTACATCCAAGTGGATATGGCCAATGAAGACCAAAAAAGGCATCCTCCTACACCCCAGCCGAGGATGAAGGGTGTTGCCGTGTCCTGTTGTGTACCTGGCAGCTGTTGCAGCAGAGTCCGTTGCTACACTTGGACCCTTGGGTCAGGGTGCACTTGTCACAGCAGGCCTCCCCCTCTCTGGCACACTCCTAAAAGACAGAAGAGGCTCTCAGTTATCTTAGTTGTCTATTTCTTTTATGTAATACATTATCCCATCTAACAGAATGATCCCTTTAAACAGAGGTCTCTCCAGACAAACTCTATAATTGGTATCACTGTGGGCAGCACCTTGATTTCTCCAATGACATTGATGCTCCATCAAGTTACCTCTTATTAGTCAGATACAACAAGTGGTTTTGTTAAATTAATCCTTAGGGTAGTACATCTTCATATTAGCATCCAGTCATCTACATTAATGTAACTTACTGCTGGGTTGCCACAGTCACACTCCTCTCCTGGCTCCACAATGCCATTTCCACACACTGGAGGGTCCAACAGCTAAGGGGGGAAAGGGCAGAATTAATATTCCAACTACTAAAAATACACATGTATGAGAATATGTGAGTGTGACATACCTTCAGAGGTTTGTTGAACAGACAGGCTCCTCCACCGCTGTTTAGGAAGTTATGGTACTCCTCCACGTTGCAGTCAGAGAACCTCTTGGGCAGGTAGAAACTGTTCAACACAACCGCAGCATATTATACAGTTACCATGGATACAGAGAGCATCTTGAGATAATACTGGGAGAGACAAGCCTTGTTCCCCAAAGACAAAAAACTTATAAATGTTTTTACCCACACAACTTTTCAAACCTCATATTTAATTTCAGTGAAACAGACAATGCCATAGCAGATTTGTCATATTTAATACATTTTGTATTTCTTTTCACCTTTCCATTAATATTTCAGGTATTAGGCCCACCACAGGTTTACCATACCATACTCACAGTTCTGAGGAGATCCATACAACAACATGGAGGTAGATATACATTAGAGCTAAGATTGTGAGGATCATATGGAGATGCATTTATGAATTTGTCCTGGAAATGAACTTAAATATTGTGGATGATTCACAAAAACAGTTATTGCATTATCATGTGATACTAAAATGATCACATCAGTATTCGACAAATTTAAAATATTATAAAAATCCAGCTTTATGTCACATTCACCTGAAGTATATGAGCAGATCTATTACAATCAAATGTCCAGTGTTCATTTTGATGCTTTTAACAACATTGACCCTGAGAAACCTGAGCAGCACTTAAATATCTTCTGCTGTACAATCCTTCGCTTAATGCTGATTATGATGCTGGCACATGTTTAACTAAAGTGCCTCTGGTAGCGCAGCTCATCAGGATTGGCTCAAGAGACAATGCAATAACAGACAGACTCAGTGAGAGGTCGTCATCGTTTTATATGAAATGTAGCTACATGAAACCACCTCCAGTGACAATGGTTGTACAAGGAGCCAGTAATGACGCCTTGATGATGGATGAAGCACACTACAATATTTCAGGTAGATTTCCTAAACTAATCAGGTTTAAAGTTATCCCGACTATCAGAGAGGTTTGCATCTTTGATTTCAAAATTTGCACCAGTGCTCAATCTCATCAAAATCTTGTAGTGTTTATTCCCCTTTAAACCATAACAAGGGGTGAAACAAAGACGAAACATGCTTGAATTATTCACTGGTCACCAGGAGGAGTAGAAGACTTTTCATTTCACAGCACATAAAACCATAGGGATTAAAATATGTATTTCCATAGATTAAAACACATACTACAGTATTATTTGCTTGAAGTGTGTATATTTCTTTCATAAAGTACATAAAGCAACTAATGTACCAGAAAAAGATCCACTAGCATCCTCAATCATTTCTTTCATCATTCATTCAGTCAGTCTATCACCCCCCAGTGGCTGTTAGGTGGTGTCTGAACCACAATGATTCATGTGTGTCCTTGTTACAGTATACAGTATATCAGACTTTTTGATTTAATTAGATGAGAAAATATAAATAAAATTCAATGTTACACCCTTTATAATTCATATTTTGTCCTGGTTTGTTCACAGCTAAATTAATTCTTTCATGAAAAAGGGAAGATACGTAATATATATACATTTATTTACACTATATTAAACAATTCTAAATACTAACTCAAATGTAATGTATGCTCAAATATGCATATGTGAACACACACACACACAAACATACATACAGACAGCTAGAACCCTGTGAGAAATGTGAAAACAGTTAGTAGTCAGGTTAAGTTGATCAGACATGCAGGTGCTGAGGGATAAAAAGAAATGTCCATGACTTGACCAGGACATGACTGAGGTTGCTCATTGAATACAAGCGTCTGAAATACCATTGACTTTATTTTAGAGAATACAGATCTGGGCCGGGTCCATACACAGTGACAGGCTCATAGGAGCACAGAGTCACCTGTCCTCTGTCATGTGGCAATGACATTATTGCAGGTTTATTATGGTAACCCAATAGAGCAGAACCTGGACAGGGAGTGTTAGGGAAGTGCACTGTTGTTACAGGGACATGAGGTAGTCAAAATTGGCCTAAGATGAGAATGACATTGCAGACTGTATCAATCGGTTAAACATGGATTAAAGGAAGTAATGAAAAGTCCTGACTTTCAAAGGGCATGAAGGAGCCTATTGATAATAGTAGAATAATCAAATCAATAAAATTGTCTTGGCTGATCAACCGGTGACATTCAAAAACTAAATAATACATGTAAAGTACATGTAAAATTGTACAAAATGATTATGAAAAATACAGTCTGTTTTAGGGGTGGAAATCATCAGATGCTTCCCAATACAATATCATCACGATACTTATGCCACGATACATCATTATTGCGATTTTAAACATATTGCAATATTCTGCGATATATTGCAATTTATAACTTTTTTCCAACTTCTAATTTTTCCCAATTTCAAATGATGTCCCCAAAAGGAAACTTTGTAAACATCTGTTGTATCTAAAAAGATACATTTCGTTTGTTCATCTCAGTTCAATTTTATTGCTGCAAAATGGGATTGTCAAGCAGACAAACTGACCAACACATGTATAATAAAAGATCTATACTTGCCGTCTGTGTATCGATACAGTATTGCCACTGAAAATACCGCGATAATGCTGTATCGATTTTTCCCCCCACCCCTAGTCTGTGTATGAAGGGACATCGACCTGTATTTTTTCATATCATTTGAATAACAAAGAGAAGCTGGGGCCACAGCGGCTGTAGTGCTGTTGGATGAGACGGGAAAGGTTGTGATGACTGACAACCCCTCCGAGGCAGCCAGTTAAAAACAGCACAGGCAACGTTCTAGCCAAGCTTCTGCTCACCTGCTGTCCCATTCGGGATAGAGGGGGAACGTAAGAAGTATTTAAGAAGATATATATATATATATATATACATACATACACACACACACACACACACACACACACACACACACACATCGCAGAAGCTTTTACAGACACAACACAAAGTTACATCCATATGCTCACAAAAAGCCTGTACAGTATTAACACTGCAGAGACACAAACGCATTTTAAGACAAACACTGTCATGATTTCTGCATGAAACTGGAAACACAAAACATACACAGACTGATGTATTACCTATTTTCTAATCTTAGCAAGCATCAGATCACATAACACATTACTGCTTAAAAAAGCCCAATGAAGTTACATAAACAAGCCATACGGAAAATAAACATAGGCTGACACCTAGTGGAGAATTATCAAACTACAATCACACTCCAGTGGATGAAAATATTAATATCAGCATATTTACACTGATAAACAAATAAATACTTTTAATTTTAGAGGAGATAATTCTTCTTACATACACTTTTTGCTGATGTGTCGTGTGTGTGTGTGTGTGTGTTTAAATGAGGAATGCTGGGAGCAGTGAGTATGATGAGGTAACTGGGACCACAGACCAGACCGATGCTGGGTGAGAACAACACACAGAGAGTGTGTGTGTGTGTGTGTGTGTGTGTGTGTGTGTGTGTGTGTGTGTGTGTGTTAATAATGTGATATTAGTCTATTTTGTTAAGTGCTATTATGTCAATGTGCATTATATGTTTTAATTGCGAATTGTCAAGGACTGAAGATAAAAGTTAGCTTCAAGCTAACTCTGGTACAATATTATTATTATTATTGTACATCGCCCCTTGCGAATAAAATAAAGATTATAAAAATTGTATTAACTATTTACTGTATTGAGGTATGGTCCAAACTCAATCTGAGTTTTGCTTTCATTTAACTCTTTGGTGACAATACACATCCATTTCAAATAAAAAAAAAATTCTAGAGCAAACAAATATGCAATGTTTTTTCAGTCCAGTGTGATGTTAGCATTAAAGCAAGTACAACATTGTATCCAACTCTGATGTTGTGATTTAAATATGTCTCTAATATCATGAAAAAACTGCTCACTGACTCAAAAACTTTTAGATCTCAGCAGGGTTTTTGTCAAATTGTTGTGGAAACTGTTGTCTGTCTGTTGAGATGAATTGATGAGGAAATGTTCTGTAAAAGTTACTTACCCAACATCATCCATGATACAGCCTGACCAACGATCATCACACTTGCACTCGCCTAGAAAAAAATCCCATCAAATAGAAAGGAAGCTTAAAAAATGAATGTTTGCTGGAAAAGTAAGAAAAACAAATTCATTAAGGTTGAACTCTGTACCATTGAGGATCCTCTTCTTATCAGAGAAGATGCCAATGTTCTGTCCCAGAGACTGAGCGAGTGTTATGGCCATCTCATCGGTTTTCCCATACTGATGAGAGAGAGAGAGAGAGAGAGAGAGAGAGAGAGAGAGAGAGAGAGAGAGAGAGAGAGAGAGAGAGAGAGAGAGAGAGAGAGAGAGAGAGAGAGAGAGAGAGAGAGAGCGCACGGGACAGAAAATCAACAGAATATCAGATAGAGGCTGGAAAGAATAAATGGTGTTACAAAGGCATCCAAAAATCATTAGATTCACTCATTAAGTTAAATAACACAAACTAAATGGCTAAATCTGCAGTGTATAACTGGAATAAATGCACAGTATATTGAAAATAAATTTTAAATGTGCTGCCTTTTTAATAAGAGAATACAGAGCAAAAGATTAGGATTCACTGCCAACATGATTGTACTCCATGTTGCCTATATCTATTCAAAAGTCAGCTGACAGTGAATTGGAGTTTTGGGAAATCTGTAATTCCTCATTTGTGGTTTAAAACTCACTTCATTGACTCCCCCTCCTTTAGTCCGGGAGCAAACCCCTCCCATATAGGAAGCTCCTCCCCAGCTGCTATGGAAACGATTCCCTCTGATGAGAAAAAAAGTTATGTGTTTGATAAAAAGATGCTCAGTGCCGAGCACACAGGATTTTTTATTACTCTCAATGTCAATAGACAACAGATAGAAAATAGAACAACAAAGTATATATATATATATATATATATATATATATATATAAATAAATAAAAAAAGACAACACAATAATATTTGCATTAACTATTCTGACTCACGAGAAGAGGTGAACAGAGTCGCATTTCTCTTTGATGAAGTCTTTTCGAAACTTCATGAACTCCCTCAGCGTCACCATAGGGTCATCGTCAATGTTGAATTTGTTGTCAGCTGACCACGTCTCCATGGCAACCAGCACAATCCGGGTATTAAGCTGCTCCTTGAAAATCTGGCCAGTTAAAAGTAGATTTATTATCAGAAAGTTATCTTTGAAAGTCATAATCTGAACATGCCAAAAGATAAATGGATGGATATTGAAACTGACTGACACGCTTAATATTCATCACCATCTCCAGCTGTCTGTTGTAACAGCACCAGTCAGACAGTCAGTGTGATCAGTCTGATCCTGCCACCAAACAGCAGCACATTACAACCGGCTAGACGCAGTCAATAAGGGTAACAGTCTGAAGGACATAGAGAGAGCAAACTGACAAATAATAATGTTTGCTTTCATAAGATGGAAATCTGTGTGGGTACCGGGAGAAGAGAACAAGAGCAAAGCCTCTTTGTTTAAGATAAATGCCAACAGTCTCAATACAAAGCTGACATAGCAGAGAGGAAGTGACATAAAAAATATTCAATGCCAATCTGGCCCCTACAACCTCACCCTATCAGCTCCACTTGGGTTTAAGATCCACCAGAGTTCTAGTTTGTCCCTCTGTACATTTGAGTCAGAGCTAAGCATCCAATTCTCAGATATAAAAAATAATCTGTGAAAGGGGAGAGAGAGAGAGGGGGAATGACATGCGGAAAGGTCCACAGGTTGGAGTTGAACCCTCGGCTGCTGCGTCAAGGAGTAAACCTCTATATGCCCGCTCTACCAGGTACCTGTGATCTTTGAAAAACCCAGAAGGTCACTTAACAACACTTACTACCATTCTGGAGGTATTTCCAGAAAAGACCAGTGTAACATCCTTTGTTTCCTAAACTGCACAAAGAAGGTAGCCAGAAATGACATGTCCTTGCTCACTTTGTATGTGAACCAAACATTTTATCCGTTATAGTGGTATATATAGATTTTTTCTTTCCAACATTTTATTTTATACATGCTTTGCTTGTGCTTTACAACAAGAGCATATGTCACTCTTGGCTACTTGGATAGGAAATACAGTCACAATTTGAGAGATGAGTTGAAAATATTTTTTTTTTTTATTTTGCAAAGGATGAAATATTTTTTTATCCACAAGTTGGAAGAGTCTTGGAAGATATTCTGGATATATCTTCAGAGCAGCAGTAAGTGTTGGTAAACAACTTTTGGGTTTTTCCAAAGATTGCCATGTATTTTTTTTTTTTTTTAGAAATTGGGATAATTAGCTCTGAGATTCAAAAGTTAAGGTAATACATTGAGGCGCAAACTGGAGATAGAAGCATCTCAATCCAGCTACTTTGCGAATAATGGAGAAAACATCATATGCATTACGCTACTTTGTAAAGATTATTTCGGTCATGCACATACATTGATACGTTTCTAACACCACCTTCTCATGTTGGATTTAAAAATCACAGAAGAGCATTAAAAAGAAGTAAAAGGCACCATCCCTTTTCCCCCAAAATGTATTCGTTATCTGACAAAAATATTTAAGTTCAAGGTTTAAGTCTTGCGATGACAACTAAACAAATTAGATCTGTGAGATGTGTTTGAAAAAGTGGACTTTGAGTTAGGATTGTTTTTTTCTTATAACCTTATATGCACATGTCAATGAATTTAAAAGGGAATGTACCATTTCCTTTACAATAAATGCTGATTTGTTTTGGGAATGAGCACTGTGTCTATCAGAATCCATGGTCACAGATGTTTCCTGCATGTGAAATGTGACTTATGTGGTGGGTGGACATTGGTTTGGGAAAGGGACCATAACTGAAAATTCCTTTTCTAAACAAGGACATGTTTCACAGACTACAATCTATTAAAATCGTAATGTTATCGTAATATTCTAAAAGTAATTGCTGTAATATTTTTCATATGTGATGCCAATGTGAATGTGGCCTCTGTGTTGTGGTTTGGGACAGGATACACTGGGGAAAAAGGCAACCATACTCGCATATGTAAATCAATGTGTACATCCCAAATAGAGTCTGCTTATATGATCCTCTCCAAGGGCACAACAGAAAGTGTGACCTTTCCCCAGCTTCACCAGCCTATCAGCTTACAGACATGACCCTGTGGCAGGTCAGATTTCAGTACCGCATCAAACAGACATGGCTACAAATAATGAAACATTGAAATATCTGCCTCAGTACTGTTGAGATGTCACTGCTGTTTCAGTCCTCTGAAAACTCATGACTGGCTGGTTAATGGCTGCACGCAGCATATTATTGGCTAGGAGAGGTTTTAAATGTAGAGAGTAAGGTTGGCTAAATAAGAAAACAGTGTAATGCTCAGCTCCAATACCTCGGAGTGCTTGTGGCAAGCTTTCCAAGAAGAAGATCAATACAATTCTTACCATGTCAGCCATATTGACCACTGACTTAGCATAGTTATTTGTGTGCCCAACGGAAAGCCGATGCTTCTTGTACTGAAGAGAGAGACAGAAAAAGAGGGATGGAGAGGAAACAAATAAATTCAAAATGGAACAAATTCAATTTAAGCCATTTAAATGTGTATAAGGAGCCAGTGTCAGTGTCACATTTATTGTGTTCATTCCCAGTGAATTTAAGTCAGTGGCTCAAAACTGTTTCTTTTATGCACAATAATTGTAATATTTGGAGTTATATAATTAATATTGCAGTATACAGTCTATCATATCATATATATCATATCATACTTACCATTAAATGGTCGTTGATCACCATCAACTCGATGTATTTGGTCTCATCCTCTACACTATGCAACACATGTTGAGCCTGAGAAGATGAACACAGTTGCCACTTTTATAAAAAATAAATAACAGACAGCTAGCTTTCCTTCACCAAGACTTTTAAACATCAAAGATATTTTCAGAACAGCACCCACAGTAAACACGAAGATCAACTCATGTCTCATGCATCACCAATAATCAGTAAGGATGAACTTTGCAAAGCTAAACCAGGTTTGTCTTTTTTTCCAGATTCCAAATAAAGATGAGAGCAGCTCTGAGGGTTGAGAGACTGACAGCTGCAGGCATTTGACTGTGACTGAGAAAAGATGAGGAAGCAGCCTCAACTCACAAGGTAAATATTTCATAAAGAAGAAGAGAGAGGGATGGAGAGCTGCTGTGTGGAAAGAGAGTAAGGAAACAGCACTCTCTCTTTAGCTTTAGGAATTTACATGAAACATACGGGTGAGGAAACAGTGTAATATTCAAGTTTGGACAAACAGCATTCCTCTGTCTCTTTATCACACACACATTCACAAAAACATTCATATGCACATCATAAAGTCAACATGAGTTCATTCATGAGCATTCATCTGCTAATGATGAGGATTTCCCAACAAATATGCCAGCAGAGGAGTCATACCTGTCTCTTTTTTCTCCTGTGAACAACTTTGGACCCTGGAAATGGAGGGCTGGGAAAAGGCGGCTCTGGAAAATCACCTACAAAACAGAAACATTCAATGAATAAAAAATGTCAATACCTTTTTAAATAAATATTAATCATATTAAATTCCTCCTCATGCATTCAGTCATCATCTTACCGTTGAGGAGATCATTAAATCCCTCATTCCCTCCAGATTTATATATCATGTGAATGCGGACATCGCCCTGAAAGACACAAAAAGCAGAATTCAATCAAGTTCATCAGTGAGACAGATTACATACGGGAGTCACACAGCTGTGTTCAAGTTAAAGTGTCCAAAGATTAGACTACAAGCTGTTTGTTTGATTCAGTCTCATCTGTATTGATGACCTATAGCAATGGGTGGACTGTCAGTTTTGTTAATATTGCACTTGGCACAAAAAGCTATATTTACATCTGTCAAACTTGACAAATAATTGGACAGACACACATGGTTGCTAGAAAAAAAGGACATTAAAGAGGGTTTGGACAGAATATTAGTTAACTTCTGACAAGTTCCAAAATACTTTGCTGCACTGTACCTGAATGTAAACAGCAGACCAACTTGTATGTTTTGGCAATTTACGGTTTAGGGATCTAAAAGTAAAAGCCCTAGATATCTGCACCGTATCATCATGTACAGTATATTCTTATTATTTTAATAGATTTTTTAATAAGATTTTTTTCATACATCATGCCTTACTATTTGATCTACTTTTAATTTGCTCTATGTTTAATTTTATAAACACTGTGATTTAATGCTCTGCACGCATGCGTTAACCACCAGTGAGACAACACTGAGGGCAGAAACCAGAAACCCATAGACAGTATGAGGGAAACACCCATCTGTTTTGAGGCCACATCCTGCTTATCTACTGTAGCTAACGTTCCTTCATTGCAAAGGCGGTGTAACGCTATTCCAGTGTGGTTTGGATCGAGTGTGTAACGTTAAGAGGACCATACTGAAATGATATAAGGTACTGTAGTCAATCTTTAATGTAGTTGCCGTTTTTGAGCTTTACATAGAGAAATTCAGGACGCAACAGGTTGTTGTAGCTAATGCTAACATTTTAGCCATCAGCTAGCTAGTTAGTTAGCCAACGTCAACGCTAATGTAACGAGCTAACTACCGTTAGCGTTAAATACAACCCATTCTTACACATTTTGTGATAATTAACGCTAACGCTAGTTGATAGTTCGACGGTACATTTTAGTGACCAAATTGTTGATATATGCAGCTATTTATCAGGTTATAGGTGTTTCCAGTTAGCTTTCAATCCACGAGCTAAAGTAAAAGCGCTGAAGTTAGCTAACGTTAGGCTAGCTAGCTGGTGAATCTACACATACAGGCGTCATCTGGCAAGCTGTTGCATGTAGCGTTAATAACTTCATAATAACCTGTTATTACTAGGTTATGGTGTAACGTTAATCATAATATTTGATGTCAAAACATTGATGTCATTGGTATAACGCTAGTCAGACAGTTTTATTGCAATGATGCAGGCAACTAAAAATACAAAAAGGTAAAACTGAATAAAACGCAATAATAAAATACGTAAGTGAGAGGTGAAATAAACAAACGCAACAGATAAGGTGATTACAACTGGACAAATACAACTTTGTGCAAGCATTAGTAAAAGCCTTTTTTTTTAAATATGTTTTGATAATCAATAAAGATGTTGCAAACTCTGCAAGCCTCCTCAGACAGGGAGCTCCAGAAGTGCAAGGCCTGCTCACCTTTAGTTTTGAACCAGAATATGAAATAGACAGCCTGAGGAACATTGCCTGCCTCATCACTTTACCAACCACTTAACCAACAATTTATCACAACAGCTAGTAGCCAGCTCACGAAGTGCTTTAAACATAATCAATTAATCTTAAATCAACTCCAGTGAACTAATCAGTGAAGAGAAGCCAGAACCTGGGTGGTCTGATTGCTTCTCTTTGGATTTGTTTAAAGCCGAGAAAGCTGCGTTTTGTATCATCTGAAAGCGTAAGATAAGTTGTTTGGCTTTAATCTGAGTACATCAACATATCTTGACTTGATGGTATAAAAGCACATACATTCTCCAGATAAAGTTTCCACACTCACAACCATGGTCACAGTTACTGGTGCCTCGCTGTCACAGAGAGACCTCAAGTATCTAATTCAATTGCTCATTGTTTAGCTGTACAATCTACTGTATATAATGCACTTCAGTGTAGACACTCTCACTTTTTCTATTAATGAAATGAGAGCATTGTTTCTCGGGGACAGCAGATATTGGGTCAACTATGCTGTGGTGAATATAAATACAGGGGGGTTGCCCATAGCTAGGTCAGTCTGTGGCACAGTTAGCTTTCTTCAATTGTAATGGGGCTATTTGGAAAATCTTGTATAAGCATGGCTTTTTTTCTATAATCAGGAGTTCTGTGAACAGAAAAAAATATTTACTGTTGTCACATTATGGCCCCATCACTTTGGGCTGGCCAGACACTTATTTCTGACTTCCTTTCTTTATCTGTTCAGACAGGAACTCTCCTCGTGGCCTCAGTTCCTGTCAGCCATGTCGTGCCGGGACATCCACGCCACCAACGCTTTTGCCTTCATTCTTGCCTTTGTGTCTTTGGGAGGTATTGCTGTGGCAGCATTAATCCCACAGTGGCGTGTAACGAGACTTGTCACCTTCAATCGTAATGCCAAGAATATCAGCGTGTATGATGGGCTGTGGGCTAAATGTGTGAAACAGGATGGCTATTCAGGATGTTACTACTATGATTCAGAGGTATTACTTTGAGAAATGTGCTTTCCTCTGATTTTGCTTTTCTGTCCTAAATTGTTCTAAAAGAAGTCATGTCTTCTCTTGTTTGCAGTGGTACTCTAAAGTGGACCAGCTGGATCTGCGGCTACTGCAGTTCTGTCTCCCTACAGCCCTGCTGTTCAGCTCTCTAGCCTTGCTGCTGTGCATGGCAGGTATGTGTAAGACCTGCTGCTGCTCAGACAAGCCTGAACCAGACATTAAGACCATTAGATTCCTGGTCAACAATGCAGGCTGTCACCTGGTGGCTGGGATGTTCTTGTTCCTGGGTGGAGCTATCGCCATCGCACCCTCAGTGTGGTTCCTGTTCCGCACCAAGGAAATGAACATCAGATATGACAACATTTTCTCAGACGGCTTTGCTGTATATGTATCTATAGGCTGCTCTGGAGGACTGATGCTGGCCTCCCTGCTGATGTTCATGTGGTACTGTATGTGTAAAAAGCTGCCTTCACCCTTCTGGCTGCCTCTGCCCTCCTTGCCGACTTCTCTGTCCACCCAGCCTCTTACTGCCAATGGATATCCTCCTTCTCCAGTTTATGGTCCTCAGCCTTTCCCACCACAGACCTATCCTCCCACAGTGATTGACGCCCAGCCGTATGTGACCTCCCAGGGCTACGTGCAAAGTGTGGTTGCCCCCGCACCGCCACAGGTGTACATGTCTCAGGTTTCTGCTCCAGATGGTTATGGTTCAGAGGTGGGAGTGACCCAGGCCTACAGCTATGCACCCTCACAGAGCTATGCACCCTCACAGAGCTATGCACCCTCACAGAGCTATGCACCCTCACAGAGCTACGCACCCTCACAGAGCTACGCAGGCCACCGCTACTCCTCCCGCTCACGTATGTCTGCCATAGAGATTGACATTCCTGTGCTGACACAGGAACAGTAAGAGAAGAGAGGCTGATAACGTCAGCACATTGAAGGCTTCTGCCCATAAACCTACATGAAGTTTGCTACTGATAAAACTAATAGAGTATGATAGATGAAAGTTAATAATATGAGAGCTATTTACAGCCCCTAGAGTGATTTAGTCAGTCAGTCCAGGTCTGTAAACTGCTAATTATTGAAGATTAAACTCAGAAGATTAAAAGTTAAAAGAACACTGCGTTTACTATGAAGGATGATATTTTCTTTGAAATGACGATCACTAAATCACTGGTGCAAACAATGTCTAACATACTGAAAGCCAGCTCAACCAACTCGTCCTTTTCACTATTTTACCAGCAGAGAAGGACCACTAAACAATAGTTCCTAACCTGAAGTGTCCAGTGGACCAACTTACTAGCTAAAAGCAAATAGTTACTAGCATTTGTGATGTGGCTGAATATAAATTACCACTATTGATTTTATATTAAAGATGCCCTGATAATGGCTGCCAAAAAGCTAGTGCCAGCTAGTCAGAAAAGTTATATTGTTCTGTTACATTTTTAAATGTTGGACACTTTTGGCTGTGTAAAGCCTACAGTATAAAAGTCTTCTGTTATCACTACTGAACATTACTTTAAATTCTGTGGTTCTGAATGGACAACTACTAAGTGACTCACCTGTTAATAGATGTTTGTTGTGTATCATGAATTGTTAATGTCACATTGCCCTGTAAAGCGACGCTGTTGAAGTTTTTAATGCACTAATTATGTGAATACCGTGCCAGTTTACATTGCCTTTGTTCACTTACTTTGTTATAGCCTTGAGTATTTTTCTAACAATAGTTAATCAATATTGTAGAATACTTTTCCAAAGTGTTAATAAAAAAAAACTATGAATCTAAGGAATTGGTTAGCCGTGTTCATTTTAATGTGTAGTTGTAGATTTCACTTTGATTTAAACTTTAATGCTAAAAACAGAAATGAGCATACTGTTCTTCTGAACATGTTTATAATTAAAAGTGACTTAGCTGGAAGTATAACATTCAGTGCTGGTAGTACTAGTGACTAAGACAATTTTAACGTACAGTTTAAATCCTGCCTTTTGAATGTTTTGCATAATGAGCACTTAACATTTCTACAAAGTCTTATGTGGTCATCATGTTTTTCTACACTGATCTTTTTTGTTATTAAACAAATCACAATGTATGTAAGGCCTGTTTATTTTCTGGATAACAAAAAGAATTTACTAATTGCTACATAGTACGTTTTATGCCTAATTGCAACAAAAATAGACACACAATCAATTTCGTACTGAAACAATTCATGTAAAGTAATTTGAACCATTTTACTCAGACTGAATTACAAACTGGTCAGAGAGTTGGCTCATATCTGCTCCGGTGAAGGTTTCAGCTGATTGTCACCACATTTACAGTTTAATTAATAAATTGCTATGGACAATCAATGGCTGGTGAGGTTCTGGTTTCCCAAAATGTATTGCCATAAAATGTTATATTTTCCTTCTGTCTCATTTATGATGACTTGATATTAAAGTTTTTCATATGCCAGTCTGCACCAGCGATGCCAAATGTTTACACCATGCGGTACCCTTTTAGTTTGTTTTACATTAACGGACTGTCCCTTTAAGTGACTTACAGTAAAAGTTAATAAAAGATTCATAAAGGTTGTTTATGTTATACAGGTGTTAATCTACTTTTTCATAATGTCCCACTGAACGAATGTCAGCAGCTTCATTTCCAAATCATAACAAATTCTGGCAATATCATTTCTCTGTAGGTTGATGATAGGAGCTACGTCAGCCTCGCCAAGTAATTAATCTGTTGACCTGTTTAGAATCTGTATATCTGATAAGCGCACATCAGGTGTTTTAAGTAATAGGTTTCCCAGCAGTGGCTGGTAGTTATTGCACTCAAGAAAGAACATCTACTGTACAACCTCGCACAGCTACACTGATCTCAAATGACAAACGTAGTGCACAAATCTAGAAAATTGCAGACAGCTGTTTGGAGTCTTTAAAGATTTTGTTTTGAACCACCAACAAGCCAAAACCCAAACATATTAAATTTACAATGTTATAAAACAGGGAACAGCCCGAAATGTTACGTTGGAGAAGCTAAAATGAGATAGTGGATTTGGTAAATTGCTTAAATTAGATTCATTGGTTATGAATATTGTGTTGCTCAACTAATTTTATTCATGCACTATAATATATGACGATGCAAAATGCAACAATACAGGCTTCGTTTGGCTTTGGAGCAAGATTTTATTTCAACCTTTATGGCTGAAATGCTAAAGAAAACACAGCACTTTTAAAAGCAACTAAACTAAATGACAGTTGCTATGACTCCTAAACTATGATCTGCTTTGTGGGTAAATATTTGACTTTTCACATCATAGGCTCCAGAGAGAAACCAAAGCTAATTAAGAACAATGAGCACTCTTTTAAAATGAGGTTTTTAGTGTTCCAATGTTTTCTCTTATCTTTGATGTATTCCTGGTGGACTGACCGTCTGAATTAAGAGCCACAAGACTAAAGTGCAGCAGTCATAATTGGAACCAACTCCTTTAATGTGACACTTCCATGTTGACTGAGAGTTCAGTGGCTGATGATTATTAAAACAATCATTAACAAGCGTGTATGATATAGTTGTTTTGGTTTTATTTGCAGCACATACACACAACATAATCAGAGCAGTTATTTCTGAATTAACCGTTGTAATAAAGCCTTTTCTGGACCAGAGTCTTCTTTGTTTCCCACATCATCACTCCCATATACAACCACAACTTCCCAAATACAACCACAGCATATAGACTTGACAATGAGTGTGTAGCGATGGAGATTAAGGGTTTAAACACAGATGGCTTTCATATGTCCTGGTACAAAGAGACAGGGGTGGAGCCTGGGTTGCCATGGGAGATGGTACCTCAGACACAGACTACTGGCTCATGAATATAAAGCTTTTCATTTTCACTCTGCCTGCATGTGTGAATGAACTGGTCCAGGTTTAGTAACATGAAGTTGGCTTGAGGCCATAGGGAGACAGCCCCCCTCCCCCCTCCCCTTTTTTTATCCCATCAGTTCCAACTCACACTGAGCTTCATTCCCAGCATGAGCTAGTATAAAAAAACTCCTATTGGCACCTAATGCAAACACCCCTTACTTCCCCCTCCAACTCCCCCACCCTCGCCTCCTCATTTATCTCCCAGGTTTGGGAATATTTTATAAAAATGCAGAGATGCTGACAGCTTAAAAGACACTTAAAAAAAGAGAAAAAAATCTCACATTGGTGAAGCTGGAATCATTTTTAGTCCAGAATAAAATAACTATTTGATGAAGATGAATATACATACAAAAAATGCATGGTGTCCAGAGGATGGATTGTAATTTATTTGGTGACCATCAGGTCACAATTCTACTTTGTCCAGTACATGTGCATTCCCATCCACCTCAGCTGTATTTTGTGTTTGTGCTGTTTAGAAAATATTATACGGTATGTACTACACTAATCATTATAGTATACTGTTTCAACACTGTGTAGACAAAAACCTGCAAGTTAAACTTTACAAATAAAAAGAAAATGTATGATTGCTTGTTACATCTTTCTGAAGCTTTTTCACCCTCGTCCACAATTAATTTATAAGTATATAGGGTTTTTTTCTTTTATCAAAATACTGCCATGTCTTGTTGTTTTTTTTACCTTTATAGTTTAAATGTGCTGCAACCCTGAACTCATGATCACTGTACCATCAACACAACACAGCATCAGACCAAGTTGTCTGCACGCACATGCTCCAGCAGACACTTACACACTCAAGAAGTGCAAGATTTATCAGTCACGTAGCGCCCAGATAGGCTATATCCCATTCTAAGCTTATGAACTTAAATTGTGGCGCTCTGTATTGCTTATAACTGTTGTCTACTTGTTCACAACCCCATTTAAGTAACAAGATAACTTTAAAACAACTTCAACTGCATAAGGTGATGAGAGCAGCTTGTTCAGGACACACTTAGCTAATGTCCCGCATAACTTTTTCTGCCTTGGCGGAAGGACAGATGGATTTACCATATGTCGACAGCAGCCATGCCGACTCTATCTATCTCCACACACACCCATCCTGCCATATTTTTTTTTCATCACTTTCAACTAGATCATAACAGACGGATTTAGTTATCGGGGGCACAAAGCCTCTGCATTTAATACTACCAACTGATAAGTGGCTGTTTTTTAGGTCATTACAAGAACATGACCTTTTAAAAGGAGAGAACCCTCTTAAATCAACTCAGGCACACTACTTTCTGTGTGTGTGTGTGTGTGTGTGTGTGTGTGTGTGTGTGTGTAAGGATGATTAAAAAGAAAAGACAACCCCCCCATACATTTCCATCTCACTCTAGTCCCATGAATGGTAAATTGTAGCCGGCTGCTGAGATGGAGAAGTAAGAGGAAGACAAAGAAGGAGTGTGTGTGTGTGTGTGTGTGTGTGTGTGTGTGTGTGTGTGTGTGTGTGTGTGTGTGTTTGTGTGTGTACACAGGATACATGACGAGCACTTAGGTTTTCCAGTAAACGTCTGTGTGACAAAAATGAGAGGAAGATTTGCAGACCCAGCAGACTGTCAAAGAGATACATAGACAGAGTGAAATAGAGAAAGAGATACACTGAGAGGAGCCCAGAGATGCAGAGGGGCAGAGACAGGGCAGTGTGGACCATTGCCCGTAGGGAGCAGACCTCCAGGGCTGACAAACTGACAGCTGTTGCTGTGCTCGGGGGCAGCGCTGTCCGACATTGTCACGCAGACAGGAATCCCCCACCTTAAATGCCAAAGCCAAAACTGGCAATAGAGCTACATGCCAAATATTTTCCAAAAACACAAACTAGGCAATTGCGTTTGACATAAGAAGATGAAGAATAGATCTTTAAGCCCAGTTAAGAGCTGATGTTTTACAACTAAATGATAAAACTGAAGTCACACTGGAGCAGGAAGAGAAACTGTGCAGTGGTGGAACAAGTATTAACTTGAGCAAAAGTAATATCCCAATGTAAAAATGCTAAACTACAAGTTAAATTTCATTCAAAAAGTATACAGTGTTATCAGCTAAATGTACCAACGAATCAAAAGTAGAAGTACTCACTAGGCAGAAAAAGGGCCATGTCGTTATACTGTCATATACTATTATTGGACTATAATTAATAATGTATTAATGTCTAAGTAGCATTTTAGTACTGTAGCTGATTAAAGTCAAGCTAAGTTTATTATATAATTTATATTTGTTTGGGTGGTTTAATCCATAATACGGTATCATATTTATGTTTTGTATGTACAATCTGTAACTGCAAAGTAACTAAAGCTGTCCGATAAATGTGAACAATAAATAAAATGGAAATAAAGTACAGGTACCTTAACATTATACTCAAGTAAAATACTTGATTAAATGTACTTACAGTAGTTACTTTCCACCACTGTCAATGTGTCACCTCAATGATATTGAAAATTCATTAAAAAAATATTTTTTTTACCCAATATATTTTTAAAGATACAGTATATTTTAGCTGATTTGAATCCAGCTCTGTGTCATGGCAGTGTGGGCAGTGTGTGCAGATGAACGGTGTGTGACTTCCCTCTGTGGCCGCAGTGCATGAGCTGAGCTGAGCAGAACAGCAGAATTCTGCCGGGATCCGCAGTTTCTCTCGGCAGACCTCAGCTCTGTGCACTGGAGCCACATAGGAATGCCATAACACCATTCATCAAAACACACTGCCATGACACAGAGGTGGATTTAAATCACCAGTCTTTTGGCTTTCTATGTGTAATATATATGGATGAATTGCTGTATTTTTTTATATTTGATATGCATAAGTGTTTTGACAAATGTTTGGCGTGACATGCATATAAAAAATAAACCAATGGAGAAACTCTTCCAATTTTTATGTGCATTTTATGTCACTGTGGCCATGTGAATTACAAAAAAAAGCTACTAGATACTGGATCTCTGAAAATGAGTGTTGCAGCAATATTCTGAGTTGAGATCTATCTATCTATATCTATCTATCTATCTATCTATCTCTCTCTCTCTCTCTCTCTCTCTGCTTGAATTATTCAATCCCTCCAGAAAACACTGGAGAGGAATGACTAAGACAGAGAGGAGATGAAGAAGAGGCCAGAATAGAAGGGAGTCAAAGAGGTGGAAGGGTGGGAAGAGAGAGCTGTGACATGTAAAATAAACCTAGTGGGCTGAAGGATTGTTGTTTTCTCATTCTTTCTCTGTCCTCAGTTATCTTTCATAAATCTTTCACATCCAGAATATTCTTCAGATTTCTTTGAATGTATAACTGTGACATAGCAACTGCCTTTCCAAACCAAGTAGTTCCTCTTGTTTTACAGTTTCTATTCCCAAGATACAATGATAAGCAATCTAATCACATTTAATTTAACAACTTTGTGATTTTGGCTCAGCTGCGCCTCCCTCTGTCTACCTGTCTCCTTTTGATCTTTTTTCCTCAGTTAACATTTGTTGCCTACACTTGCTCTTTACATCCATTTATTTATCTTTATTTCCCCTCCTTTCCACTATTTCAACACCGTTGGCACTAAAATGCCACACTGGAATACATCTTGAGAAGCTTCTGTGTGCCAGGCCGGCTCTTCCGATAAGTGCACACACAAACATAGAGACAAATCCCTGACCTCTCTTATCTAGTCTTCTTTTGTCCCTTACTGATTAACACCAGACAGAAACTTCTTCTGGATGTTTTAATTAGAGCGCACGCGCACACACACACACACACACACACACACACACACACACAGTATCAGCAGCTTGTTCTTTCACTCTCATGCTCAAGGCTTCTTTAGACAATCTCAGATGTGTCCTTTCATTCTGACCATAATGCCTGTGTTATTGTCTAACTGGTTGTAGTCTTTTCTGTTGTCTGCTGGCTTTGTATTCCAGCAAATCTCTTTCTGTCCTGTGACCTGCGGGCCAAACTCATGTTCATTAGAAAAAGTGGCAACAACTGGTTTGTGATTTGTAGCTGATTCTGGTTTAGTCTCAACATCCTCTCAGGACTATAATTGACCCCTGTATGAATAATACAGTAATACCAGGAAACCCAAGTCTAAACATGGATGACTCATGGATAACTATATATATATATATATATATATATATATATATATATATATATATATATATAGAGAGAGAGAGAGAGGGGGGGGTATGACATGCAATACAGATTCTCAGTTGGATGCGAGCCGTGGGCGTTGCCGTTAGTGTTACAGGCCACCAGGATGTTCAAGGATAACTACATTTTGTATAAAAAAAATTATATAACAATATCTGACCACGGGAAATTCAACAGGGCTGAGAGGCAGCTGGACATGAAGAGATGGAAGAAAAGAAAATTGATAAAGCCCCAGAAGGAGCCATCTCAAGCTCCTACAAAATAAATTATATTTTAGAGTACTTACATTGCTGCTGCCCTGTCCTCCAGGTTCAATCATATAGGTGTGATTGCCATCAAAAAACATCCCACTGAAAGAGAGGCGAGGAGGGGAGAAATGGAGAGCACATATTAACACCAGTTGCTGTTGTTTATATTCATCACTAAATGTAATAATGCATCTGAATCCTCAGCCATTAGTGTGATAGATTAGAGTAATTTCAGTGCTTGCCCAGGTTTTTTATTGTATTATTGGAGTATTTATCAGAATAATAACAGTAATGCACTGCTACTGTACATGCAGCAGTTTTGGACAGAATCATCTGCTGTCCTGCTTTATGAACAGCTTTTGAGAGGTGGAGGGTAATGTGAAACAAAAGGTCATCCAATCATCTCAGAGATTCCCCCCACACAGCATAACTTAAAGGTCACCTAAGGATTTTATCTCTGGAACAATAACTAAGAGTTTGAACTGGTTGACCACAGATTGCAATGACAAAGGCTACTTTGAAAGGGGTGCATTTTAACTCCTCACTAACATTTATTGAATATTTGAATGACTTTACATGCACTTAATACTCTAAATACATTCATCACATATACTGTAGGTGTAACACACACACAGTGAATGCAAAGAACAAAGCAGTATAAAAATCAAACTGTACAATCAAACTCATTTGAAAACTCAAATGTGAAATTTCATCATCAGATTAAACTTAAACACACACACACACACACACACACATACACACACACCCTTTTGACCAAGCAATCATTTAAGAATGTATTCAGATCAATTTCTCACTTAGCAGCTGGGTGAAGGTCTTCTGGACAAAAAAAATGGACATTATCTATTAATTAACTTTATCTGAAGCTTTGTTTTTTATCTGCAGAGTGAACACTGCAGGAACACACAATCTGTCTTTCTTCTTTTTTTCTACCTCTGTGGCCTTCAAAACACACTCTTTGTCCAGGTCTAACATTGTACTTACAGCTGATTACACACACACTGAGAGAGAAAAAGAAAATGATATATTTTCCCTCTATTGTTCCGTATGTCCTTTTAATATTTTGTCATTGTGAAATTAAAAATTGTAAATAATATGAAGAAAGTGTATTTTGGAACAGAAGGTAACATGTAACCCTTGTTGCAGTTCACAAAAGAAATGTGATGCTAATTTTAAGTGCCTTTTATATATATTTCTTGGCAACCCAAACCAAACTAGTCTTCTGCCAAGACTACAAGGGGAAATTCACAATAACTTTAAAGGACTAAAAAAAAAAGTATTCTTAATCAGTCTTCAGAACGATGGGATCCAACATGAAGACACAATTCTCATGCCAAAGTTAGAACAATTCCTGTTGTTGCTCATAAGAAATCTGTATGTTTGTCTTTAAGTCCGCTGCCTTACAGGTTTAAAGTGGGGGGACTCAGTTGAGAACAAAAATTATGCCACATACTTCTGTGCACCAATCAGCATTGGGCATGAACATTTGAATCTAAAGCTGATAATAGTTATAGAGAGGAGAAGTCCCTCCACTTCCGGTGGACCTCATCCAAAGGGGAGGGACAAATGTTCATGCTGATCATTTCTTAATCGGTGTGAGGTTTTGTATTTCAGTCCCAAATTTATAATGCTTTACATTGCTCATGGACACAGAAACCTGCATTAGTTTATTTCTGTGTGTGTGTGTGTGTGTGTGTGTGTGTGTGTGTGTGTGTGTGTGTGTGTGTGTGTGTGTGTTTGTGTGTGTGTGTGTGTGTGTGTGTGTGTGTGTGCGTGCGTGTTCGTGTGTGTGTGCGTGTGAGTAAGAAGAGGATGTACAGTAAATACCTGACTCAGCATGAGGGAAATACTCTGCTCTAATGTCTAAGCCCTCGACACCTCTATGCACTCCCCTAACTCATACACTCTCACTGTCACTCTATCTCTCCCTCACACACACTCACACACAAATTAGTGTGTGCAGGGCATACTATGGGTGTGTCTCTGTCTCCTTTAAAATGTCAGCTTGTGCATTTCATTCCACATTATTAAAATCAGGAATGAAAACCCCAAAACCTGAGATTTCAATCAAATATATCCTGTTAATAATAAAGTACAACATCTAATACTACTACAACAAATAAAAACAGATACATGACAACAGTAATATTACATGCTACACTAATATTTGGACTAATTAGAAGTTGCTTGTCAAAATTCAGACATACTAGTAATTACAGAAGTCTGCAGGAAACAGTTCATCTTGTCTGTCACTGTATATACTATTGTGTCTTATATATGAGACTGTACTGCATGTGCAACACATTCATCAAGTTTTGGATTGATTCATTCATGCCCTACTAATTTATGTGCTAACACATTCCCCAACATGGTGCCACAATCACATTAAATATGCAAACGTTATTAAAAGCCCAAGTTTAGTTTAGCTTATTCAGCAAATATCAATAATATTTTCAGAAACAACTGAAATGGATAATTAGATGCAATAGTGTATACTGTCAACGATGTGCAGATGTGAATGGTGTTATATATTTCATAAAGCCTAGATCACTCTTTGCACCTCAAACCTTAAATTTCACTGTCACAGTTATTCAATATAAAAAGTCATATCAACCAACAAGAATAATGGAACATGCCATTCATACAGGGATTCCTGTTAATGAAAGAGCAGTAGATGAGACTGACAAGTAGCTAGCACTGTTTTTCTTACTTATGTACAGATAGCAATGAATTTAGCTTTATCTAAATAATTAACGTAAAAAAACAGTGAGTGCAGATAAACACTGTATAGTGTGTTAAATGTCTAAGGTTTTGGAAAATGATAAATGTGTGGAAGCAACTGTGAAACATTGTAATACATGAGCATGCTCATTTCTGACCCGTCTCTCTGCTTTAGGGCACAAACTGTAAAGAAAAAACAATGCATGGAAGAAAGAAGAAGAGAAGACGTCTGAACAGCACCTGTCTGTGTGAATGATAACCTGTGTAATAGGAAATGCAGAGAGACAGAGAAGGGCTGGCTTAAACTAATTACAACAACCTATTGGATGAATGGGAGCATGGCCGAAGAAGCTGGACACAGAGGCAACAATGCTGGCTGAGAAACACACAGATAAAGTCACATAATATGTGGACTTACTGTAATCCGTGACAGGTTGAGACAGCTACAAAGGAGTGAGGAATGCCTCTGACCTTCCCCTGATAGTAGCAGTGCTCTCCTCCCTGTGAAAACACAAACACTCACAGATTAAGATCATACACTTGGTTGCCTCCTGAAATGTCTCATGCACTCAAACAGAGTGCAAAGGATCCCACTTGCTGCTTTCATTACCATGTTTCATCAGGAAATGAGTTCAGAGCAATACATCACACAGAATTTATTTGCTAACAAGTATGATGTGGTGTAGATATATGTGTGTCCATGTACTGTTTATGTGTGTGTTTGTGTGGTACTATGCATCCTACCATCTGTGTGTTAACTGCTCTGTGACTTCTCTGTCCTCCATACTAACTTCTACCCACAATAGGAGGGCACAGCATCTGCCATTTGTAAAAGTTTTTCCATCTCTGTCTCGACTCGCCATCAACCACTCATGCATACCACTCCATATTCACTCTCCATCTGTCTATATGTGTATGCGTTTCTTCCCTCTCTGCGAGCGTAAACACAAATTATTTTCTATAGACGTATATGATGTCTAAGTGTCTAAGTGCTCTGCAGGCCATCTCTTCCTGGTCCATTTCTCGCTGTCTAACAGCCATTAGGAAGGAAGTCAGCCTCCCTGAGGAAAACGCAGCTTTCATCAGAGGATCAATTTCTGCTCTACAATCTGATGCTGTTCACAGCAAAGCAGTGCCACGTCCACTTTAACCTCCAGCTCTCTGTGAACTTCATCCCAATCCATGCCTGACTTATGGGTTTGTGTAAGGATGCCTGTATGCATTTGTTGTGGTTGTTAAACTACATAGCCAAAAGTATCTGAAAACATGAACTATAGGCATTACAATGATAACTTTATGGAACAAAAATTTGCTCCCATTGAGCCACAAGTGCATTAGTAATGCTGTGCAGTAAGGCCCGGTTGGCAGTCGGCATTCCAGTTCATCCCAAAAGTGTTGGAATGATTTGTGGTCATAACCAGCCCAATTCTTCTACTCTTTTTTGACATGGTTTTTTATGGAAATATTGTCATACTGAAACAAGAAAGGACCTTCCCAAAACTGTTGCCATACAGTTGGAAGCACATAGTGTTTAAATATCAATGTATGCTGTATCATTAAGTTAAGATATTCTGAATTCTGACGTTCAGTTGATCATTGTTTAAATTAAATTGCGTTAGTCATGCTGAAATTTTTGTTGTTGTTTTTCTTCTTCTAGAATGTTAAGGTTCTCTATTTTCACATCTAAGATGACCAGCACTGACAATTCAAACTTAAGCACAGTTAGCAGTGCATTATTGGCAAAAAAAGGAACAAAGATTGGATATACTGACTGAGAGATGAAACTTACAGTAAATATAGGCTGCAATAAAAGAAGTTGTACAAGTTTAGTATAGCTTAAATGGAGCTACAGATGAACAGAGAGCGGTTGAGTAAAGAGAGGTAGCGCAAGAGTGAGATGAAGAGACAGAGAGGGCTATTTATAAGTAGTGCTGTGCTCTACTATCTCAGCGTCTCTCCTCCCTGCGCCCTGAACCTTCTGCTCCACTTCTCATCAAAGCGAGAAACACTTTTACATCAACTCAGGCACACTACTTTGTGTGTGTGTGTGTGTGTGTGTGTGTGTGTGTGTGTGTGTGTGTGTGTGTGTGTGTGTGTGTTGCTAAATTGGTCTGATCTGTTATCTTTTTAGACTCTTGTAAGAGTAATAAATCATCTTTCTGGACAACACAATGCACAATGAAAAGGTCGAGGTCAGTCAGTTGGTAAACAAGTAGGACACTCTGCCCCCTGAATGTCAGTGCAAGCTTGGTAATTGGCAGTTAGATAAGGAAGAGGAGTAAGGACAGTACACAAATAAATATCATATTTTACTATTCATGAGAAAGAAAGTGTGTGTACCACTACAAAAAGTACTTCAGTCTATCTGCACTTACCACTCATGTACTACATACTATATAGAGCTGGGCGATGTGAAAATTAAACAGATTTTGTCATACTATTTATAGAGTTACTGACGTACGTAATCAATACTTTTGTAACACTTCTGGGTGTATCAGGCCATTGTGAGAAGTGGGTTAATGAGCAGGACTGCTGATGAAAGTCTCTATATTGGGGCCAAAAGACTCACTCTATAAACAAACACTTAAATTACTCTATAACAAAGCCAATTATAATGGCCATCGTCATATCATTTAGATATTTAATCTCTCCAGTATGTAAGTTAAAAAAAGTAGATGCTGTTTATATAGATTGATTCTTAATTATCCACACTGTTTTAGATATTGCTTGGTTATATTTTTGGATTAGAATTGTTAGGACAAAGGGTTATGAAGAATTAAATTATATATGAATTGTAACTTTACTATGCATAACGCCATGCTATACTATACTACGGGTACAAATTAGCAATACTAGTTTTAATTGCGTTAGCAAAATAATTGCACATGTTACTTTTTTTTTTAATTTCTGTGCTGATTAATGTGCATTGTACCCTACAAATAAACAATTATACACAACATTGTTGTAGTACGTTGATTTCTTAGATATTTCATTTTGGTGGATTGGCCACAAACAAGCATTCCTGTCCTGCATTGATTCCTGTATAACCTACTACATGAACAGAGAGGATTCTGAGATACACCTATTAGAACATCTGCTGTCTTACAACGGCATTTGACCTTTTTTAGTGAGCAGAGTAACAAACAGCAGCTTGTCTCATATTAACCTTCCAGAACAGCAGCCATTAATAAAGAGGCAAACTGCCTCTTGTTCTTTCCATTATACAAAAATTAAGAATTTGCAGACAGAGTACATTCTGGATACAAGGTGAATTAATTCACAGAACGATTGCTTTATAATAAGTTCCTTAATTACAAGTGACAGTATCACACAATATGTGGTGTAATAATGTGGATCATGCTTTCAAAAGTATCTAATATCTCACTAATCTGCTGCTTAGCTGAATAAATCCTGACCATTATGATCCCCTCCACTTATGTGATACATCATTACGCCTCAGTGGATGACCTTTACTGTATCTAAAGTCCAGATTTCAGAGGATTATCACAGCAATCTCAATTCCATGCAAATTGAAGGATTAGGCCACTTTGGTTTTATGGAATCTAAGATGAACAAAGAATGGAGGGCTGAATGGGCTGAGATGTCTCTGCATGTGCAAAGTAACAGATTGATTAACCAATAAAAGGCTCAGGGAGGGAGAAGATCCTGTGGGGTCTGCAGGAAATTGCAGCTGTTCAAAATACAACTGAGAACAAATGTTTAGTGGTGCCAATTCAGCCACTCTTCTGTGTCTTGGATTCAACAGCGTCGGGTAAACATACCTCTAGCCTCTGAAGAAAATGCAGAGGTTTTCTGTGGCCCTTTGCTGGGCTTATAAAATAGCAAGATAAAGTGGAGAATTGGCTGATCCAATAGCAGTTTTAATGCAATTTGTTCAACATGCATTTGCAGCTTGTGCTTAAATGTTTTTTTATTTATATCCACATAACCAGATACAGATTGCATGGTCACATCAGGGGTAAATGTGGTTTTAATGTCAAGACCACTCCATTAAAACACTGTAACTTCCATTCTAAGTGCAATTAGTAAAAAACAAAAGTGTGAGTAAGAATGAGGAGAGATGATTTGCAGAATCTTTACATTGGTGATGATGCTTTTCCCTTTTTCTGACAAATGCCTCTCCACGTACCCTGAAGACAGCAAATCACTGGGAACAGAGAGGAAAGAAAAGGGAGAATTAAAGTTAGACATAGTGTGATTTTCATTAAAGTGTCCCTCAGATATGCATGAGTGCTTGTATTCACTCTTGACAGCACCGAGCTTCACAGCATCAGCCTGGCTAATTATGACCAGCGTATAGGGACAAGGCTATTTCCAGCACACAATCTCACACAAACACAATTACACAAATCCAGCCTTCAAACAAATGGGTAAGAGGCAGGAAATACATTGAGAGAGCAAGGAAGAGAAAGAGTGGCATACATAAAAAGAAATCATTCTGTGTGTGCTTTCTCAGCAGAGCTGGACCCAAGAATCCCAATGGAGAAACACACTGCAGGCCCAATCTGAGACAGAGATAGATGAGCTTTAGGGCACACAAAGCCCCCCCCCACACACACACACACACACACACACACACACAGGAATGCGGCATATGAATGAGAAATTCTACCTTTGTAAGCCTATTTTAAAATATATTACAGTTAAAGTTAAAGGTGTGTGTGTATACACACTGCAAAGAACAGAGCAGTATAAAAATCAAACTGTACAATCAGCATAACAAACTCATTTCATCAGATTAAACTTAGTTTACATTTGCTGAATCAGCAGCCTTGAAATACTGTCCAAAACTAAATCAATGGCAAGACTGTTGTTTATCAGTCAGAGTACAAGAATTGACATATGCAGCCAAAACATTTTACAGTATACTCGCAGTCAGAGCTATCAATTATTAATTAATATCAAACGCCAACTTCTTTTTAATATCCAGGTACTGACAGGAGATGAGTAGGTGGGATGAATTTTTACCTTGTTCACACAACGTACAAATCAGCCTTTTTTCAGTGTCACAGAAGCAGTTTGTGGGGACAGTGACGGGGAAGATGTAGGTGAAAGTCACTTTCACCTACATCTTCAGAAAGTGTGATGTCACTGCATTAATTAGGCAAAAAAATAAGTGGTAGCTATTTTGATAATTGATTAATCGTAAAAGAAATTCTTCATGCACAAATGGAAGAAAACGCTGTTTTCAGCCTCAAATATGGAGATGTTCTGCTTATCTTTGTATTAAATTATATTAAACTGAATATCTTTTGGATTTGGACTGACAAAATCAGACATCTAAAGACATCACCTTGGACATTGGGAAAGTGGGATGGACATTTTTCACTGATTTTCTGACATTTAAAGACCAAATGATTTGTCTAGAAAATAATCGGCAGATTAATCAATAATAAAAAAAATCATTGTTAGTCATATTTAAAGCAAATATGACACACATTTGATGGTTCAAGGCTCAAAATAATCAAAATGTATGTAAAGCGAAATTTTTTGGGCAGTCTTTATTGTAAGGTAAGCCAAGTTAATTATCTGCCTGCTTTAGCTTCATATTTGGCATATAGACATGAGAGTGATATCAATCTTCTCATCAAATTCTTGGCAAGAAAGCAAGTAAGGGTATGTCCCATGAAACTATTGAAAACAAAGAAAAATCAGTTACTGTAATAAGTCATAATAAGGCAAATGGTAGGAAATCATTCTGCTTTTGAAGGCAGACACGTTTTTCAAATATTATCTGAGCTGATGATATACCATATGTTATTCAAACGAAACCTCCCCCCCCCACAAACACAGACACACAAGCACGCACACACGCACCTCATTTCTACGATGACTAATGGGCAGTTTGCTACAGCAATAAAAACATATGCAGGAAAAAGAGGAGAGAGGCTGAGGTAAAATGGAAAGAGGGAGAGAATAGCTGTCAAGGGGAGAATAATTAGACAGAGGAAAGGAAAAAGGCGATGAAAGTTATAAAGGTGTGAATACAGAGATCAGGGCCCTAATAGATATCCCTTAATGAACCAGCATGAAGCTCTCTCTTGGAAAAAAAACTGTATGTGTAACACAGGCAACCCCCATTGTACACACATCACACCCTCAAACCTCAGATTACACATCTCACACATCACGTCAGGCTGTCCATGATATCCTGAAAATTAAATGTGCCATGATTCATGAGATACAAGTAACATATCAACATTTTGCATTTAAAAGATTCACTTTTAAAAAATGTAACGCTCCTGTGATAAAGGCATTTGGTATGTACATTAGAGTCCCTGGGTCACGGCGTGTGCTGTTAGCCTTTGTTGTGCTGGGATGTGTGGTTAAGATTCAAAGCTTGTGATCTTTATCTGGCCCCACGCTGAGCTCAGACAGGGGGAGCAAATGAGGAGCATACTGAGGCAGCAGTGCAGACACACAGGCCTCTAATGGAGGACGCAGATAACAGATTTCAGCTTTAATTGTTGCAGGATTTAAATAATTTATCTGACAGACAAAGACGCAAACTCAGCTTCTACCCCATCCCCCACACTGACACACACACAAATGTAGAGAGATCCCCCACAAACACACACAGCCTCCCCCCTCTTCCTGTTATCATGAGTAGACATACAGATGTAAACCAATGACAGAAAAAAGGGTTGAGGGAAAACAAAAATAGAAGCATGTTCATAAATGTAATAAATGATAACATCATTTCACTATTCAAGAGCTTAAAATGGCAAATGTACAGTATGGTGGCACAAGTGTGTGGCATCTGGCACCTAAAGGCAACTGTGCAGACCAGATGTGTAGCTGCAACAGAGATAAAGTGAACAGCACCCACATCTCCTGCTCATTTTGTGTCTCATTCTGTGTCTGTTAGCCTAGTCTCATTCTCTCAGCTCATTGCTTTTTTAAATGGACTGCTCATCCTCCGCTACACTGGAGGAGTTTTCTTTCTTGCTCCGTCGAAGATATCAGAGGTGGATCTGCAGATGCTCCACTTTTAGCTTACAACATTTTATAGCCAACCTAGAACACACTTCAATGTCACACAAACACACACACACACACAAACTTAATAGCACTGATGCCACTTGAGCAAAAATGTTACTCTGAAAAGACTTATTCAACTTTAGTAAGTGGGACTTCAGGAAGTAAAAACTAAAGGAAATAGTGAGAAGAAGTCCTTCTGGCTGTCACTGACGTCAAACTTCATCCTTTCTTTTAAAAGCATATTGTTACTGCTGTGGCAACCAAGTTCTCCTGAGGTAAATCATGCACACACACAAACCAAGTTTCCATATGGTCTAAAATTCCTCTCACGATCTGTGTCGCTAGGCCTCACAAAAACAACACAAAAGGAAAGATTGGCAGGATCGGTGTGTGTGTGTGTGTGAGAGAGAGAGAGAGAGAGAGAAAGAGAGAGAGAGAGAGAGAGAGAAAGAGAGAGAGAGAGAGAGGATTGAGCGGTTGTTGGGTAGCAGGATTTTCATTGCTTTTACACAGGCCAATCTAGGTGCTTTCAAAGACTCTTCCAAATACACCCAACGTCCCAAAAACTCACACATAGAAGCACACAACAAAATAAAAGAAGCATCAGTAGTCATCAAATGGACTTCTGCTCAAAATATGGATTGTTTTGCCATCTAACCCAGTAATAAAAGAGCACCACTGCACAAAGGACTGAACATGTGCTGTGTCAGGCGTTCGTAATGAGGATGGGGTAGTGCTGAGGAGAGACAGGAGAAGGGATAAGTGCACAAGTGAAAACAAGGAGGGGCTGGAGCAAGATGGAAGGTTGATAAGAGAAATAAAGATGTGGACTGAAGGAGAGAAGAGAGGGGGCTGGAGGTTTCTCTTTGACGAAAGCTGCAGCTGCTTTCACCTGCCCACCACCCCCTTCTCTCCTTTAGCCTCACCCTCCCCTTCCACTGAGGCCTCATTAAAAGGTCTCCAGGCTATAATTCATTCACTCTCCAATCACTTATCAGACATGCAATTCCACCAGCACACTTTTGCAATGGGAATACTGACGAACAAGAAATAGTGATGCTTACAAAACAAACAAAAAGCAAGAATTAAGCAGAGAGCTTTATATGTGCTCTCCATCTATCCACTGACTCCATCAGACTTTGTGCAGTGGTTAAATAGTTAATCTTCTGACAGTAAATAATCATCTCGATTGAATTTTATTCAGCATGACAGAGGAAATTAGTAATCTATAAGATACAATAGTCTTTAGAGAGGCATTAGTATCTTTTCCTGCTGAGAGAACAACAGTGTTTTCTTCTGTCCCTGTCTTCATTGAGAGTCAGCTCCTGGATCTCTCTTTGTTTCTACTAATCCTCCATACTGAGTCCAGACGGCTCGACAGAAGAGAGAGGGGGAACAGAGGGGCAGGAGAGACAGAGGGGGAGGAAAAAAGCAATATAAGGAGATGGGAAGAAAGAAGGATGGAGCATTAGGGTAAGGCCAGTAATTCAACGCTTACAGTTTTGGTTGCTGTTGTTTCCTCCTGTTCGTACTGGCCTTGAAGAGATCCCATCCTGATACAATCCCAATGTCAGTGATGGTAACACAATTCTATCTTTTTGTTTCCCTGGACAGTGTTTCCTTGCTGAGCTGCAATGGAGGGATAGTAACACTAACAAGAGAATTCTTACTCAAAAATACTTTTGTCACTTTAGATAATACCCACTTCATTTGGGTACCTCAGACTGCTGAGGTCTCATATGAACTTTGAGCTGATATTTTAATGGTAGTATGAACAACAATAATTATGCAGCAATAAAACAAAACTGCTTTGATATACATATGGGTATGAGAGTTTTGTTTTAAGTCAGATTTTTTGTTTTTAAAGAATCTGTAAAAAAAACAATAAAAACTTTAATACTGTATACCTAAAGAACTCCTGCAAGGCATGCACCATGCTGCTATTTGTTCTTCTAAATTAACCTTGCTCACCTACATAAAATGAATCTATACCCGCACCTACCTGACGCACACCAGAAAATCTACAAAACAGACACATGAACTGACTTGTTTATTACCAGGACATACTGTACACAGTCCTGGGTGTGACGCTGAGCCACTTAGCAAACACAGTCTTTAATATACTGTTTGTGAGCACTACATTTTATCATAGACACACTCACAAACCATTCCCAATGTGATAGCTAAAGCAATGTGCTAAAGTGTGTGTGTGTGTGTGATAAACTACACACAGATCTGAGAGAGGACCCTGCCGAGAGAAGAGGAAGAAGAAAGTAGGAGATAGGGATGGAGAGGAAGCAAGGACCATTTTCTTTTTTAGGGTATACACACACACACCCACTCTATCTCTCGCTATCTCCTGCACTTACTCAACCCACCAAGGATGCATGAAGGACATACACACATCTCTCTCTGTGTCCTTTCTCTTTCTCTCCATCCTTAACTATTTCTTACGCACGCACGCACACACACACACACACACACACACACAGTGTTTTTCTCATTAACTCCACAGTAACTCAGATCACGCCTCTCTACAATAAATTACAGACCTGTAACGGAGGAGGAGAGACAGAGATGGGTGTGGAAAAAGAGGAGAAGAGTGGAGTTGGTTTGTAGCAATGTCAGGATGCAGGGAGCAAGACACGGGTGGATGATAGATTATCTTAGAATGGAGCATTAGAGAGAGGTAAATCATATATGTGGAGATGTAAAGGTTCATGCACAAGCAACACACACATAAATATACAGATGTACGCACACACAGCACAGGGACATGCACGGCTAACACCACAGACTCAGCACCTTTCACAGTCCAAGGCAGCCAGACACCTACACACATATTAGAGATTAAATTAACATAGTCCACTCAACGTCAGACAAAGTCATAAAGTCAACATGAACATGACATCAGCTGAATGGCAATTTGATAAATGTATTTGTCTTGGAAGTGAACAATTGTTGTGTAATTGTTACATCATTGTTGTATGATGTAACAATCCATGGTTTAAAACAGGGGTCTTCAACAGGGAGTCCCTAGGGGGTCCTCAGAGTCAATACAGATTTTATACAATGTATGTATTAGGGGGTCCCTGCTCCATCTTTCCTTTCTTTGCTTAACAACTGTTGAAGACCCTTGATTTAAAATATTCCAGAAAAAAATCAACTTGTGTATGTTGACAGATTCTCTTTGTTTTATCTCACACACACACACACACACACACACACACACACACACACACACACACACACACACACACACACACACACACACACACACACACACACACACACACACACACACACACACACACACACACACACACACACACACACACACACACACACACACACACACACACACACACACACACACACACACACACACACACACACACACACACACACACACACACACACACACACACACACACACACACACACACACACACACACACACACACACACACACACACACACACACACACACACACACACACACACACACACACACACACACACACACACACACACACACACACACACACACACACACACACACACACACACACACACACACACACACACACACACACACACACACACACACACACACACACACACACACACACACACACACACACACACACACACACACACACACCTCCTTAATCTTAAAGCACCATCTATTATTCAGCGAGAGCAGGTGGGAGGGGCGTGGTAAAGGGGTAGTAGGGGCATGGCTGAGTGGAGAATGGGTGTGGAGCATAGGGGCAACCAAGTGTGGAGATGTGTGTGTGTGTGTGTGTGTAAGGATGATTAAAAAGAAGAGAAAACCCCCCACCCTGTGCACATTTCCAGCTCACTCTAGTTCCATGAATGGGAAATTGTAGCCGGCCACTGAGATGGAGAAGTAAGAAGAAGACAAAGAAGGAGGGGTAAATAAAGGCCCCCTAACCTCCTGACTTCCTCTCTATAGACTGTCACACTTCAGATGAGTGACTCGTGTCAATACAGCATTTGGCTACTGATAGAGCTTACAAATACTACACATTAATATACTTTATTATTCTCACTATACATGCCATTCCTATCACAAGGTTTGTGATAGGATAGCATCTTCTCAAGGGTTCACCCAAAGATTCTCTATTACAAAATATAGCATATTACACGCTGCGTGGCTTCATTTAAAGGTGTAGTGATTGAGGCGTCTCAGTTCTACACCGGCTCTGGTTTACCCTGCCTCTGGTGCAGTACAAGCTGGGATATGCAGCCTGCATAAGCCTGAACAGGATAATCAGAATGGATGAATGGTCTAAAGGTAGGAAAACCTACAATAAAGGTCACATCTAAAAAAAAAAAAAAAAAATACAAGCACATATGTGGACAATTAAAAATGAAATGTCTATTAGCATCAGCATACTAACATGCTCATTCTAGGCAGGTGAATACCATGTTCACCACCTTAGTTTGGTGTGTTAGCATGCTAAAATTAGCACTAAACACAATGTACAACTGAGCTCATGAAAATGTCATAATTGTTTTAGGTGTTTGGTCATAACACAAAGTATTGAACAAACTGAAAGTTTCACCTCATAATGGTGCTAGAACAAAAGTCTTGAGATGACCAACGTCAGTTGGATTAATCTTCCAGGGACCATGAATGTCCATACAACATGCAATGGCAATCTATGTCAGTTATTGAGACATTTCAATCTCAGGTGGTAGACCAACCGTCCAACCATCCAAAGAGCTGCTGTGGGGACAACACAAACAAAGAATGTTCACATCAAGAACACTAGACTGAAAATTTACATACAAGTATTCAGTTTCCAAAATGCACATGCTTCAAATTCACAAGACATGACTTTATAACAAAACGCCTACACTCCTATTTTTCACAGTCTATGGCTAAGCATTACCTCAAGGAAAAGACTCTGAAACAGCTGCTCAGAGACAAGAATAATAAAATAATAAGTACCGTAGCACTAGAGACACAGCTGACAACTAAAGCAGAAAATACTCCAACAACAATTAAACACAGCAGCAGAGTCAGGTCATTGACCAAAATGAGTTGTTACTGGAGTCCAAAAAAAACAAATGTTGGCCCATTCAGCTAAAATACCTCCTACACCTGCACCCACACACACATCATAAATCAGTCTGGCATTAAAGCTATCTGTAAACCAAATCCGTGTGGCTGTCAAACAGAGGATCAGTTCTAAAAGGAGTGTGGTAGAGGACGATGAAGATGGAAGTGGAGGAATCTAGGGTTTACAAACTGGAAATCTTCCCCTGCAAGGGTCAAAAAACTATAAACCAAAAAACAAAACATCCCCACAATTTAAACAATACCAATAAACAATATACACCGGGCTCTAACTACTGATTATTTTCATTATTGAATAATCTGTTGATTGGTTTTTCGATTTAATTGAATTTCTCAGAACCCTACATTTCTTGTTTATTTTCTATCAATTGACTGATCAATTAATTATTCCTTACTTAACACCAAAGTTTCTTAAAGCTAAAGTGGTGTTAACAAATTGCTAGTTTTCCCCAACCAACAGTCCAAAATCTAAAAAGTCATCACACATAAGAAGCTGAACGAGAATTGAAAAATGAAGAACAAAAACAAATAAACTATTTTTCAATTTACTGACTTATTGTTTCAGCCCTACAAAAAGTAAAATGATTTTTAGAGAAAACTGATGAATGTCACACAGTTTAATGCTCTATTGCATTGATCTCAGTCTCTCATTCTTATTCAGAACCACACATGTCAAACTGTTGCCCAGAACTGTCTGGTTGGAGGCAACTTCACTCTCTGGTAAGCTAAAACAGGATGTGTTTCCTTTCAGCCGACATTCTGATGGACCTTTCTGCACCACATCCAGTTAAGAAATTTTGGAAAAAGGACGCCGTAAGTTCACTACTCACATAATTAATGACTCAGCATGATCAAACCAAGTACTGATGAAAGTGTATTTGCATCTGTGACAGCTTGTGCATGTGTGTGTGTGTGTGTGTGTGTGTGTGTGTGTGTGTGTGTGTGTGGAGAAGACATGTCTGTTCCTCACTGGTTGATGCGTCATGCAGTGAGCTGTAGGCTTCACAGAAACATAACATCTAAACGTGGGAATTCCTGTGATGTAACGTTTCACTCAGTAGGGGAGAGACTTCCACTGTGATGAGCAGGCAGCTTCACTGTATGTGTGTTCGCAGGCTTTCTGTATGGGGCCTAATGAGACACACAAGCCATGTTCTTGGGTGACAGATGAAAACAGAAACAAAACAAACACGGAGAGATTCAGAGAGATGGATGTCAAAAAGGGTGATTTAAAAAAAAAAAAAAAGTGTATGAGGTGGAAGCAAAAAGAGAATGAGGTACAATGGTAATATGGTGAGAGAAAATAAGGAGCGAGTTGCTCGCTTTCCATCAGCAGTGCTGTGATCAATATCAGTGTCTGACGGGGCAGTGCTCCAGCCTTTACCGTAAATCACTTCCTATTATGATGGAACCTCTAACACGCATACACACACACACACTCACACACACACACCAATACAATGGCCCACTTCAGCACACACCAGCATTAGATATTTATGTCTTATGAGTGCATTCCCAAAAACAGGCAATAAACAGTACTCAGAGAACAAGAAAATATGACCTCAGTCCAGCAGAATCACAACGACCTTAGTTAAAATACTGGAGTCAGCACTCGATTAACGTGCAATATGTCCTTGGGGATTTACTCTAAACAAAAACCCAATGTGAATTTCTACTTAAAAGTGATGCTCAGACGCCAGAGAATGACATGACTACTGCTGGGATGAGTGCAGCAAGTGAACGTTCGGGCACTTTCATAAACATTTAGGAAATAGAAATTAAGCTACCTTCATTTATTAAAAAACATTTTTGCGATTGTCAGCCAAGCCACAGCATTTGAAAAAAATAAGCAAGTGGCGATATAAGCTTAACTAAATTAACACATCTGTAATGAAGACATTAACCCACAGACACATAGAAAAATAGATAGATAGCCAGAAAGAAAGACAGATTTAATGATGTAATACTCACTGGTTCAGTTCAACATCCAAGATGAATTTTCTGCCAAATGCGTCGACTTGAAAGATTGCTTGGGCCACATGGTTCACCTAAAAAAAAGCAGAGAAGAAAGGTTATTTACTATTACTACAGGTAACATTTATCATAGTCATGCATCAATTTATTATTATATGCAAGAATCAATTCTCATCTACATTAACAGATGGCTAAATTGTCGTTCAGCACTAAAAATACAACAGTTTTCATTAAGACATCAAGGTCTGTCTTCTTCTCCATATCTCACATAACACTTCACTGCTACAAATCAAAAATACAGTGTATGTAATACCCACACACATACAGTAAACATGCACATTTTATTGTACCTCAATGACCATTGATGTCTTTCTTTATTACCAGACTGGTTTTGTAACAGTTTCACAAAGATTCATTGAAATACCTAAACCTATACTGAACCATATTTTTGTCTGGCAGCAATGATGCATGTACACAAACATAGAAATGCACACTCTTTCTTCATCTGACAGCATGTGCTGCTGTGATTTATTCCCAGTTTTGGACATATGGTACATTTTGCACGCCCTTGGGTCAATGAGAACTCCCCACAATCATTCCTGTGCAGGTCTAGGGGGTCCCAGAGCTCAGCTAAAACACAGCTCACCCTCCCCCAGGCTCGTCCCATGGGCTACCTTCATTACAGACTGGACACCGCATTACAACGAGGGGGGAGGGGTTGCGTGTGGCTTTTTTTGTTTCCATTTTGAGGAGATGCCCCTGGTGCTCACCCAAGGATGACCTTCGCACGTGAGGACTCCATTGACCAAGGACGCTATTGTTTGTAGGCGTGTGTCTGTGCATGGTCAATGCATATAAGAGTGTGTAAGAGGGTGCGGGTGGGGGGGGGTGCGTGCGTGCGTGTGTGCGTGCGTGCGTGCGTGCGTGCGTGCGTGCGTGCGTGCACGCGCGTGCGTATGTATGTACAAAGGGCAATCCCTTTCCATGGCATATTTGTGATGAAATCTAATCTGGCAGATTGGATCCATGATGGGAGGAGGTACCAGTAATTGTGTTCAATGAAAGCATATCTCCGCTTGACTGAGCCAGGCCAATATTCTGAGGCCACCACTGACTCTTCTTACATTGATTTCTGAGTTAGAGCAGGCCTGACTTTCCACTCACGACTGTCAAACTATCTAAGTGCTATCAATGTACTGCACACAGACAGAGACGCAGGAAGGCAGACCAACACACACAGATTCCACTTAAAGAAGCATTTGTTTTTCCACCAAAACAACATGAGCACTTTGCTGAACTCCCCACTGCTCATTCAGTGGTGAAGCTGTTTGTGTCTGAAAATGAAAATAGGCAATGCAACAGAAGTCTAAAAATAACCTCTGGTGTGTCACCCATTTTCAGAACTATTTGACTGATTTTTTTTTAGGCTGTTGATCTAAAAACAGCCAAACAACTGATCAAGCTTTATGCCATTGACATCACGGCTAATTGCAGCCCAGATTCAACTCTCTGGAGAATAAAAAAAAATTTAAAAAAATTCTCTTCTCTTCTTCCACCTCCCACCTGGGATCTATTCCTCACTTGCAATGTATATTGTATAACTTTATTAGAACTTTGAGGCTGTTACTGATTGCCTGTTATTTTATTAGCTGACACAATGATTTTTTCAGAGTAAAACAAAAGCACCACCTGAGCTGTAAATTCAGGAATTAAACTCTTATCCTGACTGGCTCCAGAGAAGGTAATTGACTCGTGAAAATATGAGGTTTTAGGCATGATGAGATAGTTTGAGTAAGTTTTCTGAATAATCTATGTAGAAAGTAAAAATGTTTCTTTGATCTGCAGAAATTAGTCTCGCTTTAAACTCCAGTTCACAGAAAGACTGTTGGAGGTTAGTCTCTGCTTCAAAAGGAAAACATTAAAATTATATCTGATGGCAGATGGTTCCTGTTAGCTTGTTTACCCATCATGCTGCAGCTCTGTCTGAGGTGTGAGAGAGACAAAGGGTTAACACCTCCCTGCATGCTACCATCTGTAGCCCTCACCACGATCCGAACCCTGAATAGGCTAGTCTGCACAAACTAAGCTGCACAAATTAAAAACGCATGACAGGTTTGCACAATGTTAATTTACTCATCTCTTGAAATGAACCCAGCAGACATGCTGCTTCACTGAACTGAGTCAGTGAACACAGTAACAGTGATTATGATTACTGCACTGTATTGATTATTACAGACAAGGCCAAATTATTCTAAGCATTCTTTGAAAGTTATTTTGTTAAACAATGGTGTTGTGTTCATTGGGTTTCAGTATTTAACCAATAGCATTCATCATAGTGTTGTTATATTATGGATTTGGTGTATTGCGATGTCCAAACTTCCATTCTTTGTCCTAACAAAGTTAAACCCATGCATAGCCTACTTTACCTTCAAGCCTAGAGGGGTTGGTTTATTCCAAACACTAGCAACAGTACAAATATAATAACTGTAAATGTTTGTATTTAGCCTATGTATGTATGTATGTATTATTTATTTTAAAAAAAATATTTCCTGGGAATTGATCCCTCTTTCCCGCAGATTATCAGTAAATATTTACATATTAAGCTAGTAGCCTACAACCAACTGATATTGATTTATTTGAGAGCTAAATGAATCTGATAATGGTATATCGGCCAAGTTCTTTAACTTAAACACAATACATAAAACAAAAATAAGGATTCTTCAAAGTTGGTTATTAAAGAAGTTAAATAAACTTTAACCTCAGTGCCTCCTGGTGGACAGGCTGTGTAATGGTGACAGTTTTTTTAATTACCTCTAAAATTGTGTATATTTACCATTTCTGTACTGCAATTTCTTGGTACATATCGGCCACCATGGAGAGCTGCATATCTGTGATATGCAGAAATCTGCTGATAATATCGTCCACTCAGGTATGAATCAATCAAGCTCAACGGTTAACCTGGGGGGGACTTTTTATTTTATTTTTTACCAACATTTATTTGTATTAATGAAGTGAAGAATACTTCATAATGGGACATGAGCTGGTATAGGTGAGGCAGCTGCTGGGATAGCAGCCCAGCTGGACACTAAAGATGCAAGTTATCCCTACATTATTAATTATCCTGTTTGCTTTCCTACAGCAAATCTGCAATGTGGACAGAGTAAAAATGTAGGACCTATTACTAAGCTGAATATTCTATATCAGTTTAGAGCAATAGTGGTCAGCTGTTTGCATGTGAAGGCGATGATGACCCATACTTCACCTGCAAACAGTCTAATTATTGCGGCCTGTTATTATCTAAATGTTTCAAGCTCCTTCTGTTTTGCTCGTAATTAACTAATTATTAATTTCCCTAATGAGGACAAGGGCAGAGGAGGAGATGAATCAATGCAAACACAAACATGCAGGAAACAGAGAGCACAGTGCGCGCGCACACACACAATCCAGAGATTCCTATCTCCATCCTGACATCACTAGTAAACGCTGTGTATGCTACCTGTGTGGAGCCGGGGCTGGCTTTAGCCCTGGTGCTGAGCTCATCCTCTGTGATCTGGCTGTGGTTGTGCCTGCTGTAGAGCAGGCGAAGAGGCACCGTGTCCTCCTTCCCGACAAACCTGCTTGCATCACGAAGAGCCTTCAAGCTCGACAAGGCGTCTCCTGCAAAGAGATGAAAACAACGATTTCATTACCCGCCTGCCCAATCTTGCGGGAAACAAGAGTGATACCGAGACACATTCATCACAAACACCGCCATCTGAAATGTCGATTGGTCCCATTTCCTTTGATTTCCTATGCATATTTTAGATGGAGACCATGAAGTAGCCGAAGGTTTGATACAACAACAACAAAAAACAGACAGGCATATTAACGGTGATCAAACTCTTGGTTTGCGCGATAATAATTTATGTAATAAGCTATCCAAAATAACATCAGTTACCATTTTGGGCATTAGGGCTGATCTGCTGACCGACGTGCATCAATCCACAGACGCACAAAAGGGAAATCCACCATCGCGGGCGCATCATCAGCATCATCACCTTTCTCTCTTTTGTTGCAAATTATAAAACAATGCGGTATTCCAGGAGCAGGCTCTCGGGGTCCTGCCTTCGCTAGGGGAGCTTGAAGCCGAGGCTGGTCGTCTGGTTAGCGCAGTCCTTCTGGTTGGGGGCCATCGGGGTCCTTACGAGTCTGAACGCCGAGCGCGTCTGAGCGCCCCGAGACCCCGCGGATCAGCAGCTCGGAGGAGGAGGAGGGGAGAGAGAGAGAGAGAGAGAGAAATGGATGGGAGGAGAGGACTGGGGACACCTCCTTAAAACAGATCAATATCCAGAGGCTGACTGCAGAAACGCCTAATGCATAAATATGAGCGAGCCGTGGAGTCGGGATGGACAAAAGCTGCGGGCCCGACCTTCTGCCGAATTGGATGATATCAACGCCCGCCTCCTCCACCTTCCTCCATGTTAAATTGCTGCAAGAGCGCCATTCCTGCCCAAATCTGCCTGCTATATAAACACCATGAGTCACTCCATCATCTGTCAAGTTAATACCGGGAATATTAATTTATTCCTATATGTGCGTGTGGTGATATTGTTTCTGTTTTTTAATTGTTTTTCCCTTTAGGGCTGCAACAATACAAGGTTGATCACTTAAGTTCGGTCATAATTTCCAGTTTTGCGAAAATACCGAACATCTTATCAACAAATAATAAGCCGTTTCTCATAGGGAAACGTCTCATTAATATATTTTACATCTTCACAAAAACCTTTAAGATGCACAAGGTAGCATCAACAAAATCATGTCACTTTAACACTAGACCAGTGTTTACAGTCTATTCGAAAGGCCTACACATCTGCTTAACCTTTGTGTGGACTTGCCCCAGAACCACACAGCAAGTCTTACAGAGTTAATGAGCTTATGAGAATGATTAGTCCCCCTTACACAATAGGATTGTATCAAGAAAAGATGTGGCTCTGGAGAAAGAGTTCAACAGAATCTGCCACAATGTTACATTAAGTCTGAAGATGTTATGGGCAGTTAATATTTATAAAGGATTAAAAAACGCCCCCTTACACTCATTTTTTCTGTTCTTTTTTTATTTGTTGAAATAAAAACAAAAGATAATAAATGGACCCATGTACACTAACACTACCGTTTAAAAGATGGCAATCGACTGCCACAAAAGCTTGACTGGGTACAGTCAGATGGCTGTGCTACTCTAGTTTTGAATCGTCTCATCTTTTAGGCTGTAGAAAGTCCTCTTTACAAGTGTTCCAAATGTTATTTAGTATGAAATAAGTAATCTTTTGTAGATGGCGAACAAATCACTGAATAGTTCCACCAGACTGACAATTGAAAGGAAAGAAAAGGGATAAAGCTACCTCTGAAGGGAGGTTGTTTATATTAAGCGAAAATAGCAGAGGCCCCAAAATAGAACCTTGACGTACCCCTGTGGACATGGAGAGGGGTGGTGAGTGGTAATCACTGATCCTGACTGACTGTGAGCGATTCAATAGATATGATTCTATCCATTTTAATGCATCCAAGGAGAAGTTAAATTTGCTTAGTTTGGTTAATAATATTTCATGGTTTACAGTGTCAAAGGCTTTTTTTAGATCGAGAAACACAGCTCCAACCATGCCACCTTTATCCAGTAAATGATATTTTCTATGAAAAAACAATTAGTTTCCGTGGAGTGTTGAGTTCTGAAACCAAATTGCAAAATTAAGGGAAAATGTAGTGGTATTCAAATGTGTTATATGTTGGAAAATTAGTTTCTCTGCGGCTTTTGACACTGTAGGTATGATGCTGATTGGTCTGTAATTGTCCACTGACAATGGCTCTCCACTTTTGAAAATTGGAACAACAGCTGACTTCCACACACTTGGAAATACTGCCTCAATAATGGAAAGATTGACAATTTTGGTTACCGGTGTTAATAATGTGCAGGCATCAGCATGCACATATCAAAGCTAAATATGTCTCTAGTTCTGGAAGCCTTTAGTGTTCTTATTGTCTGTAAGCCTTCAGATTCTGTGACTGTGCCTAGGTTGAAAATTGGCTCTGAATTATTTATCGGACAAATATTTATATTGTTGGATGGGAAGCGTAGGGCAACAGTGGATAAAGATTCAATACAAAAATTTTGAAGGCAACTTTGTTTTTGACATTTGTAATTTGCCCATATATCTTAATTTCTAAAAGTTGTTTCCTTTTTGTGTCCTGTCCTACAAGTTTTTTTTTTTTTTTTCCCCAATTGGTTCCAAATCCCCTTTTGCATTTTCTATAGAAAAAAAAAAAATCTGCTTTGGCCTTGCGTATAGCTTTAACAATTTTATTCCTCAATGTTGTAAACAGATTTTTAGCACTAGCTGACTTAGTTTTAATTGCATTTAACGCAAGATCCCTCACTTTCATTAGTTTGAGTATGTCAGAGCCTGTGCAAAAGATAAAAACAGGTGTATTCTACATAATACGTGGGTATAGACAGTATACCCACTAAGAAAGCTCCAAGATTTCCATATACCAACTTAAAAATGCACTATGACATGTAACAACATACTTTCCATAATATATATATATATATATATATATATATATATATATATATTCACTTTACTCTAATGCAGCCTGTAAAACCAGGTAAAGACAACACATACCATATTACGATATGTCCAAAATCTAAGACGATATTTAGTCGTATATCTCTGAATAGATACATCGATATATTGCCCCGCTCTACCCAGACGCCCCACTTTGATGCCCATTCTGGTCCATATATTTATTTAGTACAATATACCCGCTAAAATACATTAGACTACACCACAGGATAAATGTGTATAAATAATGGATGGACCCTTTAATGTGTGGTATACAATAGCATGTATGAGGCAGGAACAGTTTGTGCGCCATGATCATAAAAGCACAGTGGCAACAGGTTATAATCTGTATGAGAGGAGAAAAAAATAATGAATGACTAATGCATTCAGTGTTGCCTGTGCCAGTTTATTTGCAGCTGTGCTTGTACCTCAAAGAGCCTGCCATTTGACCCAGTGCATCCATGTAAGAGCAGTCAGAGAGAGCAAGGGCGCTATGCCATTGCACTAAATGCGGGGAAAAAGATGAAGCTGAGCTAATGAATCTGAAAAAGCACACAAAGGCAGGTCAAGAAAAGTGCACTTAGGAAGAATCCTAAAATGTCATACATAGTACCACACATCCAACCTGCAGGTATTCACATTAATATACAACATTAATGTGAATAACATACATATGCAACCACTATATGCATTTTGCATAAAATTATGAAAAGCTATTTTTCTAGATTGATAAATTGAACCCAGGTAAAAGCTATTATCTATGATTTCCCTTAGTACCATCACAAGGTAATTTAGATTAGACAAGATGAGTTACAGAAATCTTTTTCAACTTTAGCTAAGATGTGGATTGCGTGAAAAGGGCTGCAACTCGATATCAAGATGTCACTAAATTCTGTACATTTAAGACGAATTTTATGGCAATATTAGTTTCAAAGACATTTCTTCAAATTCCAAATTCTGTGTTGTCTTTGGGTTGAGAATTTAAATATAAAAAATGTATTTTCAACCAGTTTTTGCAACACACAAAAATGTCATTTTAAAGCCAATGTCATCGTTCGCTGGTTTAGTTTTATATCTAAATGCTATGGCACATCAGGAGCTGCTTTTCATCTGATATGAAACAAAATGGAGGAAAGAATTAGGCTTTCTTCATCCCTGAAAGACAAGCAACTGTAGATCACTCGACCATAGTTACACTAATGTTTCTAAAGATAAGAAAAAACTAGTAGCTTGTATAGTCCATGGCACAGAATTTGATTTGGTTCAAGTATATGAAAAGGCAATAATAGTCCAGTTCATCCCTTCAATTCAGTCCCTCATTTCCTAGTCCTTAAAGCCCAGAAATTCCACATCCATGTCATCACTTGACTCAAAAAGTTCCCAAAGTTTCAGCCTTGAGTCATTGGGAATAACACTCGGCTTTACGCGTTCAACGAGTGTGTTTATTTTTTGTCTTTTGCGTTTATAAACTCTTATCCTCCGCTGTATTTTCCGGACCGGAGAGAAGCTTAGGGTAGGAAGGCTTGTTTCTTCCCTTTCTGAGAGGTTGTTTGCAGTCATTTTGTCAGGCAATATGTTTCCATCCTCAACAGCCTCATACACTAAAGAATCCTGTTTATTATCAGACTCCTCTTGTCGATTTGTTTTAACATCAAGGCATTTTGAAGAAGCTTCATTCTGTATGTTCATATTGTGGAAGTAAGCAGTTGGGCTGTTCATGTCTTGAGTTATTTTTTGGGCCACCTTGTTGACCCGAGTACCTCTGGAGGGAATAGAGGGAAGACATTCACCTCTAGAGGGGGACGTTTCCATCTTGGGCTGAGAAATTGGATCTTGCTCAGGTTTTTGAGAGCAAGAAGTCAAAGAATTCTGTCTACACGGCCGTTTACATGCAATAGATTTGTGCTTGGATCTGTTAGAGTGTGTGTAATAGCTCCTCCTATCCCCCTCCCTGTGAATCAGAGGAGCAGAACCAGCATTTGATCTGATTTTTAAAGTGTGTCCTGAATAAGAACCCTCGTGCCCATTAAGAGTCTGATGTTGTTCCTCTTCTGTGGTATCAAGATCTCCCTTGTGTCTTTGCACAGTTTTCCCACATGGTCCGGGAACAATCAGAACAGAGGAAACACTGCACTTTGGTCTAACAGCAAAGAAAAGAAACAATTGCATGAGTAGAATGAAACGGAAAAATAAAAGTTCTGGATATGTCAAAAACACATTTTTTTTATGCATTTCTCTCTTGTAAACATATGTTACTTAAAGTTTTTTTTTTTTTTTTTTAAAGGGATGTTGACAAATTACCTTTTAACTTGAGTTTTGATGTGGAGAAAATTGCAGTGCTGCAGAGTTGAAACCAGTTTGTCCACCACCAGGTATTTGTCACTCTTGGAGAAAGCCTTGTGACGTTCACTCTTTAAATGCTTAACAAAAGAAACATCCAACAGTGTAACAATTGAGCATTACAGCGGTCCAGTGGAGGCTACTGAGCTTTAACAGTTGCTGAGTTGGTAATTTAGTATCATTTTATAACACATTACCAAAAAACACCTAAATAATGTCTCTCTTTACTTTGATGAACCGGTTTTCTAACTCGCAGAAAGTGCTCACTACTGAATCACAGCTAATCTAGGCTACAAGTCTTTTAACTTTGATATTTAAGTACGCTATGACCCAAATGAAAATTGTGATCAAGTCAAATAAATAAGACAAGAATTCCTTCCCCATATAGTCTTTCAAAATAAAGAGCAGTTTTGCGATTTTCATATTGGCACTACTTTAATCAGTAAGCCCTGCAGTAAACACTTTCAATGTTTAAATAGTAGTATCCAAAACATATATACATTGTGTTGTGTGTTTTGGCTTATGTGGCATTACCATTAATTATTGAACTACAGTCATGATACTGCATTGACAGTTTTTGCTTTTACATGTGATAACTCACCGTTGTGACGTTCTCATATTTGATCATACAGCACTCGCAGTAGCCGCCTCGTTTCTTGTCTCTCGTCTTCTTTCGGCCATGTTGTCGCTCTTCACTGGCTTTTGCACCTCTGTTCCCAGAGTTTGCACAAATTAAACCAAACTAAGATAAAAACAGTTGGGATCTTTGCATTTTAATACATTTGAATTCCGTCTCAATGGGTCACCCCAGTAGTACCAACTCAGATTGTGGGGACAAGCACTTTCAAACCCACAGTACTATAATCTACTCATATCCAAACATTTCAAAATATACAAAATGTGTCAGACTGATTTACAGATATATGTGTAGAAAAGTATGCAAATAGTGCAGACATTTGTGAAAAATATTTTTAAACAGTGTGAAAGATCATGTGTTAACGTTTTTTTTTCTCACACTAATAAGTTGGTCTTTGGCTTCACCACACAGTATAAAAAACAAAAAAAATTACAGAACAGACAGGGTTCAAAATGAGCTATCTGCTAGCCAAATGCTGGTAAAATATGCAAGTGGCTGGTAGGTTTGCTTCACTCTGAAGCGCTTTTTAAAAATGTAGTCCTTGTGAAAGCATGACATACTGTGCTGGCCACAAATTAGCTGAAAACAAAGCAGAGAAGAAACACCATACCTGTGTGCTGGTTGTTTGTTCCCAGGAGGATCCTTGTCCTCGACACAGAAAGGACTACATGGAGGAATAGTCTTCAGGTTGAACTCAGGCATGTTAGGCATAGTGAGGTAGATTGGTCGGTAGTGTCTGAGGAGGGAAAAATGAACATTTTATAGGCTATAGGTGTAAACAACTCAGACAGTGGGTGGATGTCAGCTTCGTTTAGTCTTCTGTCTCTTACCTGCTTGAATCCTCAACCTTAACAAACGGTTTACTGATCCTTCCCCCTGGAACAACAATTACAAATTTGAGCATGTATTTACAAAGCATCAAAAACAACGGACAACATTTCTGCCTTAAAAAACATTTTACCTTTGCATTTCTGAAAGCCTTGCTTTGCTTCTGACTGAACTTTGACCTACAAAGAATAACAGGAAAAGCATTTAAAGAAACAAAATTCAACAATGTTAAAAACAATAATTTTTAAGGTTACAATCCAAATGTGATTCAACTATTATACTTATATATTTAAGATTTCAAACCTGTAAACTGACACTTCTTTTGACAGCAGTGGTAGCAGGACACATGCTGCTGACAATATCTTTTTTCTTCTGAACATATGCCTTTATATCTAAAAAAAAAAAGTGCCATAAAAGAAATCAAACCACAGAAAGTCATTATTTACATTATGAATTCAAATGATCCCAGTGTTATCAGTTTTTGTTACATCAACCATTATTTACAACATGAACATACCATCTATGTAGAGGATTTTCACACCCCACTCCAGAGCATTTGACAGGATCTTGTTCATTTTCACCTTCTCCTTAAAACAAACATATGTGTATTAGCACAGAAAAGAAACAAGTTAGTTAAAGTTCCTTACTAAACTCATTAGCATTGCCGTAACAAACCTGCTCTTTCACCACTCTCTCCACCAAATACTTCCCTCGACTTTGAACAAACTGCAACAACAAAAAAGGAAAAGAAAATCTATGAAATGAAAATCTAGAAACAAATCTGCACTATGGTTGATTAACTTAACTTACAGAGTCTGTTTGGCCCTGAGACTTGCTTTTGCGGTTGTCCTCACGGGTGCCAGATTGGTGCTGGTTTGTTCGAGGGTAAGGTGAACTCGGGCCCGTGTCCGGGCTGGGAACAGGAGAGTCCTGCCTGAGACACTGCACATATCTAGCCTCCCTTTTGTTGGATACCAGATACCTAATGTCCTTACTGAAGAACTTCTCAACAATCTGAGTGACAAACAAGAGGAAAAACAGGATAACAATTTACACACACACACACACACACACACACACACACACACAAAAAGTACATTAACAGTGTTTTACAGGGTTGGATGGCTATCCAACCTAAATACAAACCAAAATGTGTCCATAGCAGAGAGTGTTGAAAACTGTCAACTTTTTAATTAAAATTTTACCAAAATACTTTATCAAGGCAAAGTTCTTGTACTGCTGCCTATATTAAGGCAATATTAAACATTTGAAAAGATTAGATTGCTTTGTTACATGAAGAAAACAAAATAAAAAATAATAATGGCATTTTGCAAATAGTGAAACCCAAAACTCAGGTATTGTATTGCCACTGAAATTGAAAAATACCCAGCCCTGGAGTCTCTATCATCACAAATACTAGTAAAATAAAGATAAGATTACTTAGATAGCTTTTATTGAACCTCAGAGGGAAAATTTGTACCGAAGCAGAACAGACAGAGCAGATCTACTTCACATGTTTTGGTCATGTTCCAGGTTGAGAGTTCTGGGCATCAATTTTTTAGATTTTAGATTTTTAAGATCTTAAATGAAGCCTTTGGTTTAAATCTACAACCTAGCCCTACATTGGTTGTGTTTGGGGTGCAGAGTGATGATATTGTTATGTCCAATAGCAGGGAGAGTGTTGTTGCTTTTGCAACGCTCATAGCACGACGGAGAATACTTATGGAGTGGAAATCAGCTACATCACCAAACGTCTCCAGGTGGCTTTCTGATATTATGATGTTTCTAACATCATAAACAATCTAATTCTCCCTCAGAGGATCATCCAGAAAATTTTACAAAACTTGGGACCCTTTACTGGCTTACTTTGAAGGACTTATTGCTCTTCCTTCTTCATAACTGGACATAGGGATGGTGGAGCAAAATGACTACATTATACAGTGGGTACGGAAAGTATTCAGACCCCTTTAAATTTTTCACTCTTTGTTTCATTGCAGCCTTTTTCCAAAAATCAAAAAAGTTCATTTTATTTCTCAGTAATGTACACTCAGCAACCCATCTTCACAGAAAAAAACAGAAATTTAGAAATTTTTGCATATTTATTAAAAAACAAAAACTGAAATATCACATGGTCATATGTATTCAGACCCTTTGCCGTGACCCTCATATGTAACTCAGGTGCTGTCTATTTCTTCTGATCATCCTTGAGATGGTTCTACACCTTCATTGGAGTCCAGCTGTGTTTGATTATACTGATTGGACTTGATTAGGAAAGCCACACACCTGTCTATATAAGACCTTACAGCTCACAGTGCATGTCAGAGCAAATGACAATCATGAGGTCAAAGGAACTGCCTGAAGAGCTCAGAGACAGAATTGTGGCAAGGCACAGATCTGGTCAAGGTTACAAAAAAATTTCTGCTGCACTTAAGGTTCCTAAGAGCACAGTGGCCTCCATAATCCTCAAATGGAAGACGCTTTGGGACGACCAGAACCCTTCCTAGAGCTGGCCGTCCGGCCAAACTGAGCTATCGGGGAGAAGAGCCTTGGTGAGAGAGGCAAAGAAGAACCCAATGGTCACTGTGGCTAAGCTCCAGAGATGCAGTCGGGAGATGGGAGAAAGTTGTAGTAAGTCAACCATCACTGCAGCAATCCACCAGTCGGGGCTTTATGGCAGAGTGGCCCGAAGGAAGCCTCCCTCAGTGCAAGACACATGAAAGCCCGCATGGAGTTTGCTAAAAAACACCTGAAGGACTCCAAGATGGTGATAAATAAAATCCTCTGGTCTGATGAGACCAAGATAGAACTTTTGGCCTTAATTCTAAGCGGTATGTGTGGAGAAAACCAGGCACTGCTCATCACCTGTCCAATACAGTCTCAACAGTGAAGCATGGTGGTGGCAGCATCATGCTGTGGGGGTGTTTTTCAGCTGCAGGGACAGGACGACTGGTTGCAATCGAGGGAAAGATGAATGCGGCCAAGTACAGGGATATCCTGGACGAAAACCTTTTCCAGAGTGCTCTGGACCTCAGACTGGGCCGAAGGTTTACCTTCCAACAAGACAATGACCCTAAGCACACCGCTAAAATAACGAAGGAGTGGCTTCACAACAACTCTGTGGCTGTTCTTGAATGGCCCAGCCAGAGCCCTGACTTAAACCCAATTGAGCATCTCTGGAGAGACCTGAAAATGACTGTCCACCAACGTTTACCATCCAACCTGACAGAACTGGAGAGGATCTGCAAGGAGGAATGGCAGAGGATACCCAAATCCAGATGTGAGAAACTTGTTGCATCTTTCCCAAAACGACTCATGGCTGTATTAGATCAAAAGGGTGCTTCTACTAAATACTGAACAAAGGGTCTGAATACTTATGACCATGTGATATTTCAGTTTTTGTTTTTTTAATAAATATGCAAAAATTTCTAAATTTCTGTTTTTTTCTGTCAAGATGGGTTGCTGAGTGTACATTACTGAGAAATAAAATGAACTTTTTTGATTTTTGGAAAAAGGCGGCAATGAAACAAAGAGTGAAAAATTAAAAGGGGTCTGAATACTTTCCGTACCCACTGTACGTTACCAGGAGTAACAAAAGAAAGGTGTTTTTTGTCTAATATTTTAAATTGTACATTTGTTTACTTTGTTTTTATTCATTTATATTTTTTCCTCGGCATAAGGGTTTGTTGTGGTTGGGACGGGGTTAATAGAAGGGTGTCTTGTTACAATTGACATTGTAATGTTACACTGTACCTTCTCTAAAACAATAAAAATATTTATAAAAAAAAAGGAAAAATAAGTACAGATAAAATAAAAAGGGATGGAACGGTTAAAGTAAAAAAATCCAAACAACTTTCAAATAAAGTGTAACTTTTGCTAGCGGCAATACTTTCAGTACGAGGGTGCATTTACATCCAGCCAGTGTGTCCGTTGACAGCGCAAGGAGGCGAGAGCTGTGTAGGAAACAACAGTCACTCCATGCAGATTCAGACAAGACAATCCAATTCATAACTAAAGCATAGCAGAGGTTAATAGCAAAAGATATGAAGCCGAGGTGGATGCGCAGGTTCAGCACATGATTGAAGTAACGTTACTTGAGCCAAGTGATAATATCTCCTCTCACACATTTAAGTAACAACGTATATCCCAACCTGTATTTGTCTTCCAGAGAAACATCAAAATATTTAATGTAGCACTTATTTTTATTGTAAACAGTGGCACTTTTCCTTTAAGATGTTTTTTTTTGTTTTTTTTTTAATCCAGCCATATTCCTTTCATTGTTTTTAAAATGCTGTACTTATTTCAAGTGAAAAAACTAATATTTCCATTAACAACTGACATGTTATAGGTTACTGTTTAAAGTAAAAGCCTAGTGCTGGTTGGGCATACGCTTCACTTTGTTGATGGCCTTAATGTGGCTATTTTTATACAAAAACAACAAAGCTGCATTTATCAGTTTACACTAACTTGAAAACAAATTATTTTAATAAAGATTTGACAATGAAGGGACTTATGTTCTTAGTCATAATTTGGTCATAGCAAACAATCAAACTTTTTCTTTTTTTATTTCGAAAATGTACCGAATTAAACCGAAAACAGGGAGCCCAAAACCATAATATGAACCGAACCGTGATTTTTGTGAACCGTTCCAACCCTAATAAATAATAAAGGAAAAAATAAAAATAAAGACGTTTATACACACAACTAAAACATTGCAATAGAAGTAAAAGTATACAAGAGTAACTAAAGTAAAAGTGCAAAATCATAGCGTGTGGGCTAAATTATGTCAGTCTGGAATGATGTAATGCTAAAAACAGGGAAAATGTGTTTTTGTCTCACCCCTCCCAGGTTTATGATGTCATTCTCCAATGTCTCTGCTATTCTGTTTGATGGCAGATCCAGATAAAACAATTTCCCAGCAAAAGGTTTGACTTGAGCAGTAGAGGACACACATGTTGGCTTAGCTTGGCTCAGGGCTGCTTTGTCACCACCGGTATTGGCGCCTTTCCCTAAACAGGCAATCAGTCACAGGATGAGAGAGGGAGATGACAAGTCCACTGGTACATTTCAGCTTAAGTGCTTGAATAAGTAGTCACTAATAAACTCATTGATCAATCACAAAAAAACAATTTCATTTTAGATAATTAGAAATGGAATTTATATCGTGCAATTTTCACAGACTCAAAGCCGCTTATAAATGACTGATCATTAATTGAGTCATTGATCTGGTCAAATATCAAACTTGTAATTGTTACAGCAAATGTTACAACACGACTTCATATAAAAGGACTCATTGTATATACACATCGTGTATATATATATATATATATATATATATATATATATATATATATATATATATATATATTCAAGTGCTTTGGTTTTAGGGAGAGCTTTAGACAGACAGAGAGCAAATCAAGGCAGCGTTTTTTCATAAAGCCCATTTCAGCAACAAGGCAATGCATCGTGCTTTACAGAAAAACATTAAATGGCAAACATTAATTAAAAGAATCTATAAATCGGATAATCGTAATAAGGTATAACATACCAGATTAAAAGTTACAGTGCAGTGTAAGAAATAAACAAATAGATATGTGGTGCATAAAAAATAAATCTCCATCTCCAAATAAATCTCCATTTTTTATTTTTTTTATTTACATTAAAGCATGTAACGTTAATCATGTTAACTTTATATATTATACATACAAGTATGAACGTGAAAATGAGCATAATATGGGACATTCAAATGCAACCAGAAAACACGGAAACGGGCTATGATAATACAAACATTTAGCTAGTGTAACACGGTTGTAAATAATAACATTACCTTGCCACTTGGGTCCTGTAACGTTACGCCTCTGGATGCGTTTCGGCTTCATTCTATTCATTCATTTCTCTTTCACTGAGTAAAAGACGTTGTTATTGCCCAACTTTCTTTAGTCAACATACCCAGGATGTCCTTGTTTGTCCAGTGTAACGTTACTGTAAACAAAGGAAGTGTTATTTACAAAGAAGATAAACAGTAAGACAAAAAGGGGGTCAAAATAGTAACGTTAATATATGAACTAAGTAAGTTAGCCTTGTGTTTGCTGTTTGACCGTTAACGTTAAGGTTAGCTAGCTACTCATTCAAATGCAGTCTTACCGTAACGTTAGTGTCTCGACGTTTCTCCGGATTTGTCGGTTAGCTGCTTTGCTCAACGTATGTTAGCTACATTATTCCGTAATTCTACACTAATAAACGGTACACGAGTTGTGTTAGCGTGTTTATTACCACAAACGATCCATTGGCACGATGTTTCACTACTGTTAGCTATGCCAGCTGTAAATTAGTAAACTTTTTAGATCACTGCTTCGTCTCATTCCCGCTTTAAATCCAATGGTGGAGGAAATCTACGTTGCCATGTTTGACACTTTCCGGTCACGTAACCCCTGTCACGTTTAAAAGCAGTAATTTATACTAGAGACTGTAATATAGCTAGAATATATAACTCCTTAGATTCACAGCAGTTTTCTAATTGCTTCAAGTTCAGATGGACTATTAATCTGTATTATTATATAACATGGCTTGGCTGAACGTTACTGTTGAAAAACTGAGAAGTTTTTTCCGGAAACTCTTCAACCCTGGCAACACCAAAAAATAAGTAAACGCTCTCTTTGTGTTTGAATGTGATGTTTCCACATTGCTGTAATTATAATAAAATAAATAGATAGATTAAAATGTATGTCGACAAATTGTTTAATTTACAAAAAGATTGTATACATTATACGTGTACTTGTGTTTGTATTCTTTATGGTATTAGATGTAACGTGCAATTCTGACAAATAGAAGAATGTGCTCTGCTAAAATTAATATTGCGTATAAAACGTTTCATCACGTAATGTTTGCTATGTAACTACAGCTAGCTTTGGTAACTGTCAAGAACATAACACTGAACACGTGTTGACCTACGCTTTCCCTTTAAAGAGTATGTCGGGTAACTAAACGACCTGAGAGTAATGTGTTTGTCCATGGAAGACTCCGTTGACCCAGAGGCGCTTTAGCAGGTAGGGAACGTTAAACTCGGGTTAACGTTAGCCAGAGCTCTCTTCGTGTGACGTCAGGTTAGCTAATGTTACAACACCTGGAATGATAATGTAATAACGTACTAACGTTTATGCGGCCGCTATTTAGATCAGTTGGCAAAGCACGTTTTTCTGTAATTGATAACTAACGTGCAGATTTATTTACGTCTATTGTCAAACTGTATCTTTGTTTTTAAGAAGAAAACAGTATGAGTGGTCACGGTACTGCTCCTCAAGCCTACAATGGCATTACTCCACTCCAACAGATGGTGGCGTCCTGCTCCGGAGCCATCCTCACATCTTTGTTTGGTAAGATGCTAGAGAGACGTAATATCTGTTATGTGTAGTTATTTTTCTTTTGAAGAACTAGGCTGGTGTTTTTACTTGTTTTAGCTCATGTAATACTGTTAATTATTTCTCATAACATTTGTTTTCCTTTTTCTCCTGGCAGTCACTGTTTTCTACTCAATTCATAATGGAAATCTACTTAAAAGATTTAACCTTAATCTCAGGTGACACTTTAGTTGGTAGGCTACATCTTGTCTAAAGCTAATGCAGTGCTAATACAATTCTATACTGTTTAGCAATATTTTAGGCAATTTACAGTGAACATCTCATTTCTTTTCAATTTCTGTTAAAAGTAAAGTAGCATTTTTTGTGGTGGCGTTGAAGCTAATGCAAAAACAATTTCTAAAGCCTGTTCAAGTGGTATAATCTAATGCTGATGAGAAGCTCAAAACTCTTAGAACTGAAGGACAACAAACAATAGGTTATAGCATTTTTTAGCTTTGTTGTTGGAAAATCCAAACCAAAAGATAAACAATAAGTGAACATGGATGTAGTAAAATTAATAATAATAATGCTGTATAAAACTTTCATTAAACAAAAAGTGACTGCGATGGACTACTTATCTGGATCATATTTAAAATGTATTGAAATGTTCCTGGTGTGCTAGTGTGTGGAAAAACACCCCAAAAACCAGTGTTGCTTCTTATAATGACTACAACATGCAGACATGTTGTGTTTTACCTCACCTTGCCAACTTCACTGTCCAAAAACATGTACAAGCATTGGTGTGTGTGATACAGTAGAGTACAGTACAGTAAAGCTACAATTTGCATATAAAGACATCACATTTAACAACATTAATACTGTTTTCCTAATTTTATACATTCAGGATCATGTCCATTTGTCTTTTTCTTTTTTTCAGTTACACCTTTGGATGTAGTGAAGATCAGACTACAAGCGCAGAAAAATCCCTTTCCCAAAGGTAATGAATATGAACAACATTGGTCTAGTATTATGTTTAATACAGTGAATGTTAAATGTGTTTTTTTTTTTCTTTCAATATCTTTCAGGGAAATGCTTTGTTTACTGCAATGGACTTATGGACCACATATGTGTGTGTGAAAACGGCAACTCCAAGGCCTGGTACAAAGCCCCTGGTCACTTCCATGGCACACTGGTAACCATTTCACATACCCATTGATTGCACCATTCTCACTTTACCAAAGAAAATATGAAGTTAATAGTTTGCCCTAGCTTGTTTGCCAAACAGCACATCTTTCTACACTGACTCTACACTCTTCATCTCTGCAGGATGCCTTCGTCAAGATAGTACGCCATGAAGGAATTAAGGCATTATGGAGCGGTCTACCTCCAACCCTGTGAGTGTGAAGCCTTCTGTTTATTCACTCACTTGCACTTCATCCTTCCTGTTCTTCTTTATAGTTGAGTTATTGCGCAAATGTGGTTGGTTGACAGTCGTTTAGCCGGCAGCTGATGCACTCATTAAGGGAGCTTTCGTTTGAAGTTGTACAGATTGGTGCAATCCACTTGAGTTTTTTAGGGCACATTACCAAAGATTGATTTAGGATAAGTATGGTCATAATGGAATTTTCTTTAATAATTCACATTCATTAATTTATTGGTGGTGTTGTTTTTGTGATTGACATTTTCCCTGCTAGGAACCATTTGATGTTGATCATTTCTGTATGTGTTATCTCCAGTGTGATGGCAGTCCCAGCTACAGTGATCTACTTTACGTGCTATGACCAGCTGTGTGCTGCGATGAGGGTCAGAATGGGAGACTGTGCTCAAGAGGCTCCTCTTCTGGCAGGAGCTATTGCGAGAGGTGAGCTGACTGTTGTCACATCAAGAAAACAGGACAGATTCCAGATCTTTTACAGGTTTTAACATCAATTACTGTTGATCGTCTGCATTCAATTAGTGTTTACAGAATAGAACATATACAGTATATTTCTAAAAAACGGTGAAAATCCATTATTAGAGCTCTTCACAGCTCAGTTTCCGCATGGTTAACTTTTTGCAGTATTTTAATAATGCTGGTGGTTTAATTTCCAAGGGCAACCACCTATACTTTCTGCCATACAATCCAGAATTTCTGTAATTTCATCCTACACTAGATTTCAATTTGAAAAGGTAGTCCGACACATCGTGACCCTGACTTGGTTCATCTTTGTTTTTAATAACGGCCCATAAGCAGTTATTAAAAAGATAATTTAAAAAAGCACAGTTGATGAGGTTGACTACAATTTACTTAATAATTAATAAAGAGAGGTATTTCTTTTTTCAATTAAAATGCTCCAGCAAACTAAAAATGGTCTTCAGTGTCATTGTCACTTGGTTTTTGTCCTTTTCCGTCCAGCAGCAAGAGAAGATTTTTGATCTTGTTGTTGAACGTGTGTGTGTGTGTGTGTGTGTGTGTGTGTGTGTGTGTGTGTGTGTGTGTGTCAGTGGGTTCAGCGACAGTGATCAGCCCTCTGGAGCTGATCCGTGCGAAGCTGCAGTCTCAGAAACAGTCATACAGGGAGCTGACTGACTGCATCCGCTCTGCAGTGCAAACAGAGGGCTGGCTGTCTCTGTGGCGAGGTTTGGGGCCCACGCTCCTCCGAGACGTGCCCTTCTCAGCCATGTACTGGTACAACTATGAGAAGGGCAAGAGCTGGCTGTGTGAACATTATAACACCAGTGAACCTACATTTGCCATTACCTTCGTATCTGGAGCAGTGTCGGGCTCTGTGAGTGCATCTGCCCTTTGTCTCCTGAAACTGCAGTGCTCAGCTTTCAACTCAACAGAAAATATCACAATTCATAAGTAAACCGTAATTTAGTAATTAATACATATTTCCATTTTTTCAGATTGCGTCCATTGTAACGTTACCTTTCGATGTCGTCAAAACGAGAAGGCAGGTGATGCTGGGAGAGCTACAAGCAAAGAATTGTAATTACAACATTCCTTCTTTATTATAATAATTAGTAAATGCTTTTGACAATTGCAAAGGTTTTACATTATCCGATTCCCAAACGGGTACATTTTAAACTTCTAAAGTACTTATAAACATTGTCTTGGATTCCTTTCAATCCAAGACAATGTTCTCTTTCAGTCAACAAAATAAGAGATCCCAAAGATGCCAAATACAGTGGGGAGAACAAGTAGTTGATACACTGCTGATTTTGCAGGTTTTCCTACTTGCAAAGCATGTAGTGGTCTGTACTTTTTATCATAGTTACATACATTTTTAAATAATTAATTTGCATTTCATTGTATGACATAAGTATTTGATCACCTACCAACCAGTAAGAATTCCGGCTCTCACAGACCTGTTAGTTTTTCTTTAAGAAGCCCTCCTGTTCTCCACTCATTACCTGTATTAACTGCACCTGTTTGAACTCGTTACTTGTATAAAAGACACCTGTCCACACACTCAAACAGACTCCAACCTCTCCACAATGGCCAAGACCAGAGACCTGTGGAAGGACATCAGGGATAAAATTGTAGACCTGCACAAGGCTGGGATGGGCTACAGGACAATAGGCAAGCAGCTTGGTGAGAAGGCAACACCTGTTGGCACAATTATTAGAAAATGGAAGAAGTTCAAGATGACGGTCAATCTCCCTCAATCTGGGGCTCCATGCAAAATCATGAGGAACGTGAGTGATCAGCCCAGAACTACATGGCAGGACCTGGTCAATGATCTGAAGAGAGCTTAAGTCATTGATTAAAATCCTGCAGCGCACGCAAGGTCCCCCTGCTCAAGCCAGCACATGTCCATTTTCTGCAAAGGGGACAGGACAATTGCACCGTATTGAGGATGGATGGGGCCATGTATTGTGAGATCTTTGGCCAACAACCGCCTTCCCTCAGTAAGATCATTGAAGATGGGTAGTGGCCGGGTCTTCCAGCATGACAACAACCCAAAACACACAGCCAGGGCAACTAAGGAGTGGCTCTGTAGGAAGCATCTCAAGGTCTTGGAGTGGCCAGTCTCCAGACCTGAACCCAATAGAATTTTTTTGGAGGGAGCTGAAAGTCCGTAATGGCTAGCGACAGCCCCAAAACTTGTTTTAGATTCCGTCTCTCACAGTTGAAGTGTACATATGATTAAAAATTACAGACCTCTACATTCTTTGTAAGTAGGAAAACTTGCAAAATCAGCAGTGTATTAAATACTTTTTGGGCTAAAATATGTCAGTGTAAATAGCCTCAATGAAGAGCTGGAACACGCTGACAGAATATGTGAGTGATGCTGGCAGGCAGTGTGGAATAAGATGAACCCTTTTTTCTACATTAAAGCTAATTGTATGTGAAGGTGTTAAATCATTTCAAATCAACATACCGGTCTATGAAACATGACAGATGGTGGTGAGGAAAAGTTACTTGAGTTCATCTGACAGGGCTGTATGTTCAGACAGAAAAGGTTGTTCTACATTACTGACACTACATCACTTGTGGTGTTCTTTTGAGTAGCGTCAATGTGTATTTGATGTTGACTGTTGTCTTTGTCTCACAAGTGTCATATCAGGTCTCATCCTCCACCTTCAGCATGATGAGCAAGATTGTGGCGCAGGACGGCATCGGTGGACTGCTTGCAGGTAGATAGATGTGATATTTTGTGAGTCATAATAGTTGCCTACAGTACATGGGATGTGATCACTCCTCTTTTCTGTTGTCTCTCTGCCAGGTTTCCTCCCAAGGTTGATCAAAGTGGCCCCAGCCTGCGCCATTATGATTAGCACTTATGAGTTTGGAAAAGCCTTTTTCCGCAAACACAACCAGGAGAGGATACTCGGGCCACTGCAGACCAGTAACACCTGATAGCTTTACATTCTTTTCTTTTCAAAATCAAACACAACTACTGCTAGACTATACCTGGAAGTGAACAAAATAATGAAATGCTTGACACTTTTTTGAATTACAAGATTAATATATTTTCATTAGTATTTCCAATTAATTTTTTTTTTTTTTTTTTTGTTCACAACAAATCCTGTGCGCACAACTGAAAAGAAATCTTTTGTCTTATCAGTGTTCAAATCACATGTTTTTTTTAAAATTATTTTAAATAATTGACTTTTATACAAGCTTCATCACAACACCAGTTCATTGTTGACAAGAAACTCAAATGCTGCTTTAAAATTCTCACTGGTTGAGTAAGTGAAGTTTATTCAAAATGAAGGATAAAAAGGCAAAAAAATCCAATAAAACATTAACTGCTGTCTGTGCAAATGACTGCTAGAACGAGCTAAAGGCAAAGTCTTGAGTACAGTGTTGAGGTACACAGCTACGCACCAATAATACAAATTACGTTTAACGGATATTTTGCAAATACACTCATTTCTCATTCTCACAAATATCTGTTATACATATATAGATATTCCTACAAGGGTTCTGACACAAGTCATTCAGAATTTTGTCTATTTTGTGTTAAAACTAGTCATTAAAGTACTGCATTTGAATCATTAAAGGAAATAACAGGAGTCTGTATCTGAGTTAAGTTTAAAGTAAATCCAGAAGTGAAGGGGAAATATTAATCACAGGGATTCTTACCTGATAACAAAACCAAGTGACCCTGTATTATACACAACATTTACAACATAATACTATATCAAATAAAATTAAAATACAAACAGAAAAGCAAAAACATGTACACATAAGAATAGAATATAAGACGGCATTATGCAAAATGGTTTGGTATGGTTTACTGACAAGTTAAAACTGATAAAAGTGGAGGTGCATTCATCATAAATCAAAAAGAATACTAGATTAAAAACAATTATATACATTCAGTGACAGCAGAAACGGCACAAGATAATGAGAGACCCTGTTAACTACAGGAAATGATTAATAATGATGAGACGAAACAACAGTCGAGGCTTTCAGTATTTTGTTTTCTCAGAACTCTGATCTGTATTTTCAGCATGTTGTCATCTCATAAACTTTTTAATTCTTACATCAGATGTCTATCATTTTAATTAATTTCCTATAAAAGAAAAAAAAAGATGCTTCACAGATAAAAATGCCAACAAAACAAAAGCATGTAAAGCATACTTAGGAAGTAACAGCAGTTTCAGCTGAATGGTTCGTTAACAAGAGATTATTCGGTCTGATAGAGCTGCTCTTGAGTTTTAAGAACATGCTACACCGGATCCTCAACTTGCAAACCTGACTTCTATCTGTTAAAGCTCTTGGTTCAATATACAGAACATACAAGTCTACAAATCAATATAACTTACATTAAGAAAGTTCCTTGACTGTCTGGCCCTGGTGGAGATCTGCTTTTTTAAAAAGGTCCCATGGCATGAAAATTTCAATTTATGAGTTTTTTTAACATTAATATGAGTTCCCCCCACCTCAATGGCTAGAAATGGCAATAGGTATAAACCAAGCCCTGGGTATCCTGCTCTGCCTTTTAGAAAATGAATGCTCAGATGGGTAGATCTGTCGTAAGGGGGCAAAGGTTACCTCCCCTTTCTCTGCTTTGCCTGCCCAGATAATTTGGCCCACCCATGAGAGAGCGACATCATGCCTTTCAAACAAGCAAAGTGGCAGTTGGTCAAGGCCACACCCCCAGCCTCCACCCCCCCTCCTCCTCAATAGCTACAGACTCAGAAATGGCATGTCCTAAGGAAAGCTCATTGTGTGACTGGCTGTAGTGGCTGTAATTCTACACCAAGGCTGAATTTTGGTAAAGAGACTTCAGATATGGTATTAGAGGACCACTAAGGTCTATATAAAAGCATCCAAAGAGCACCATGTCATGGGACCTTTAAGCTCTCCGTTCCCTATGAAGGAGTGAAGCCTGGGCTGCTGATCTCTGTTGCAGGACTGGCCAAGCACTCGCTGGACTTCAGGCTGGCCAAAGACTTGTAGCTGGCGACTGAGGTCAGGGAGCCACACAGACCTCTTAGAGACAGAGTCTCCTCTTTACCTGAATGGCAAAGATGCACATGATCAATACCCATGTAGGCATGGGCCAGTTACCGGTTTCAAGGTATGTTGCGGTTTGAAAAAGTCACGGTTTTAAAACTACTAACATTTTCTGTTATACCCTTCCTAAGGTATGAGCTGTTTTGAGTCTTCAAGGACAGAAAGTTCACTTTAGAAATCCCTCTCCCTGCAAGTGTGCAGTGTTTAAAAATAAAATACATTGTGTTCAATGGAAAAACATGTTTTTTTTTGTGTTGTCAGTTAAACACGTTATTAACATAACCGTTAAAGAAGTTAACAGCGTTAACGCAAACCCATTTTAACAGCATCAATTTTTTTATCACAAAATTAACGTTCTTTTTGGCCTAGCAAACTTTGTAGTTTTTTCACATGCTGTTGCAACAACTAGTGATGGTAGAAAAAACTACAACACCACACTGGATCTAGCCAAGCCAGAAACAGGCACGCGCGCACACTTGTTTGGGCTTCTGAGCCGGCCAAAGAGTAGTAACGTTACATTTTGGGTGGTTGGCAAGCGCAAGACACCAAAATGGATGCCAATATGATTCTGAATGGAAAGTTTACTTTTTAAGTTGCCAAATGGTTCCATTGACAAGACAAAAGTTTTGTTGTGAACTGAGCTATCATCGCTGCACGTCCAGTCTGAAATACCCCTTGATGACCAAGCACACAGCTGATGCAAATTCTCCGCCACTTTGACAAAGTATTTTTTCACCCTTTTACTGATGATCAGTGTTACATTGTGTGAGAGATTATTTGCTCCAAGTGTAAATGACTGCTCCAAGTGACAATGTTAGTGTGAAATTGAACACTACAGTAGACTATATGCCAATGTTGTTTTCAATAAAAAAAACATTTTCACAAAGCAAGCCTATCCACTTTTCCATGTTGATAAGAGCATTAAAATGAGAAAAAAATAATGGGACAAAAAGAAATCAAGCAACATTTAGAATAGATAAAAATGTGTGATTAATTGCAACTTACCTATGACATTAATGCAATTAATTGCAATTAAGGCATTTCAAACTAAAACATGTTAAAGCTGTAATTGCCATACCGTTAAAGCGTGATATTTTTGCTGAAGGTTATCATACCGTCAGAATCTCATACCGGCCCTTGCCTATACCCGCATCAGAGAAGATCACCTCCTGGACAACGGTGCGTTGCAGAAGGAGACGTACCTTGGTGGGGCCAGTGTGTGCAGGTCGGCCTGGCTTCCACACTCAGTGTGTGCGACGGTCCAAGAGACGTCTGGGAGAGACTCATGTCTGCAGACAGCTGCTCCAGACTCTGGAAACTCTTCCTGCAGACAGAGGACAGGATCAGTAAAGAGCACACATAACACACATAGTGCCGACACAATTAGTCAATCAACAGAAAATGAATCAACAATTTTCCACTATACTACAGTTATTTGAAAAATCCAGTTTCACGCTTTAATAATTTCAAACAAATTCTTGAAGGTATATCTTCTTTGTGGTTTAAAATCAGCAACAATGTAACAGAAAATATTTAGAGATAAATTCATAACAAATAAACTACATCACCATCTTGGAAGCTGTGTAGTTGTTATGAAAGGAAATGTTTAGCCGTTTCATGGCTCCCGCTCTGGCCCCCCAGCAGCTTCAAACAGGTAACCCATTGTCAGTATATCTAACTATACACACCATTAATTCCCATCTTTTTGCTTGCAGATCTCGCTAGCCATAATAAACATAGTAGTCATGTTTAAGTTCAAGTTAAAATCATAATTTAATAGCATTAGTTGTGTAGTAAAGTCATTTAACTAAGCTGCTCCCAAAAATAAATAACAGTGGGGGGTATGCAAGAAAGAACCTAACTGGTGTGAATTACAAAGATTACAATTACAAGACACTGGAAGATCTGTACTCCATGTACAATTGCCAAAGATGTTTGTGAACAATGTCACAATTGATTATAAATAATTGAGAATTATCAATAATGAAAATAATAATTAGCTGGAAGCTGAAGAATGTAAACTCATCTACATACTCCTCCCACTGTCCCATACTCTTCCTGTACAGCAGCGTGTCCAAGGCAACGGCATTGGCATCCAAGGCGACGGGAGACGGCCACTGATTGGTCAAATGGGCTGTCAACTCTTGTCTGGACTGCAAATCATTGTTCTTCAGCACCGTTCTGAAGACAATAGACGTTCTGAGTTTAATACAATTTTTTTATTAAATAAACTCTTTTAATTAAAAAAGGATGGGAGTCATTCAATGCAGTCACCTTCGACTGGCAGCTACTCTGTAGCTCCGACTTTTTTTCTGTTAGTAGTATAGTACTAAACAATCTTAATAAGGTGCAAAAACTATCTCAACTCAGGTGTCACCATTACATACTGTACATAGTGTGTCAATCATAGAGCACTGACAAGTTCATTTTTTTGAATATAAAAAGTCCCACTACATATCTTGGTCACATTTTTAATTACAAAATTTAAGGAATACTTGGTAGTTTGTTAAGTGTATCAACATTGTTATTACATTTGTCAAAAATTACTACAAAGTTTGAGATCATAACTTAGCCTGAACACTCTTGCCAACTGCCTAATAAGCCTTATCAGACTTTTACCTGCATTGTGTACTCCCTAAATACTCTCTTACTCACATTGCCATTCTCGCCAGAGACCGTGACACAAATCCTCTAGACAGACTTTGCAGTCTACATTATATTAGTGACCAACAGAGAAAGTTTTTTTTCCCCACTAATTAGAACATTAGTTTAAAGAACCAAAGCTGACGCAGCTTTTCCTCTTGGTGATTGCTTCAACAACACACAAATAACAAACCACCTGCCGCCTGCAGGCTTCCTGCTGTGTCCTGAATGTCAAACTCACAGCTGGATCTGATGCAAAGTCCTCTCCACCTCATCATCAGTGACCTCATATGCACTGACAACAACACACACTGAGTGGGATGAACTTACAGTTGGTCCTGTAGTTCCAGTATGATGTACTCAAGCTGTTCTTTCTCCAGTGTGTGGGAGAGGTGTGTGTCTGCTAGGCTCTGCTGAAGAGCTTTGTTATGAGACACAGCCTCTGACAGCTGGGCTTCTCGTAGACGGACCAGCTCTTCCAGGTAACCCTGAGAAGACAGACACACACACACACACACACACACACACACACAATCCATGTGTTTGACTAATGAAGGCACTGCAGTATGAATACACACAGTTTTTTGTTTTGGCTCAAAGCAAACAATAATGGGAGAGCAGAGACTGTGGCAGCTCCATCATCTTTAATAACAGCTGAAGCCACAGAGGGAAACAATATTACGGATGTTGTATATTCAAGAAAAACCATTAAGCTGATATTTGTTTGTGTCAAACAAAACATGTCTTCACGGAACACCTTTCCTCCAGGCATTTCACCGTCCAAGCCTCTAATGATCATGCAGACATCATGGGAAATGTCATCCAATTTGTACAAAATAACAGTCATGTTAAACACACATACACTACCTTCTGCTCCAGCGCCATTCGGTACTTCTGCTCAAAGCGTTTGCACTTGCTGACCAAGTTGCTCTGCTCAGTGAAGATGGAGGCGGCGGTGGCCATTTTGTCTGGGCTGCTGCTCTCACTGCCGCTGCTCCCCATAGTCCTCATCTCCTCCTCGTCGCTGCTGATGCTGTCTGCACTGCACAGGGAACCAGCATGAGCCTCATATTAGTATACATCCAAAACAACAGTGGGATGTATAGTAAATCTGACCCTATGCCAAAATCATAGTTGTCCCCCCATCCACAGCTGAAGTCTCACCTTTCATAGTTAAAACTTTTACACATTTTATTTTTACAAATCTGCTGTGGATAATGTGAATGTAAAGATCATACAAATCCCATTAAAATGGCTTTGTTGACCCCTGCTATGCAGTACACTGACAATGAACTGTATGATGGGTGTTATTTGACCTCACACACTTCTGAATGAACTTGAGGTAAGGTGTGTAGTCGATCACGGCGTGGCAGCTGCCGTCCAGACCTTCTCCTTTCAGACAGAAGCTAAAAGACAGGATGGAAAATCAAAGCATGTGTCTTATTGAGGTGAATACTTATGCAAACATGAGTTTTGTATTTTATATTTGTGATTTATTTTGATCACTTTGTAGAGATCTGTTTAAACGTTTTTTCTGTTGACCCAAATAAAACAACTTTAATCTACTTTGATTTGCAATTTTGAACAATAAAACATGATAAATAAATTAAAACCTTATATAGGCTCTGTACAAGTCTTTCAGCAGGGTCAGATGATGGTTTATTTCTCTTCAGCTCCTCCAGCTTTATCTAAAATGTCCAGACTAGTGCTTTAACAAATGCACTAATTTACTAATTTCCAATCCTCTATGTGATACACACGTTTCATGTTTGCACATTCAAAATCTCTTCTATTAATTTAATCTAAGGCACTATCAACAACCTGAAAGTAAATACAAATTTGTACCAACTTTGTGAGACAGACTGTAGACAGATTCTACTTGATAATTATATTTAAGGACATTGTTTGTGGTGTTCAGCAAATATCCCATTACCATTGAGGATCACTGTCTCTTATGCATGTTAAGTTAGTATATGATTTTTTTAAAGCTTTCTTTCTTACCCCATCCCACAATTTAGCAATTCTTGCAAATGATGCGACTGCAGTGACTCTCTGGCCTCTTTGTTTCTGGTTTCTGTGGTTTCTTGGTCCTATACACTATATAAGATTTAATCTTAAACATATTTCTATTTTGGTCAAGGGAAGCCTCTTATTATCCCATCCACATTCTCATTTTTTAAGTTTATCAACATGAAAGCCTTTTTGGATCAACCTCATAATTGTTAAAAAATGGAGTGCTAAACGCTCAATGTGCAGCAGGGAGAGAAAGCAGGACTTAAGAGTTACAGTAAGAAATAGCAGAATATGAGTACCTGAAGTCAATGGTGTTGAGTCCAATGAGTGTGTCTGCCAACAGCCCCGCCTCCTCTCCCAGCAAGATCGCTCCATCCTCATAAAACCTCCTACAATCAAGACGTGCGCATATTATCGGCAATCATTCAACTTCTCTAGATCTAGTCAACTGAACTGTAATAACTGACTGTTGAGGTCAAGTGTAAAAAGATCTAAATTACACATGATTTGATAAAATGTCTATAATAGGGTTAAAGGGGAAACAGTGTGTACAGTATATGAGCACCACATTAAGACCTGGTGGTTTTGAAGTCCCTCAGTGCAGATGAGATGTATTCTGATAATCTTTTCTCCATCAGGACCACTCTGATCCATGCCCTGCCCTGCAGAGAGAGAGTAACATGTAACATTGAGCTGTTGTACACATGGCACATGTGTGTGCGTGCGTGTGCGTGTGAATGCATGCATGCGTGCGTGCATGCGTGCATGCGCATGTGTCCCTTGTTTTACCTACAGCCTGATTATAAAACAATAATAGCTCAATTGTTTGTCCTCTTACCCACATGGTAAGACTTAGTTGTGTTTTATGTGCATGAGTGTTCTTAACATTTTTGTGTTTTCTTTGTTATTTTTCTGAGTGGATAATGCAAAGTACGCTAAACTAACAAGTGCCTGTTTGTTCAGTATTTGTGTGCTCTCAAATGCTCTGTTTGCATTCGACTTTCTAACGTTTTGGAAATTCAAGTTGTTGTCTTCCCTAATGCCTTGTGTTATTAAATCAGATCCCAAGACAGGTAGTTTCATCCTCACTTTAGCTCTGGATGCTCGCACATTCTCCATGCTCTCGATGCTTCGGATGCAATTATGAGGGACTTTGATGCAGGCGGCTTTTATGTAATCCCAGAAACTCCGAGGAGTCTCATAGCCAAACCAAGTGGTCTGTCCTGATAGAAAGAGAGACAGAAACAGAGGTTTTACAAGCTTGAATCCGAATCAAATTTATGATGCTCTAAATTTACAAGATGCTGTTATTCAAATGGTAGTGTAACACAGTTAAAGGGCTCTTTAACCATAAATTATGTTAGCAGGCAGAAACAGTTTAAGAAAAATAAGAATACACTTGACACTAATCTCAGTAAAGCGAAACAAAAAAAACTGATGATCAACTTTCACATAAAAATGTTGCTTATTTTTCAATATTGTATTCGTCCTCATGTGTTGACGGTATACAGACACAACGTCCCATGCTTATTTCCGACTGAGGTCCATTGCTATACATCATCTTGTGCGTTCTCTCTCCCCATGTTTCCTGTTACTCTCCTATCAACTATCAAATAAAGTAAAATAATATGGCATTTTGCAGTTTAAATATTACATGTACGTGAATAGGTTAATTACCTGCATGTGGATGAGAAGAGGGTTGTTTATGTTTTTTTTACCTTTGAGTCGATGACTGAGAATGTGCTCCAGGATGGAAACAAAGTTAACAAAGTCTGGAGATGTGTCATCTATTGTCTCAAAACAGGAGCGGTCCAGTAGAGTCTTTACAGAAAACCTGAAGGCAAAAAAAAGATGCACACGCTGTTATTAAAAAAAGTTATTGGGACTGTTGCTTAAAGGTAAACTTTATAGGCATTTACCAGGATGGTCTTATTAAGATATGCTATTGGTTGCATTATGGTAATTGTAGAATCCAGTGTTTCAATAACACACACGATAAAGTCCGGATATCTTGGCCACTGTGAGTTCCCAAACTTTATGAAAGTGAGTAACCCTTTAATCTGCGAGGGATCTATTCCCATGTTTCATCTAATTGTCTGCAATGATACAATACTTTTTTTGTTGCTGTCTGATCCCACACTGAATAATGTCAAAGACGAAGACACTAACTGGTAATGCACATTTTACCAAATCCACATACCAACAAACAAACAAAATTTAACTTAACGTGTATGTCATTAATTACAAGGCAAGGAAAATAAACACTTCTGGCCTCCTGGAGTTGTAATAAAACTTTGATTATAATATCCTGTGGTCAAACCAGGCATTAACCAGAGTTAATGGACAAAGCCACAATAGTGTTTGTGTGTGTGTGTGTGTGTGTGTGTGTGTGTGTGTGTGTGTGTGTGTGTGTGTGTTGTGCCAATTCTGCCAAATTGGGTGTAGCCCTGAACATCAGCTAAAAAATCTGACTTCATCTCTCTCGTTCTTTATCTCGTTGCTTAGCAGCAGGGTGAACACAGAGTGCACACTTCCTGTGAAAGGATATCAAAACGGATAGAGTTCAGCTTTAAACCACATATGATGTATATTTCACTTTCAAACAATTTAGCTGGATAGACAGACCTAATCTCCTCTCTGTGTACTCACTAAACAAGGTAAGCCACCAGCCCAGACAAAAGCAATGGTTTCTTCACTGGGCGAAGGTGCTTGCAGTGGCCTTTAGGACACTCACCAAGGGCCTTCGAACAGCCGGTGAGGAGGTGCTGCAGGGTCCCCCTCTTAGAGGTTGCAAGCTGGTGACTCCTTCAATCACCAGGTGAACAGGTTGGATGGGCTTGGTAGTACATCATAGATCAGGGACCATATGTGATGTGGGTCTGCTTCCTACAGCTCTGCCATGAGACTCTGCAGTCCACTGCACGCTCCTATCTTGTCCAGGCTCCCAGCTGCCGCATTCCAACCATCCTGCTGGCCCGATACTCCTCTACTGATGCCCGCACCTCTTGCTGCACCTGTAATCTCCTGTTCCCCTGTTTTGTTGTAGCAAGATGTTGTGCCGCTACCCAGGCCAGCTCTTCCATGAGTCACTGCTCCCACCAGTGCCCTGTGCTGTAGCCGCAACTCAGCCACATTGCCACCTTGAACCCCTTATTCAGGGTTACCCTTTTTGATCACCTTCTGGATCTCCTTCCAGCTGGGTTCCTTCTCGTCGATGTCCAGAGTTGGTGCAGGTGGATCTATCAGGTGCTGACATTGGCCCAGATCTTGCTCCCTGGATCTGTCACAGGTGTCTTTGAGGTCTCTGATCTCAGCTTTGGAGCAGGTGAGCCAGCCACTCCGCTTCTTCCCAAGTAGCTGCTTTGTGAACCCAAAGGGATTTGCTATGAAGGCGGCCTGCTTCCTGGCCCTCTCTTTCCTCCTCCTGTGCCACTCCTCTCTCCACACAGTCATGACCTTCTTGCGGAGGATGTCACACATGAGCTGTCCACTAATATTATACAGTCTATGTCTTGGCCTGGTGAATTTTCAGGCCATGTGAGTGTTATTACATTACACTACATTAAATTATATTTGTCTTAGATATGATATCATTGTAAAGATCAAGTCAAGTTAGAATAATTAATAGTGCCCTTATTTAAAAAACAGCACATGTTGACCAAAGTTCTCTTCAGAGAAACACAATTTACAAAATGTAAGTAAAACAAATATTTACATAACTGTAACAGAAAAAATTTAACAATTTGACAGTTATATTACAGGGGACTATTGTAAAAGGGTGGGGTTTTTCTCTTAAACACATTTCCTCAATTCTTTATAAAAACCTTTTTACCACTGAAGCAGTGTTTGCTGTTTTCCTCCATGGTTTACATGATGGAGAATCTTGAAACTTGCTAATTAGGGTCTCCGGCTTATCTAACAAAGACAGACTGCACCAAACATTAAAGAAAGGCTGAAAAGTCTCCATTTCAGCAGAGAAGACTTTAAGAGACAGGGGCATCCAGGGACATCTATCAAAGCATCACATACAACTTAGGAGGCTTTTTTGGCCTGAGACACATGAGCTGGACATCTGCAGAAAGAATAGGTATTGTGGATTGATTACCAGTATTAGATAAGTCAAAACAACTGGCATCTTTTCAATGGCATGTGTGTAGTTTTGTTGACAGCTACTGCAGCAGTTACAATAGAGTCTCTGCTTTCCTCTCACACTCACTCCCAGCAGCAGGCTACACTTTTCTTAAAGCTTAAATTTCCTTATAATCAGCAAGCTGCCAACAGGCCAATCAGTACAGACTCATGCTGTGGTGAAAATCCTCAAGTTTCAAAAGATACCAAATACTGTATACCAGGTATAAATTTTGCACAAGATTTCCACAATTTGTAAACAGTATAAAATAATGTAATATGTTTGCCCTACAAAGTTTACTATCATGTACAAATAACAAGAAACACATCAAAATCTTCACATTTAAGAAGCTGGAAAAAGGGGATATTTGGCTTCATTTTTAAAAACTTATTTATCAATCTGTCAGTAAAAGAATCATTTCATTTCCATGATGAGATTCTGTATCAGTGTTGTAGAAGATAATTTCAACAACATTAAAGCTACCTGAGGAAACAAAAGTAAATTATATGTAAAAAGTTAATTTTGTCTATCTGCCATCACTTATCCCACTATTGTCCCTCCTCTGCTTGAGCCACCAGTGAGTTGATGGCTGGTGCTGAGGTAGAAGAGAAGAAGAGAGGCCAGCAAAGAGCACCTGCGTCTAATTACTCTCCCTTTACATCTGTTTAAAGTGGCAGTAATGGAGGAAGGCCAACCAGGCACAGTCCCACCTGACACTGTCCTGAAACCTGAAAATGATATTTATCCACCAGTTTGACCAGGTGGTGCATTATCAGTTTGTTTTCAAACTGTCACCATTTCTTGGTGACACATCACAGGGACTATCAGTTAGTAACTGAGAGGAACACAGATTAATACTCTGAGTGCTTTTCACTACAACTGACAAAGAGCTAAGGACAAACAAGCAGACAACATGTGTGTGCTTACCTTAGCATCTATCTATTCATCTGTAAGCCATGCTCCATATTTAATAACCAGCATATCATTGTGAATGCATTGAGGAAATGAATTGAATGAATAAATTAATTGGACTGTTGTATATTCTACAAAAACATTGAATGTATGGATTGTTTTATAAACTCATCTAAATTCAGGCAATATAGTTGAAACAAATAAAGCACACTTAGCACTTAGTATGTATCTAGTGCTGGTAGTGTGGAGGGGGATTCGAAACTGTCTTTAAAACATCAATAAAGGGAAAATAAAAAGATAAATATTCACAGTTACATGAATAACAAAGTGTTTTGTTTTGTTTTTAACCAGAACATCTTACAAACAGTTTTTTATGACTAATCTAACATTTTTACTGGGTGGGGTTGTGATGGAGGAATTTGGACTCTCGACTTGAGTTTTTTTTTTAAAGACAGGGCTTATCCTACACTGTACTGATTTGGAGGGTAATGAAAAGTGAAATGTGATTATAGGAGGCTGCTGAATGTGGGTGGTGGGCGTAAATGTGTGGGCTATCTGTGTGTGTGTGAGTGTTTGAGTGAATCAAAGCGATGCATATACCTGAGTTAAGCCAGCTGATTAATTCATGTTTTTTTCAATTATATTTTAATGTATCTCATCCAGCAGACACAGAATTACTTTATTATGTAAATGAAATCATATTTTTAAATACTGATGGAGTGCGGAGTTGCAGTCCTGCTCCCAAAGCTAACCCCCAAAAAAACCGCCTCTGAAATTATTAATTACAATTCTGCCTGTCAGACATCTTCTGTCACCATTAGAATAAAGAACAATGTGAGGAATTCCCACCTGCACACCGTGAGAAGATTCCTCCTCTCCACCGCGGCGCTCCTGCCTGTTCCCCTCTTGCGGATGAGATGCAGCCCCACGCCGAGCGAAGCCATCCCCGGCCCGTGTCTGAGGCTGCGGGCGGAGGTGGTGCGTAGTCCCCTCTCCGCTCCCTCTGCACCAGAGTAGCTGTCTCCGTCACACCGGAGCAACACTACGCTCAGCTGAAGGAGGGGCAAAGCAACCTGCGTCAAGTCCACTGAGTCTTTGGTCAAGTTAAATGTTATAAGACTTCCGGCTGTAACTTTTAAAATAAAAGCCTGTATGGTAGACCAGCAGCAGAAATGCAGAATTTTTTTTCAAATTCGTTTATGTTAACACACAGTGGGCCAATGTTGATAGATCTCCTTTAATATCCTGCAATAGTGTTATTTAACCAGGGATAATATTTAATATGACACTAGTGTCAGGTCTGTATTTATTTGTATTCATTTTTTAGTTTTAGGGACCTTATTTATTTATTTATAGGCTATACGGATTTATTATTATTGGGATTATGATAATGAATTGTATTATTATTTATTTCATTATTAATGGATCATCATCTTTTTAATTGCATTAAACTGAATAAATAAAACATTAAATAAACTATTTTTTCTTTATGTCGAGTCAAAGGCATATCCTTTTACAAATAAATAATAATAATAATTTTGCTTTAAAATTAATAATAATATCTGTATAATATTTCACAGTTTTTACAGATAGTGTTATACGCATTATTTACCTGCATATGTCATTCTGTTAATCCTCCAAATACTGACTGTGTGCCTAATTTGGGTTAGGCTACTTTTATTTTGAAGGAAGATTTTCCCAACTGTAGACTGTGGAGGGTCCTGAAAGAAAAGCTAGATGACTTTTTAGCCTGTCATCCGTGTGAGAAGAAAATGAAATGTGTGAGTGGCTGCTAATCTTCCACACACCGAAAATAATCTCATCTGTGAATGGCATGTCTGTTTTAATTTGCAAGCGTTAGAAAGCTGATACATCCAACAAAATTAATAAAGAGATTCAGAATCTTAAATTTACCTGTAACTTGAACTTCACACGAATTTCCCAGTTAATCATACCCTAGCCTACTGGAAATATAAATGCATTTAGGGGCCATACGGTCCGTGTACGTTTTGATAGTTTGTTTTTTCGTTTGAACCACAAACGAAGAAACGGTAAAAAAAAAAAAAAAAAAAGAGCCGTTCTCCCGTTTTGGTTTCTGAATTCAAAAAGCAAAAACGGTGAAAAGAAAGCCACGTTTAATGAGTGCAATGTTTGGTTCAATACAGTTGGTAATATAGGGTAACACAAGAACTTTAGTGTGCAGAGTCGGTAGGCTACTGTTAGCGCTATATTATATAATTAAATTCATATTTAATGTGGTTTCCACCATATGGACCATCAAGGGCAGTTCAAAACGATTACAAAAACAGACCAGTAGGTGTCGCACCATGCCTGCTGTGTGCGAGCTACTGTCATATGGAGATAATATAGAAATTAAGTTTTATGTTCTGTTATTTTGGAAAGCTAAACATTTTCCATTATTGTCATTATAACTGTGCTTTCACAAATCACGTTTCTTAGCCCTGCTGCTTAGGCATTAGCCTACTCACCCAAATGAGCTCTTTCCTCATACTGCTCGTCTGATTTACATGTGTGCTATTATACTGCGTGAACAGTTTTAATCGTAAATCATTCTTTTGGCCAGATGGCCTACATTAGGAAATTTCTGATGTGAGTTTGTTGTCTGAGCTGCTAAGAAGCTGATAGCAGTGTTAGAGTCAGGTTAAAACAGAAGGGCATGCAGGTTTAACTCTGGGCTGGGGTGAATGATGATGATGATGATGATGATAACTAGGTTGCAAATAAAATCAAAAACCAAACGTTATGAACAACAATAAATAAATCTGTATCAGTAATCTTGATTTAAAACAGTTACCAAAGGCACAATAGAGTCACTCATTTAAATACTGCCATCTGCTGGTCGAAAGGGGGAACAGTTTGGTCCATTACATGGAAACCACATTTCACATTGATCAGTCCAACTGCCTTTTCTGCCGAGGGTTGGCCGTCCGGTTGGTGTGTCAGGGGCTTAAGAGCCGTTTTACAGTCAACGTGTGTGCGCGCCAATGTGACGTCAAAATTACGTAGCTCTTGCTGGCGTGCCAGGATTTTGAGTGCGTGTTCCACTTTATTTTTTCGACTTTCTTCTGCGTTGTGACTTTGAATGCAGCTCACTACCAATCAAACTTTCCGTTTTCCATCAGCAGGTTCTTCTCTATTGGAAGTTGATCTATAAACATATTTTACACCTCATAATACCACAGTTTGGAATAATAGATACATAGTAGACAGAAAATCTGTGTAGCCTACATGGAGGAAAGGAATTCTAGAGGAATCTGGGCAATTGCTCATTTTATGGACGGTAATGGGATCTTGTTACAGCACGAGGAGTTTTGTGAGAAATATCATCTCCAATGCATATGCCAAGTGGTATGATAGATGGTTGAAAGCTATACCAATGTCTCTAAAATCAATGGTGAGAGAGAACATTAGGTACTGCAGGGTTTATCCTGGTCTGAGGCAGCTCTGCTTAGAAGGAATTGCTTTCTGTGACCATTTATGTACCAACAAAGTTATCAGAGATATTCTATTAAAGGTGTAAATAACCCAGTATATGTTTTAGCTCTATAGAAGAAATAGCCTTGTTGTCTTATTTCCTGTTCTAAATAAAAGGGGCTTTTTTTTGCGGTTTTCCACTGCGTGGTATCTACTCGACTCGCCTCGACTCTACTCGCCTTTTTGGGATTTTCCATTATGAAAAAAAGTCCCTGGGACTCTTATACTATTTTGTACTTAAAAACTACATTGTAGTGAATATGAACAAAACAAGCAACTATATAGTTGCTTATATAGTTGCTTGTTATATATATATATATATATATATATATATATATATATATATATATATATATATATATATATATATATACAGTAGCCTATATATAAACTAACTTACTCTTTCTGGTTCTTAATTCGCCTCAAGCAATGGAGCTCTTGCCCAAATTACATATTGGGCCCTTGTCAACCCTGTAGTCAGGGATTTAAATTAACTTTATTGATCAGCAGCCAGCATGGCTAATAGATTTTCAAAGTTACCAGCCAATCAGAAGTCAATTTTTACCAGCATTTGGAGGGTTGGCTGGTGTTAGTTTAAAGCCTCGCCTGTAGTCAATTGATCATGCTCCATATGCTTGAAGCAAATTAAGATGCCAACCAAAAAAATGCCCATAAATAATAAGCTGCTGCCCTATGACATCATAGCCATAGAATATTGTGAGTTTTTTTTCTTTAGTGGGAAGACGAAGAAAAAAAATGTGCCATGTCATTCAATTAATTATATTTAGCCTACATTACATGTAATTTAGCTGACACTTTTATACAAAGCGACTTACAAATGCCTTTATGTCAGAGATGAACTATGGGGTTGCCACCACCCTCATTTAGATAGCCTAAATAGAAATTAATAAGCTCAACCACCCAAAATCCGATTTTTAGTAGTACCTGTAACATTGAACAATATTGTTCAATATTGTTCGCTTTCATGTCAACATGTTAACGTTAGATGAGAAGATATATGTCTCTGCCCGAAGGTAAAACAAACATTTCCGCACCGCTATAAAGCTCATTTACACGTTAGTCTATAACTTGTTTGTTTAATCAGTACAAAAAACAAAATGTTGCAATTTTACGGGCTTTGTGGTTATGAGCTGGACTATTAGCCTGAACTTCTTCAAGAAAGCGATCTTAAGGTGAAACATAGCCTACAAGGAAACGGACTTCTGTACCCTCACCCGTTGTTTAATATGAAGCAGAAAAAGGAGGGGAGAGGAGAGGAGAGGAGAAGCGCGTGTGCTGATTTCCACCTTTGTCAAAAACAGACCGGAGGACTGAGACGGGTCGGAGGAGAACGGTGGGTGCCTGTTTTAGTCTATTTCTTTTTTATTCTGCTACCTCTACTTTTGTTTTGAATAAATGTGTATGTTAATATCGTTAAACGAATCCTAAAGCTGCTCTTGGGGGATTTTTTTTTTTATATCTCAGACAGGATCCTATAAATTGTTTCGATTGAGACGTGAAATCTTCTGACAGCACCCCGCAATGGATCTGGACAAAACGGAAAAGTTGGCCACAGCCAAACTCGAACAAAATGGAGATTTAAAGTAGGCCTACTTTACATAGGCTAAACAGCACCAATTTATATAACAGGTGTCTCAGTTATTCTCTAGAAAAGAATTGTATGCAATTACTATATTCATGCATCATGCTTTTATATCCTCCAGTGTAAGCAAAAAGAATGGAAAGAAGAAAGAAAAAGAACCAAAGTTGCCTGTGGTTGGTCCCATTGATGTGGTAAGCTGTCATCATCACACTGTGATCTCTTTCTATCAGAACCAGCTCATGAAATTCTTCTTTTGAATTAGTTAATTTAGCTTAATTTTTCACTATCTACAGTCAATTTTTTCCTATTATATTTTATATTGGTATAAAATGCTACTGACAGGTTGTATAGTGTGTGTGTGTATGTGTGTGTGTGAAGTAAGTGAAGGAGGCCCGTAGAGAGGACAGGGTGGGGGTGAGACACATCCTCCTGTTGTTTGGGTCCAACTGACCCTTGCTGTGAGAATATAATGGAGTTTAAAGTTGCTCCCCGTTTTGATTGCATAAGTTAAAAAATGTTGACACCCTGAATCATGAGCAACATCTAAGATATACTGATTTCTGCTGTTCTGTCGTTCCAAACTCTCTCCTCTATGTGAGTGTAGTTTAGGTTTGCAGATGGCTTGGACATTGTGTATATCCTGGCTGGGACAGTCTGTGCCATTTGCCACGGTGTAGTGCTTCCTCTTATGTGTATTGTGTTTGGGGACATGACAGACAGCTTTATAGCAGACTCCATGATGGGACAAATCAATACCACCCACCTCAGTGAGTTTTCAGTACCAGACATGGGTACATATAATTTACTGAAATAAATAAATATGGTGTGATGTATATAACAATGTCTTTTCTTACCTTGCATCTTCAGATGTCACCCACATACCGAGTAACAGCACCCTACAGGAGGAGATGACGACGTAAGACTTTATATGATCTGCATAAACAGATAAAGCTGCTGTTGTTGGTTGAAAATGTCTCCAAAATGTTGAATTTAATGTTGATATTTGTGTTTTGTTTTTACATTTATCAGTCCAGGAAGGTCAAGGAACTTGCAGTGGTTTCTCTAGAGATAAAATTACATTAATTAATTTTTTGTCACTTGAATCATCCATTGCCAACTTCCACTTTATCGGACTAATTAGATAATTACCAGTATTCTAAAGTAAGTCTAAGCAGAAGTTTTTAAATCATATGTGTTACAATTCTTCTCTTCCTCAAGGTATGCCATCTACTACTCCATCATGGGTTTTGCCGTGGTGGTGGTAGCCTATGGGCAGGTGGCTTTATGGAGCCTTGCAGCCGGACGGCAGGGCACACGCATCCGCAAGTTGTTTTTCCACAGCATCATGCAGCAGGACATCGGCTGGTTCGATGTCACTGAAATAACAGAGCTCAACACACGTCTCACAGAGTGGGTAACATATTTAACTGGCTTGTTTTGTTGAATCAACAGTTGAACAGAGAGATTCAATTTACTGTCATAGAATAATAATAATATTAATAATAAAATAGTTATTATTATTTATACTTTATTAATCCCTCAAGGGAAATTACAATACAAGACTAGAATAACAGTAAAACAGGATGGCAAATGTCATTCCACTATACTCTCTGTTATAATTATGAGTCCTTTCAGTAGGCCTTGCTCTCTCTCTCTCTCTCTCTCTCTCTCTCTCTCTCTCTTTATCTTGCTCTCTCTCTCTCTCAACAATATTCCCAAAGCAACAACATACAATTTGTCCAAATATTCAGACAGAACATAAACAGTTATATAACCATTGACAATATTAGAATGAATATAGAATATATTACTGTATATAAATCAATTTACATAATACTTAAATATAAAAACAAAAGTTAGTAGGCAATGTGAAACAAAAACAAAAAAATGAAATTCTAATAAAAAAGAGACAAAAAGACATTAATACATTAACATTAGATATACACTCTCTCGGTATTGTTTGGTTTCTGTACATAGAATGTGGTCTAAACCTACTTTATCTGTAAATTATCTGAGATGATTTGGCACTGTAACTAAAATTGTATAGAAAATTGAATTGAAATGGCCTATTCCCACTTGAGATGCTGGAACCAGTGAATTTTGGGCATTTTTTCTTAAAAAGCAATCCTTTTTAAAATTAAATGAAAATGACACTTTTCTGTTGATTGACTAACCAATTCATTATTTCAACTCTTCTGTAAAATGGCTTGCATTTTGGACATCATAAAGAAAAACATCTTTGCTTTCATGATTTCTTTTATTATCGTATAATAAAATCTAAATAAAACATTAAAGTCAAAATTAATACAGCAAAATGGTTTTCCTTTGATTTGTAATACATAAATATTGTAGTACTCTGAAGATCATTGGTGGACGTGTTTATATTTGCATGGGCAGTGATGTCTATAAGATCCAAGAGGGTATTGGTGACAAGGCGGGGAAGCTTATCCAGGCCTTCTCCAGCTTCGTCACTGCCTTCACCATCGGCTTCATCAAAGGCTGGAAACTCACTCTAGTCATCCTGGCTGTGAGCCCTGCGCTGGGCATTTCAGCCGGTCTTTTCTCTAAGGTAAGCTTCTCTCCGTTGTCTTTGTGTTGCTCATTCAAAATTCACATTCTCTCTGTCCATCTTTTAGACATCTTTTCTTGCTATCCATTTGTTGCTCGTAAGGGCAAAGCCCCCCCCCGCTTGTATTCTTAATAACTTTTTTGTTTTTCTCCCTGTCTGATTAGGTGCTGGCGTCTTTCACTTCTAAAGAGCAGGCTGCATATGCCAAAGCAGGAGCTGTGGCAGAAGAGGTGCTCTCTGCTATCAGGACAGTGTTTGCCTTCAGTGGGCAGGACAGAGAAATCAAGAGGTATGTACAGTCCTGTGTGTGTGTGTGTGTGTGTGTGTGTGTGTGTGTGTGTGTGTGTCTGAGGGATATAATATAGTATAGTAGTTTCTAGGTACTTTCAGTCACCTACCTGCTAAATATTTGTGCTGGAATATCCAAATTCAAAGTGTTGCCCTTAAATTACAACACAACAAGATTTTCACATTATGACGTTATTGTATATTAAGTTTGACATTATGAGACTACATGTGGTTATTTTCTACTCAACAAAGCAAAATGTCTGTGTAGGGCAGATCATTCTTGGTTTATAAACTGATCAAAGTCCAAGAAATAGCTCCTGCAAAGACTGTGAGTGGATGAACCCCCATAAAAACATATTATATATATATATATATATATATATATATATATATATATATATATATACTGTACTGTGTGTATGTATGTATGTATGTATGTATATATATATATATATATATATATATATATATATATATATATATATATATATATATATATATATATATATATATATATATACTGTGTGTGTATATGTATATGTATATATATATATATATATATATATATATATATATATATATATATATATAATTATTATTTTAAATATGTAATTAAATTTGTGTTTTCTACTGATGCAACATTTGTTGATGCCAAAGGGCCCTGTTGCCATTGCAATCTAATTTATATTAATTTATATTTAACTTTATACTTGTGTATTTGTGTGTGTTTTGCACAACAGATATAATAAGAACTTGGAGGATGCAAAGAACATGGGAATAAAGAAGGCAGCATCTGCTAACTTTTCTATGGGCTTCTGCTTCCTGATGATCTACCTGTCTTATGCTCTGGCCTTCTGGTACGGAAGTACACTCGTTCTGAGTAAGGAGTACACCATTGGAACTGTACTCACTGTGAGTAGACACATTACGACGGAATGTCTAACAATGCCCCTTTAAGGGATACTCTAAAAAAAAAGGTTGCTGTAACTTTGTGTGTGTGTGTGTGTCTGTGTGTGTGTGTGTGTGTGTGTGTGTGTGTGCGTGTGTCTTTTAAGGTGTTCTTTGTTGTGCTTATTGGAGCGTTCATTTTGGGACAAACTTCTCCGAACTTGCAGACCTTTTCCAGCGCCCAGGGAGCTGCATATAAAGTGTACAGCATTATTGATCATGTAAGAAATGCAACATTGACTGAATGATCTTTTTGCTGCTGGATAGTTGTCAGTTTGTATTACTGAACATGCACCGCTGTACTCTGGCACTGTGGGAAGCCGCTTTGATGCAGCCGACAACTTGCAGTCAGACATGTTAGATTTGGCTCTAATTGGAGCACCTGCTGTCAGGTCATCTGGTTGATATTGCACAGCTATGGCTCTCCTCTTCTTGAACTTAACCGTGAATGTACTGTGAGGTTAAATAAGGTGTCGGTTTTACAAATATAACACACCTATCACACATGTACAGCAGCTTCTTTGTCATGGCATGTCTTTAACTATAAATCAATGGATTTAAAATGGTCCATATAGCTTCAGAAACATGCACTTGTTGAACCACTTCGAGGGTAACTACTACAATGTCTTGTCTCTAGCTATTCTGGGACCTGTGTGTCTTTCACTGTGATAACACACTCATCAAACACCATCTGTGTGCAAATGAATACAAATAAGCAGTCTCAAGCTAAACTGAAAACGTATGACATTTTTTCTCAGGGTTTTTAGTTTTACCATCCCCAAAGCTCTCTCTCCTATTTGACTTAAGATATGTGGATACCTAGGTTTTAATTATTTTAATCTCTATTATTTGAATTACTATTATATTGTGTCTCTATTTAATGCCTTTTCTCATGAAGCACTTTGCGACATCTGCTATACAAAGGTGCTTTATACATACATGTTCTACTGTCTAGTCTGAAATACAGAAGGGTGAGGCCTCCAAGAGGTACATAAACAAGTCTCAGCTCAACCTTTGAGGGACAATAGTGGTTTGTGTGTGTGTGTTCGTGTGTTTATCCGCACAGAGAGAAGCAATGATAACAAAGACAGCTTTTTTAAATATACTCCCCCTAACATGGAGGGCTAACAGCCTTCCTCCCATTGTCTGTTTGAGGTTGTGAAAAGAATCAGGTTCTTATCGAAATGTGGCCAAACTACAAACGAGAACAAAGTGTTCAGAAGTAAAAATATTGTTATAACGCTTGACTCAACAGACACCGATCATCGACAGCTATTCAAAGGCTGGCTTCAAGCCTGATTTCATCACAGGAGACATAGAGTTCAAGAATATCCACTTCAGCTACCCCTCCAGGCCAGACGTCAAAGTACGTTCCCCATAGACTCGGTTTACTCTCTAAGACAAACATCATATTACTTACAACGTCTATGTCACAACTGACATTGTTTTCATTTGTAGATATTAAATAACCTGTCTCTGAGCGTGAAAAGTGGACAAACCATTGCCTTGGTGGGTAGTAGTGGCTGTGGTAAAAGCACCACAATCCAGCTGCTGCAGAGGTTCTACGATCCTCAGGAAGGATCTGTAAGTAATATGTCTAAACCAGTTCATTCAAAAAGATTGATTCAGTAGATGTCATTTTATCCACTTAGCTATAGTTAAAGAATTATACGCTGTGTCACTGCAGTAAGTGCTGTGTCTGTTTGACTATGGCTATTTTAGGTAACTGTTGACGGTCACGACATCCGTACTCTTAACGTCCGCTACCTGAGAGAGATGATTGGAGTGGTGAGTCAGGAGCCCATCCTCTTTGCCACCACCATCACTGAGAACATCAGATATGGCCGACCTGACGTCACGCAGTGGGACATCGAACAAGCTGCCAAGGAGGCTAACGCTTACGATTTCATCATGAACCTTCCTGAGGTATGACTGTATTTATGACTCCCTGTCCTCTGTGCTTGTCAAGCACTCTGTCCAAAACATACTAATATTGAGACTCTTATTGTTGAGCAGAAGTTTGAGACGATGGTCGGAGACCGAGGGACTCAAATGAGTGGAGGACAGAAGCAGAGGATTGCGATTGCTCGAGCTCTAGTCCGCAACCCTAAATTCCTTTTGTTGGATGAAGCCACATCTGCTCTTGATGCTGAGAGTGAGACTATTGTGCAAGCAGCACTCGACAAGGTACACACACACACACAGACAAATGCTCTGCCTCATTCATGCATGTGTGTGGCAGAAAATCGCCTTACTGCCCAGAGCTGTCCCTGCAGGCTTGGTCTACAAAAATATTTGATATGGATATCCATGGTATACCATATATCCTATTGGCAGAACTAATGAATAATGAATGTTAGCATGCTGAAGGCAAAGGCAAGGCAAATTTATTTGTATAGCGCATTTCAAACAGAGCAGCAATGCAATGTGCTTCACACAAAAACAAGAAAATGAAAAAATAAAGGAAATAAAAAGTTGGAACTACATCAAAGAATCCATTTAAAAATAAATACATAAATAAATTAATAGATAAAAAGACTTATAAAAAAACAATGTGCATTAATTACAGAACACATCTGAGAAAAGCCTGGTCTTTAGCATTGTTTTAAAAATTAAAAAAAATAATTTTATGTTCTCTGGAAGCTGGCTCCAGAGATAGACGCCATAGTGGTTAAAATATGCTTACCCCTGTTTTGTTCCGACAGTAGGTTTCAGTAGTAGCTGCGGGAGCCAGTGTAAGCACTTTAAGATTGGGGTGATATGATATGTTCTTTTTGTTTTAGTAAGGATCCTGACTGCACTATTCTGAACAATTTTGAGTGGTTTTAATGTCTTGTTAGAATAATTACATTATCAATAAATGGACAGAGAACACTGGCTATTTTTTCTCACATCATTCGCCCCCCGACATCACACTGCCCCCGTTTTGACTCAGTCACAGAAAGTAAAATGCCAAGTACCTCTGCCCCCTCAAGGACACCAGCTTACTCCTCTCCAGACTGATAAGGATGTTTTTGCACAAAAGGATGCAAGCTATAACTGATATTTGTCGAGTCCAGGCTACACGCCTAGTGGCACTCATGAGTCTTTCCAAGACAAGCCTTGGCCCTATGTATTAAATTCTTCCTCAATTTATGTTGTGATAGGTAATAGAAAAACACTAGTTTGTTTGCAAGCATGTCGAGAAAAGAACTTGAGCATTGTTTTTGTTCCGGTTTATGACATTAGAAAAGAACAATTACCGGTTTCAGTATTACAATTTTTAAGCATATCCTTGTATATTTTGTAATGTACTGGGAGCTTGGTTTTGTGCCATTATCATGTCATCTTTGTGGCTATTCCGCCTCCTTTTTTGTTTGTACGGATGGCACTCATAAATTTATAATAGGGCGGGGAGGCTGATTCAATGAGGGTAGGCACATTGGTTGCCACGTCTAGCCAAGTCTCAGTTAAAAACAAGAAATCAAGGTTATTAGCAATTAGTAAATGAGATTGATTAAAAAAGACTTGTTTCGTGGAAATATGACATCCAAAAGGGCAAATTCCACTATGGTGGTGTGAGCTGCTTGAACATTCTGAGTCTGCGCAGCTACTCTGCAGATTGGCCAGATTTACTCCATGGGCTGGATGTAATCTCCTATCACTTGTTATTACTGGGATAAGGCAGCTGGGTATCCTAGCAATAGGTGGCATAAACTGGGTGTATGGACAGAAACAGGGTGGTTTTACATTTCCAGCGGGACCCTCATAACTTATAGGCTGGGAAATATACAGTAGGTCTAGCTGGAAAAACTGTCAATGTATACCAAGGGCCATTTCAAAAAATAAGTCAGATGTCTGAATCTATCTCTATTTGGATGGAGGACAGCTCTCCCAAACAGATCACCCCTAGTCCAAAAGTAATCAAAATTCCCAATTAAATAAAACCAGCAGCAACACAAATGTTTTAACCATTTGTGCAACCCAAGAAGGCAGCTAAAACACACATCCCCAAGAGGGAGAGGGAATAGGGCCTGATGTAATGAGTTGTTTCCCCAGGGTATCAGCCTTAAAACAGTGGTTCTCAAAGTCTTGGTGCAATTTGGCTGACTGCCTGCCCATTACATCATTTGCCTCAGCATGTACAATGACTGATTTGACAGAGGGGTGAAGATCAAGGAGTTTTGGTAGTTCCTGCAAATCCCTGACCTTTCGATCACTAAGCGAGTATGTGATGGCTTCTGGGAGCCTGATTCCTTTAATTACAGAGTCCCCAAGCAAAAGAAGTTGGGGAGAAAAGTGTCCTTAACTTGGACACAAAATCATTGTGTGCAGGTCCGACTGGGTCGTACCACCATAATTGTTGCCCACCGCCTCTCAACCATCAGAAATGCTGACGTCATCGCTGGCTTTCAGAATGGTAAAGTTGTAGAGCTGGGTACTCACAGCCAACTGATGAAGGAACAGGGAGTCTACCATACACTGGTCACCATGCAGGTAATATAGACACATACAGTAAACACGTTGACACATCATTTGGTTTGACTGGACTGAGTTACTTCATTTTCATTTCAGAATGGCCAGTCTTTGATATTTTTTGTTTCTGTGGTCTCTTTCTACCACAGACCTTTCAGAATGACAAAGACTGGAAGGAGGCAGAGTGGGAGCTTTCTGCGGATGATAAGAGCCCTTTAGTCAAGTCCCTCTCTCAGTCTTCTCTGCACAGGAAGAAGTCCATAAGAGGTTCCTCCTTTGCTGCCTCAGAGAAAGAGAAAGAGGTGCAAAAGCTCCAGGATCACACGACAGAAGAAGTGAGCTGTGGTGCAACATCTCTGGGGTTTGAGTAGCTGGGTACTATGCAAGCTAAACAAAATGATATACAGTACTCTCATAGTCCAACCCCACCATTACCTTAAGTCCATTTTTCCCGTTAGTCAAGTTAGACTTTTTTTTGGTCCTTAACAGGTTTCGGTGATAAATGCATGGGTGAGGTAATTAGACCCGTGTCCTCTCTCTCTCTCCTCTGCTTAAGCTAACTATTTTAGATCCAGGTTATTCCCTTTATGACGAATTAGGGCCGTCTCTTCCCTGTTTAACTGGTCCCTGCTCTTGAACCCCTAGCTACAAAAAATCCTGACAAATCAAAACCAGTGGAATGAATGGCTCTCTGGTTACAAACTCAACCTTTACCACTAAATTCTGTAACCAAGGGTATCTCATAGTCACAGTTTTCATTCAGGGTTGTAGTGTTGAATTGGAGAGGTAGTCACATCTTTTTTGTTGGTAAAATAAGTAAGGAATAACGTAGAGCAAGCCGGTAATTATTGCGAATTAGAACGGTAAACTTTCCCGCTGAGCACCACTCTCAATAAAAGCCAGGTCAACTCGGGGAGCAAGCTAAACATGGAGCTAACTAATGCTCTGTTATATAAATGTAGAATGCTGTCATTGACCAATTAGAATTGAGTATTCAACAAGGTCAAAATAAATATCCATCCAAAATGTTTGTTTCTATTCAAACTATCCCTGTCCTTATTAGGATATATTTGTTTCATTTTGTTGTTATATTTGTTTGATAAAATTGTATTACGTTGCATTAGGAGAATGAAAGAAGAAACCGAGAATTAGGAATACATAGAGAAAATGGGACTACCTCAATTCCAAGATGACTATGCAGCCTCTCCTGCTTAGTAGAATCTGTTACCTCTGATAGTGATACAGATGGAACAGTGCTATTCCATCCTTAGCAAAGGCTTTTCTGCCTTACCCCTGGCTCTAAAATACGTGATCGATAACCCTATTGTAAAAAAAATTAAATCATAATTTTAGAAAATATTTTTGATGACTCTCTACTTGCTCCTGTTACCTAAACACTCTTTCCCCACATTCCAGCAGTAACATACTGTATTCAGTTTACCACAGTCTCCCTTTCTGAATCTCTTCCTGAAGATAAACAGGAGAGGTAGAGGGAAAGGAGATGTGACTCAGCTGTTTTTCTTCTTTCTGTAGGATGGAAATGTTCCCTCCATCCCATTCCTTAAATTGATGCGTCTCAACCTTCCAGAGTGGCCGTACATTCTTGTGGGGACCATCTGTGCTATCATTAATGGAGCAATGCAGCCACTGTTTGCTATCATCTTCTCAAAGATCATCACTGTATGTTACTCTTAGTATTTGTGTACCACAAAAGTTTTTTAAATGCTTCCTGTTATTTGCAACATTTGTCAGATGTTGCCAAAAGCTACACATAGGCTGTTTTTTCCTCTCCTCTCAGGTGTTTGCACATCCCGATCAAGCGGTTGTCAACCAAAGAGCCACATTCTTTTCTCTGATGTTTGTTGTTATTGGAGCTGTAACCTTTGTCACCATGTTCCTACAGGTATGCGTGTATACACACACACACACACACACACACACACATGCATGTTCACGTACATTTATTTCCCAGGTGTTTTTATTCCCCTCCGAGGAATATTTTGACATTTTGTTAATAAACTTATGTGTTTTCTTGCTGAGAGTTTGATGAAAAGATGTTAAGATACCACTCAAAAAAGGAAATGTAAAAAACAACAACCTTTGGACAGAGCCAGAATAGTTGTTTCCTCCATTTCCAGTTGTTGTGCTAAGCTAGGGTAACTGTCTCCTGGCTGTTGTTGTATATTTACTGGACAGACATGAGGGTAGTATCAATCTTCTCATCTAACTCTTGGCTAGAAAGCTAATGAGTCAATTTCCCAAAATGTCAAGCGGTTTCATATATGCCTCAACCCAAAGTTTACTTTAATTTGACTTATATTATAACAAAGAATTGTTAGAAATGTAGAAACCTTGATACCTGGGACACAGACTCAATTTCATTTATAGTATCAAATCATAACAAAGGTTATCTTGAGACACTTTACAGATAGACAACAATCTAGCAAGCAATTAATGAGTGCAACAGTGGCGAGGAAAAACTGCCTTTTTGGTAGAAACTTCAGACAGACCCAGGCTCATGGTAGGAACAGTGACTACAAATGGTAGTCGTAGTAGTTAATGTCATAGCAGGCCACTGCAGGGCGTTACAAGTTGTAGCGTGGCATAGCAGAGCATAGGTGGACGTAAGCGTTACAGTGTGATATTACTGTCCTGCTGCATTACCAGATATTACGAGATATTATGAGAGTTGAAAGTACAGTTGCAGTATAAACAGATGCAGGTGATGTGACAGAAGTTCATGCCAGTCTTCAGGTGTGCTCATGTCTTCTGTCTGTAAACCTTTAACAGGGTTTCTGTTTTGGGAAATCTGGAGAGATTCTGACCCTCAAACTAAGACTGGGGGCCTTTAAGGCCATGATGAGACAGGTGAGTGTAAACAGCTCTATATTGGAGCAGGTTCTAATATTTGTAAAAACTAATTAGTTCTAAGTTGCAGTCTTGTCTCTCTTTCCTCTCTACTCTCCTATCTCTCTGTCATGACTGAGGTTCTCCAAAAATTCAATTCTTAATAAATAACTTTTATTTAGTTGATTATTTATTATGTTTGATGTTACAGTAAAGTGAGGTTTTCAGGAGGTCTGTCTTATATTAAAAGTCTTTTAATTTTAAGTGAATGTATTCTATTTTCTGTTCCCTGTTTACTTGTAGGACCTCAGCTGGTTTGACCACCCTAAAAACAGTGTTGGAGCCCTCACTACAAGACTGGCAACAGATGCAGCCCAAGTACAAGGGGTTAGTCAGTCTCTCTCACACACACACACACACACACACACACACACACACACACGACAACCAACTCTCCTTCACTGCCAACATTGCTGCAACTACCTGATTGTGTAGATACATAGATACATGCTGCATAACATCAGAAGGATAAGTCCTCTTGTAACGCAGAAGGCGGCTCAGGTTCTTCTTCAGGCTCTAGTCGTCTCACGTCTAGACTACTGAAACTCCTTCCTGATTGGCCTGCTTGCGTGTGCCATCCAGCCCCTGCAGCTCTTTCAGAATGCAGCAGCTCAACTTGTCTAAAACCTCCCTAAGTTCTCTCACCCAAACCTGTCCACTCTGCTCTGCATCAGCCAACCTGCTTGCTGCCCTCTCACAGCGAGGGAAAACTAATCACTCAAAGAAATCCCGACTGTTTGCTGTCCTGCCTCCCAAATGGTGGAATGAGCTCCCTATTGACATCAGGATGGCCGAAGGCCTACGCATCTTCCGCTGAAGGCTAAAAACACATCTCTTCCGACAACATTTCGGATATACAAGAAGAAGGAAAAGAAGAGAGGAGGAAAAAATTACTTCTTGAAATTGCACTTTCATGTCTCTTTGTAGGTTTTCCCATTTATAGCTAATGTACTTGCACTTACTACTTGTTGTCTGGAGTTTGCACCTTTAGGGTTGAAAGCACTTAATTGGAAGTCTCTTTGGATAAAAGCATCAGCTAAATGACACAATTTGTTGTCTTTTTATCTTCTTTGTTCCAATCTTTTACTTCTGCTCAGGCTACAGGAGTACGAATGGCCATGCTGGCCCAGAACATAGCTAACATGGGCACCAGTGTGATCATTTCTTTTGTGTACGGCTGGGAACTGACTCTGCTCGTCCTGGCTGTGGTGCCCATAATGGCACTGGCTGGAGCTGTGGAAATGAAGGCGCTCACTGGAAACGCTGCTAATGACAAGAAGGAGCTGGAGAAGTCTGGAAAGGTAAGGATTCAGTGTGGATTCACCAGAGTAACATGCAAATTCCTTTTTTTACTCATCAAGCATCATTTGTGGGCAACAGCATATTTGTATGGTTTGTTTCTACAGATTGCCACAGAGGCCATCGAGAATATTCGTACTGTTGTCTCTCTTAACAGAGAACCCAAGTTTGAGGCTTTGTATCAGGAAAACCTCAAAATCCCATTCAAGTATGAAAAATAAAATTGTATTAAACCACAGATCCATATATACTAAAATCAATTTTGATTAATTTAAGGAGTGCTCTCTTTAATGCTATCTTTCTTTTCCTCTCTGTACAGGAACTCACAGAAAAATGCCCATGTGCATGGCATTACTTTCTCCTTAACCCAGGCCATGCTCTACTTTGCTTATGCAGGCTGTTTCCGCTTTGGAGCTTGGCTAATTGAGGGAGGAAGGATGGATATTGAGGGAGTATTCCTGTAAGTGAATAGTCTTCATGACTTTGTCTTTTAATCAGGAGATTACGTTTTAGTTTATGTAAGAGAAGATGAACAGTTTGCATGCTCTTGTAGGTTACAGCAGGTAAAATCAGACAAAAGCATTGGTGTTGGTAGGAGAGCCTGTTTATAGGTCTCATAATTATTACCCTGGCCTGAAGTATGCAAGGAGACACTGTAAATGGGTTGGCTTTAAACCCAGAGGACATAGTCCCACAAGACACCTGTACCTTTGGTCATCCAACAGATCCACACACGTGTTTTAGGCTGCAAACGTAACGTAACATAACATGTGATATTGTTGAGGAGGAGCCATCCACCTTCATTTATAATCTTTGTTACACAAAGAGGAAGTCCAAAGGTCATTGCAACATGGACTTCTGAAGGAACATAAAACTATAAAAAAGAAATATTAACTCCTCAACCCCATGAAGCATTTTATGTAAACGTATGCATTGTAAACCCTCAGATTTTACTTTCCAAAGGTTTTCAAAGACACCCAGTGTTATCAAGGTAAATGATAGGAAATGTATTTATAGTGATGCACAAAACATCTAGAATGGTCAGTTTGGTGTTATTTTGCTATAATAAAAAATATTTTTTGGGATAAATCAATATTTTAATCATTATCAAAATGATGTACATTGTATTGTATGAAATGGTATCAGTGTCAAAACAACACTAAGTCTACAACCATGCTAATGTCAGTGTGAGGCTTCACACAAAGCGGTGCTTGGAGCTAAATGCTAACAGCATGTTCTAATGACAAAGCTAACATGCTAATGTTCAACAGATATATCACAATCACCACTATCTTGGTTTGGTGTGTTAGCATGCTAATATTTGCTCATTTAAAGTACAGCTGAGGCTGATGGGAATGCCATTGGTTTTGCAGGTTTGTGGTTATAACGCAAAATATTTGACAAAATGAAGGTAAACTTGAATCTCACATTTCACAGCAATGCATTCAATATTTGTTATGAATTTTCACTGAAAACCACAAATGTCAATCTCATGGTGGCACTACAGGAAGTCAGGAGATCACAAAAGTCAGTAAAATTAATCCTCTGGGCACCATGAAATTATTTTGGGCAATCCATCTAATTGTTGTTGGACCAACTGCATAACCATCATTACCATCCCTAAAGCCATGTTGCTAAAAACTGTAAAATCTAAGTTGGAACCAATTATGGGTAAATTAAAAGAGGATATAGGGAACATCAGGTGGCTATAACATACAAGTAAATTGTCCTTTTCCATTCAACATTTAATAGAACTTGTCATTGGTCCATGTCAGCTTAGCCTAATCAATGTAATGCCATTTAACACTCGTTAATGTGAAAGGTAAAAAGTGCCTTTGACTTCCTCTCCCAGTGTGATTTCTGCTATTTTGTACGGTGCCATGGCTCTCGGAGAAGCCAATTCCTTTTCTCCAAACTATGCTAAGGCCAAAATCTCAGCTTCACACCTTATGATGCTGCTGGACAAAGAGCCCGCCATTGACAATCTTTCACAGGAGGGAGAGTCACCGGTATAAAACACCCCACACACCAAACACAACACTTATAATACAGCTCATTACACACATGTAAAATAACACACCACTCTTTTGTGTCATCTCTTAAAACCCCAGGACAAATTTGATGGTAATGTGCACTTTGACAGTGTTAAGTTTAACTACCCTTCACGCCCTGATGTGCCCATCCTCCAAGGGATGAACCTGAAGGTGAAAAAGGGAGAGACTCTGGCCTTGGTGGGGAGCAGTGGCTGTGGAAAGAGCACCACCATCCAGCTGCTAGAGAGGTTCTACGATCCCAGGGAGGGGAGAGTGGTGAGAAGACAAATACACGCCCACGCTCTGTGTAACTGACTGTTACCTACTGTCAGCTAGTTAAAGGTTAGCTGCAAGTGTGTTTATGGCTGCTTTACAGCACTGCACTGGGACCTAGAGACTGGATGAGGCTTGGGTAGCATGTATGTTTTTATCTTTACTGCACCAACAGGTTCCTTTTAATCTTGATGGGATTCCTTCTGTTGCTGTTGTCTTCTGATATTGAAAAGTAGGATATTGATTGCTATCTTAAGGTCAGTTTTTTAAAGCCCATTTTCAGCTATTTTTGAATATTTTAGGTTACACTTTACTTGAAGGTATCTTCATAAGAGTGACATGACACTGTCATGAACGTGTCATAAACATTATAAACAAGTCATAACATTTATGGCATAATGCTTCTTTTAGTAAGTGTCAATCGGTTTTATCATGACAAGTTGTAGTTAGGGTTATGTGACATGACAGTGTCATGACAGTGTCAGGTCACTCTTATGTAGATACCTTCAAGTAAAGTGTTAACATATTTTCCAGTGATGCACAAGACTTTTTAACAAACACACAGATCATCATCATCCAACTGCCCCTTGGCTCTGTGGAGCTTTATTCAGTTTTTCACCATTGTTTAAGTTAGCCGGCCCACCACTTGACTGTTTTGGTTCGCAATCACAGCTCACATTAAAGGGAAAATTGGATGTGGCTGTACAATCAGTACTGTATATGTAGTCTATTGGAGAAATAGATTCCACAGTGTGTGCTATATTGACTGAGTAAGCAAGTTTTCCTGCTTACGGCTGTGGCAGCTGTACCTTGGATACCACGATGCATTGCTCGCTAGCTGTGACTTTGCTTGCAGCTATGAGCGGCTGAGCCCTAGAGATAGAGAACTGGAAAGAGCAGCAGGCTTTTTACACCATCCCTCATTCAGATAGATATAGATAAGAATGAAAACCACTGAAATTCCCTTTTAACCTCGTTTTCGGCCACAGCAGGTAGCTTTTTCAGCAAATAAGCTCTAAAAGCCCACTGCACACTAACTATGTGCTCAGCACGATAACACACACAGACAAAGTTAGCAACTAGTTGGTAAAAATAGTATTTAGCACCTAAAAATATTTTACTCAGTAGTTAGGGGAGACCAAAACTATCCGTTATTACATGACAACAAGCTCCACAACTACTACAATAATTACTGCTAACATTTTCTTCTTCAGCTGCTGGACAATATAGATGCAAAACAGCTGAACATCCACTGGTTGAGATCCCAGATAGGCATCGTATCCCAGGAGCCTGTGCTGTTTGACTGCACCTTGGCCGAAAACATCGCCTATGGAGACAACAGCCGCACTGCAACCCTGGAGGAGATAAAGGAAGCTGCTACAGCGGCCAACATTCACAGCTTCATAGAAAGCCTGCCACAGGTAACTGCTGGGATAGTTCTGTTTCCCTCAATGTTCTGTTCTCAGTCATGACATAGACACAAATAAAAGGGAAGTTTGATGTTTTTATAATCAAGCAGTTTTAAGCGTTACAAAATCTCATAAAAACCTTCTATTGGTACTGGGACAACCTAGAAGCCATGGAGCCTTCCCAATGCCACTATGTCTAATGCTAATTTATGCTATTTATGTTTATTTTACAATTATTAGCTGTATGTTTTGTGATCAAAATTGGACAAAGATGTTAACATATGGCTACGACGAGTCACTCATCAGGATAGGGAAATCCACTTGCTGACTGCTAACTGGGCAATCATAGTTTTCAAATGCAAATTTCAGACAGAAAACAGAGAAAAAGGTGAATAAAGCTGGACTCCAGCTACGACTACGACAAAGTAGACCAGTGGGTGGATTACATCATGCTTCTTTCGATTGACAGTATAACAAAATCATGTGCCCCCCTCTCTCTTTCTGTTTGTATGAGCAGAAGTACGACACTCAGGCAGGTGATAAGGGAGCACAGCTGTCAGGTGGCCAGAAGCAGCGTGTAGCCATAGCCCGAGCCATACTCCGCAACCCTAAATTGTTGCTCCTGGACGAGGCTACCTCTGCACTTGACACTGAGAGTGAGAAGGTGAGTGATGGGGGAGGGAGGGCTTAACTAAGTCATCAATAACTAAATGATTACTTCCCACAAACAACGCTGGCACCAGTAAGACCAATAACAAGGTAAATGGAAATGAAAAATAACTCAAATTAGTTATTTTGTTGAAAAAGTGTACTCAAAAACTCACTGGAAGTTAAGTAGTTTCAGTCATTCTGCTCTTTCCAGGTGGTTCAGGATGCGTTGGACGAGGCCAGTAAGGGCAGGACGTGTATCATTGTGGCCCACCGTCTGTCCACCATCCAAAACGCGGACCGCATTGCTGTCTTCCAGGGAGGAGTGGTGGTTGAACAAGGGACACATCAACAGCTGCTGGCCAAAAAGGGAGTCTACCACATGCTGGTCACCACACAGATGGGCCACGGGAGGGAATAAGGTTGCAGAGAGAGGACATAGGGAGGAGTCCTACTGTAAACAGATTGTTTTTAATCCTTTTGTTTCCTTGCCCAGCTTCAGTGGACATGTTGTGGTTTGAATGTGGTCTGGCTTGTTTGGAGATTTCCTCAGGGACCTTTCATGTGCATTGCAGCTGTACCTCTTTAAGTCACATAGTTTGTTCTTGATCAGACAAGTCACATTTCAGTAAAAAGGCAAGTACCACAATAGTGTACCACTGTTCATTAGTCATCACTTTTATGGGCCTTTTTCACAAATGATATTGACATGTGCCAATAGGAGAGGCACAGGTGTACATAATAAAGTGATTAAATTCCATTTAGCTGCTTCAGCCTGGTATTGTGCATACTGGCTCGTTGTCATTGGAAACTTGAATGTTATTGGTATTACCAACTGTCATTTTCCTACGATTCACAAGTCAAAATGTCAGCTTAAAAAAAGGCATATTGTATTCTACCCTCTGTTTCTCTTCCTTGTTTCTCCCAAGCTTGTGCCTCGTACACTGGGACTCAGTTCTTGATTTCTAGCGTCATCTTCCATTATCTGCTGAATACTTAGGACATATGTTAAGTGATCAAAGCTAACAATACACTGGATTTATTATGTATCATATTGCATTGAGTATACCTCTGAAACTGGTCTCATCGTCACAAAATGGTTATGCTCGACAGTTTGTGTATTTGAGCACACTCTATAATAATTACTTTGATTATCATGATGCAGCCTCTTCTAACAGTTTGAGTTAATAATGGAATCAAGTGCCTAAACACAAAATATTGTATACACATGGTTGTGCAGATTTGTATTTTTATTGTCACACATTGGTTGCAATCACTAGGAATCCTATTTGTCCTATTTCCACAAATGCAAGGAATTACTAATTGTTTTGTAGAATATTCTTGTATGCAACTATTACATTTCTTTATGTTCTGTTATTAAACCATCATCTCATTTTAACAGGAAAATCCAACAGATGGGAATCTCAACTTTATTTATCAGAACAACTTTGCTACATTTCCAAAATCCCATACATTTAGCGAATTTACAATCATAAAAATTTATGTAAAATGTATAAGCTATTTCTTTATATTTAAAACAAGCACAATGTTATTTACATTTTGCCATTTCCAAAACTGTCAACAATCACAGAGAGGGAAAAATCAGTTTAAGGCTAATTTGTTTTACAGCAGTCATCCTCATATAAAGTCATATGAACTTCAGCCACCTTTAACTTGACAGACAGGGAACAAATAAAGGAAAGCTGTGTAGGTGTTTAGGTGCTATAAAAAGGTGCAGTTACCAAATAAGTACAAACAATCCACAAACCAACAAGTAATAGAAAAAGAATGTGCAACAGCTTAATAGATTGGAAGGCAACCCTTAGTTTTGTGTCTATTTCAGTCGGAAAGTGGAAGGTACCAAAATGTGGACCAGTTATAGTGATGGCAAATGACAAGACAAAACCCACAACAGGTAGTTCTGTGACCTCAACACTTTTTACATTACCATGTAATTCAAATAAACTTTTAGAGTCGGAGATTAATGTAGGGAATATCTATCATATGCCTGTGTGGCTGTTGGCACTAAAGCATATTACAATCTATGTTTAGTGCCCGCCTACTATCACTAGCAAAATTGTAATTACTTCTTTTTGTTGAGTATACTTTTGATCATATAAGGCAAAAGTAAAAAACAACAACCAATGAGACATTTACTGATTTAGAAAACTATTTTTCAATTTCAGTCCAACGTAGTACTGTGTTTGTATATTTATGTAGATTTCCACTAATCTAAAAACATAGGCAAATCAATTCTATTTACCTTTTCTATGGGTTTCATTGGAATGCCCTTTAGTATCACAGAAAAATCTAAGTTCAGTCAAAACAGTCAGCAGATAGAAGTTATTGAGCCTTAGCATCATCTTTAAGTTAAATGTGGATTAATACTGCCAGGATTTAAAATTAAACATTCAACATAACTTACACATGAATCAGAAAATGATACAATCAGAAAAGAACAATCTACACTAAAAGTCTTCTCACTACAAGAATGTTGATAGACTTTTTAATGCCAAAGCCTGTGGCTAACACCCTGCAGTGCGGATTCTGTACATTTGCATTGATCCGTGCTCAGAACATAACTATCGCTAGCTGCCGGCAATTAACGAAGGGTTTGGAAACTGTGTGTGCATTACTGCGTTATTGTGAGTACTTATAGCTGAGATGTGGTGGCCAAGTGGAGCATCTCATGCAAGCAGCTACAGAAGATGTTGAACAGTGACGCAGCATCTGTTTCATGGCAAGATTTCCACGCTGAGATGGAAATCACAATCCTGGAATAAAAATAATGTAGTGTGAATATTATTGCAGTTGCTTAAAATGCACGGAAAGTATGCACAACTTCAACCTTTATGTTGAAAACTGCATTGAAATTAACTATTCCAGTTGACTGACACTGATGCAACAAAAGCCCTGAAAGGTTAGTGAAAAAAAAACAGAGATTTTATATTAGATTTTAGGGCTTCCGTAGGCGCATATCATGACTATTTCTGAAAATCCTTTCAACAACTGTTAAAAGCAGCTTTGATTTTGGCTAGACCAAAAGCCATTTTTAAATTTGTGTATTTGCACAATAAAATCAAGGAAACAAAAACACAACAAGAACAAAAAAAAAAAATAGATTGTAGGATTGCAGTGTGATGAGAAAACCCCTAGGGGCTTATAGAAGGAATCACACCTCAGAAAAAAAAAAAATAAAATAAGCAATTACAATTACAAGAGTCCTAAAATGTACAAGTTGAACACAAATAAGCATGGACTTAAAAAAAAACATAAGGTTGGCTACATAAAACAACAAAGGCATAAAATAAATAAGAATATAAATACAATGAGGATGTGTGTGTGTGTGTGTTTTAAATTCACCCTTTTTTTTTTTTTTTTTTTTAAAATAAGGGACTGATCTGCCCAAAAGGTTGAAACATTTTGTAGTTGTTATTTAACTTCAGTTTTTAACCATTAATTTGGAGAAGGTTGGAGCAAAACATTTTCAGAAGAAGAAACAGCATAATGGAAAACAGGTTTATGTCTTGTCTGCCCACCTGTCATCTCTGATGCGATAGAAAAAGCCATAGCCATGATGCACCATGGGAGCCACGGCCCCCAGGACTGTAGTGTAGCCCACCAGACTGGAAGACAGCACAAAGTTCCCACCACCACCACTGCAGACACAAACACAACTCTGTTGGAGGCAGACAGAAAGACCTCCCAAACTCTTCTCAACTAATGCAATGTCTTGAGTCTGCTTGATCCTTTCTGTATTGCAGTTCAGTTATCAAGCAGACCATTTATAAGAATGTCCATTATAATAGTAGTAGCAGTAGTAGTATCACTGGTATTTTTAAACATTACTAAAAAATCTCAAATCTTTGTGCATCCAAACTTGTTTTTAATGCACTGGTTGCCAGCAGTGATTCCTTAAATTTGCTTGTTTAGCAGTTTTGAAAAAGAGCAAAGAATTTTGACATTTGAACTTTACTATCAAAGTGTACAATAACAGTGAATATGAAATGACTGTAAAAATAAATAAAAACGTATTGAAAACTTAAACATAAACAGGACCTCTAAATAAAAAGATAAATACAGTAGTATATTTTAAATATCGAATTGAAGAAAAGTAAGGTTTGGAAATAAAAATGGCAACCTTTTTGTGCTGTAGTTTATTTCTGCTAATCATCTAGCAAACACACCTCTATGAACATAATGTAGCTGTGATAAGCCAATAACACTAACATGGGACTGCTGATACAGACCTTGTTTACCACAGACATTTTGTGTCATAGTAGGACATGGGTAATTAGTTTAATTCTTTTTAGGTGAGCCAGTTCTGCACTTTGCTTACTAGGACACTGTTAATGTCATTAGTTACACCCGTGCCCTTTTTTTTACAAAATGAATTTTGGGGCAGTGTATAGTGAAGAGAGAGGTCATTTAAATCAATAAATCAAAAGTAGTTTTACATGTGATTGTGCACAACGATATAACCAATGAAGAAACACTGTTTCAAAAGACATAAATTAGCTTTACAGATAGTACCTCTTTGCATAAAGGGGGTCCATGAAGAGATCTGGAGTGGGAAGTCCTTCCTCTTTGGCGATAAGATACAGCCCAAGAAGATGCCTGTCAAAACCTGTCAACAATGTCACAAAATGACATGGATTATAATCAGAGACACAATGGTCAGTGCTCCCGCCATTAGCATCTAATATAAGCATGTAAAACTGCCATTCAAAGTTAATACTCCCAGTGAAAATAATGACTGTTCTGGCACCAGCAGTTGGTTTCAGTTGAACATTATGTTGGTATAGCAACCCTTACTGAAACAATATACGCCATTGTTGCTTCTGGAATTGGTTACACCTTGAAAAAAAGGCCAGCAGCAACAAGGTCAAAGTTTAAATAATTTTAACTTTAAGCGCAGCGCTTGGCGGCAATTCCGAGCTGCACAGCCAGCACAGAGCACTTTTCCCCATGGTTCATGTGTAGGCAGGTTAACATTGTAACGGACATTAAAACAAACTACTGTTTAGTAAAAAGAAAAAAAGGGCGGTATGACTACTAAACAGTAATGTACAGAAATATTAACCAATTACATGTTAGTAACATGTATGTACATGAACTAACCTTTTCCTTCCTGGGCTTCACCCATCAATTTGTTGTGTTTATTGAAGGCCAGCAGCATGGCTTTCCTCTTGGCATCAGCCTGACAGAAAAATGTGTATGTACCACATGTTACAAACTGTTACCACTTAGTTCCTTTTTGTTATTTTGCCACAGTGCAGGGTTTCAGACACGCACACACTCACATCACATGTGGGGTCCACCATGACTTTATACCAATTGACAGCCTCCTGCGTGCAGGGGCGCATCGTCTCTGTCCTGCCGTGGAAGAACTTGAGTCATTGCCGTCTCATAACAACTTCCTGGCCTGTCAGGGGTAAGAAAAGTCATTTAGGGCAATTTACAGTACTTTATGGACATTAGTGAAGGTATGGTCCCATTTTTAATCAGTCCATACCTCTTGTACATTTTCTGGTAGGCCAACTGCATTGCTAGTTGAACAAAGGTGTCTGGATGCAGCTTTTTCTGTTTGATGGCTGCTTTTCCAAATGCTGTGAAGGCGTAACACACAATCTGCAGGTCTTGTGCCTGTAATACCAGCAACAGAGTGGACACCCATGACCTGTCACTATGGACAAGTCATTTTGCATTAGGCTTCTTCTTCTGTAGTTTGGTGTTTAACACTGGCTTACCGACTCAAGGTATTGCTGTTTGGCGTGGCTGATGTCACTTTGGACTTTTTCATCAACAGTAAACACCAGCTCCTCAGGACGAGGTACAGCTCTGACTGCGTCTGAGCCCTAAAAATTGTAGACATCACTGTGTGAAAAGTGGACGGATACATTTATATTGAACTAACAAGAACAATTTAAATGTATTTACAGAATCAAGTAATAGTCAATGTTTACCTTCCATTTGCCTGATGTAACTTTGATTTGCTGGTCCAGATACCAACACATAGACACCAGTACCATGGCATCATATGGTGCATGCTGCAAAATAATTTGATTGAAGTTTTTTCTAACCTCTTAAAAATGATGTTTTGAATTTTAGAATGATTTGCTTTTCGACAGGAACTATCCAAGATGAGCAACATGAATATATTGAATCTAAAAATGTGTCACATAAGCTTTCACAGTGTTTCTCATTAAACTCTTTTAGTATTACACAGTTTCACATGAACTCACATCACAAGTGGATCCAAAAGTGCCATCTGCAAACGCGAGTGAATTATACGATTTGTCACCCCAGCGGATGGTGGGGTTGCCTGTAAGGGCTTCCAGGGTCAACTGTGTTCATATTTTCAAAGTCACACAATCAACAATCAACTACTTTCTTTAAAAAAAAAAGAAAAACAACAATAAAAAAAACAGTGAACATGTGAGTCAATAGATAACTCTGTGCAGTACATACATTTGTGAAGTTCTCTGGAGTGGAGTAGGGTTTTGTTTCATCAAGAGATATGACAAACAGGCTGCTCTGGATGATCTCCAGGATGGTGTTATTGTGCGGATCAATGTTTATTAGATATTCCCTGGCCTGCAGAGAAAGTAAACAGAGAAATGCGAACAGTACTGATCCTCAACCTTTTCACAAATGTGATGCATAATCGGTTGTAGATCTTATCCACCAAGATACACCAAAAGCCCAAACGTGAGCACTCCTACCTGTGCCCAACGAGTCCTCTCCTCTGAGGTGAGAGCAGCCACTCCGTCTCCCTCTGGTTCTCCTTCACAGCACTCTTTCACATAGCTCAGCTGCCTACAGGTTAACACAAAAAATAAAACATGGCAACGTTAAACCCTGGGGCTTTCCATTCAGCTTTATTGTCCTCCAGCTTTTTATTACAGGGTTTCTTCAGGTTTCAGGGAATTACGTTTAAAACCTTTTAATACCAACAGAATGCAATTCAAAATCTGTATAACAGGCATACCGGATAAAAAAATATACTTAAATAAAATATTTAAGTGATTTAGGTTAATCTAAATATCAAAACATTAACACTGACCCATTGCATTGTTCTTTAAAGTAATAAAATAATTATTCTCATCAGTCATATTCTGTGGTGCCGTGATGCTGCAGTAGATCTATATTAAAAAAGGGTATTTTTCCTTTAAACTGTGACTTGATTATTTCTAAGGACAGTTGGGATGCTGTGCAATATTATTAATGTGTTTAAAATATGTTTTCATCACATCTCTCTCTCCCCTTTTGATAGGAGCTAAGACATGCGAAGAGCCCTGTTACCCAAATGGAGAGCATTCTTCGCCCCCCAAAGATACTTTGTTGGCTGACAGACACACAGACAACACACTTTATATTATTATTTATTTTATGCCTTTGTTGTTTTATGTAGCCAACCTTATGCTTTCTTTAAGTCAGTGCTTATTTGTGTTCAACTTGTAGATTTTAGGACTCTTGTTAGCGCCCTCTTTGGGCTAAAATGGTGGATTGTGATTTTTTTCAAACTCAATGGTAAACTGTAGAACGTTCCTCCATGGTTTCAAAAGTTCAAATAGCAGTGTCAGCAGAAGTTGGTTCATGGCCTTAACCTCCAGCCGGACGTTTGTTCTCTTAGATACTAGGTTTCATATTTGGGTTTATTTATGTATGTGATGGGTGTACTTGTGTGTAATCACTACCTGAGTAGTTCTGGAGGAGTGAGAATTTGTCCATCACAGACTGCGTCGAATGTGAAGATCCGTCCACGACAAATCACTACCAAATGGGAGGGGCACGGACCCTCACTCTCTGTGGCACAGCACAACATGCACATACACAACAATAATACGTACGCTGAGAAACTGTGCCAAAACTGAGCAGGGGTGTTTGAAAGTTAGAGATAAGAGCCAAGTTTATTCTACCTGTCTTGAAGTAGTTACGAATAGTGTCTTTCTTTACTCCAGGTACTTTGCAAGTGCAAAACAGCATTCTGAACTGATCCATATCTAATGGTATTTTGCCAGCTTTCTGAGGATGCAGCCTCTCCCTAAAACATGCAAGTGGAAGAAAAAAATCCAACAAATTACATATATACCTGATTTCAAATAAAAAAAGAAGAGCAACTTCTTGCAAACCACAACAACACAGATTGTAACACAGATTGTAAAAATATTTGTGGACATGTCTTACGTGCGGATCAAGTTCCAGTACTGTAGTGTATGCCATATGGTAATACTGGTCCTCTGCAGTTGAGTTCCCTCTTCAGGAGGCCAGCAGTGCTCCAGGTAGGGCCCCGGACCAGCAAAGTTCACATTCAGCTGAGAAGGAATGCGGACCTCCAGATATGCAGTGTCTAACCACCATTCTTCCAGCTACAGAAATAAAAACCAACAACAGTTTAAAAAAAAACATCCATGACTGAAGAGAAGATCTGTAAAACAAAAAGCAAGACATTTACAGCTCAATTACACACCCAGTTCCTCTTCATCCTGGCTCTCTGCAGTAGTTTCTGGTGCAGCTCTTTGCCAACACCTGCTTGAAATTTGCTCACAATGTCCGCTGTAGCCTTAAACTCTTCCTCAGATGCAAATGGATGAACTGATGGAAAACATGACAATGCAAAATTAGTCAAGTAACACGAATTTGACATACGGTAAAGGTCCCATATTACGCTAATTTTCAGGTTCATGCTTTGCTTTGATGTTAAAACATTATTTTTCTCATACTGTCCGTCTAAATAAAACCTGTATTCCGCCTCTTTTTGAAACATTCTGTTTTAGCACCTATCTCTTTAAGCCACCCAGTCTGCTATGATTGGTCAGCCATTTCCAGGTCTTCCGATTCTGCCTTCTCTGCACCATCACTGCAGCCGGGGAATAAGTGACACTTTCTACCTATATATTGTATAGTTGTGACATCAAACCGTACCAAAGTCCTGACATTTAAGGCATTGTTTCGGAGTATGAGCTTAGTGCATATCTCTGTGGATTGAGCGTTAATACTTTTACCTAATTTATGATTTTAAAAAATATGCAAATCGCTCTTTTACAATATGGGCCTTTTAATAGAAATTACAACATCTCTAACTACAGTGTTGTGGGGAGAATAATCCTTGCACCCATGCAAAGATAAAACCCAGAGAGTTCATGTTTTAAATTTGCATAGTCAATGTTAACAAAACCTGAAACAGATGAACTTGTGATACAGCAAGCTGTACAAAGTTACAATCCCACCTGCATCCAGATACTTTGAAAGGCTCGTCTCTAGTAATGGGACAGGCAGGGGTGGCAGGCTGCTTTGGTACTGGAAGGTCCTCTCTGGCAGAGACTCTGACAAATTGTTATCCATGTTTTCTCCCTGGAAGGAATTCAGACTGGATCCACAAAACAAACATCTGTAATTGTCTTGTCCTAAATTAAATGTTTCAGATTTTATATACAGAAAATTAAAAACCTACATTCCAAAAATCAGCCAGTCCATCTTATATGCAATGGTTTATTCTAAACAGTGAGACTAATTTCCCTTTAAAATAACCCTATCTAGAATAATTACTGTACAAGTGGGACTTTAATGCTTCTTTAATTTTTTATGGAAAAGTAATGAGTTTTCCATCCAATTACTTCAATGTAATGTGACCCAGCTACTCAAATGTAATACCAACTGGAGTACACATGAACTGCACTACGAGTTTTTTTAAGTGGACTTGGCCATGAATTCCTTAATCATTCCTGGGTACGGTACACAGTGTTCACAATAATCACACAAATTGGACTTTGGGGTCACGTGTACAAAGATCGAGGCCCAGGTCTCTGATGTGAAAGCCCCGTTACTGCATTATATTCCATTATATTTTGAATCGTCACCTGCTTCCTGAATTTTGTGTTTTCCTTCAATTAAATAAAGATGTTTCCACAACAAATTGGTACATGAAATGCATCAGAATTAAAATAAAAATAAAAAAACAGACCCCTGTTAAAGTGGCCCCCAAAAGTTAATAATTAAAGTCATTTATCAAGCAAAAATGCCAAACATTTGGAGGTCCAGCTACCCAAACGTGGTGATTTGCTGATTTTCTTTGTTTTACATCTCTGTAAATATAATACTTTTTGGTTTTGGACTGTTTGTTGAACAAAACAAGCAAATAAAACTTCACCTTGGCTTCTGTCCCCATTTTCTGAGCTATTATAGACTAATCAATCGACTTATCAAAAGATAACAATTGATTCATCTATCCTGAAATATAACAGATTAATCTATATTGGAAATACCAGTTATTTTAAACGCAAATGTCAAGCATAGCCACATATGTAGCTAGTGCAACCAATAACTGCTCATTAAAACGAGAGTAGTTAATGCTACCCAATCTGATCCCATGACAGGTGTACACAACGTTAGCAAGACACTTGAATTTCACTTTGACCACAGTCTGTTTAGCATTAACGTTATCCAAAATTATGTGCTTTTTTCTTATCACTGTTAACGATTCCGGAATATAACGCGCAACGTTAGCTTTAAAGTGATGCTAGGCTGTTACTATCTGCATGTTAAACTCCTTTTAGGACCAAACAACTCGCTAACAGTTGTAAGTGAAACCTGTCTTTCAGCGCCTAATCAAATAGAAATACAGACAACTAACCGGGCTTGTTTAAAGCAGAAACAACAGTTAGCTAATGTTATTAACGTTACGTATACAGTTTATGATATGAGCTAACGTTAACGTTACTCTCTTCTGCGGTTAATGGCTAAGGTAACGATAATGCTGTCAACAACGTTTGTCATGTCGGTTAAACTTGATTTAAAACCTTTTTTCAAACACAGTGCTTCTGTCTGCTCACCTTCTTCAGGATGGGTTGACTTTAGCTTACTGCATCCACAGCAGAAATATTAGTCAGCTGGTGGAGTTGTTTATGGTTTGTGTTGCTGTGCGCACTGTGTATTCAGAGGTCCCAGCAACCTTTACCCCACTTAACTGTCCCGGTGCTTGCCCGGAAGATCGTACTGCGCATGCCTGGGGCGATTGACCTTCATTTTATCAGTGAATTAATCTAAAGTGAAAATGAGTTTGCATTTTGCAGAGAGGTAGATTAATTTAGAGGCAGGGGTAACAACCAAACCACCAGAATAAGGGCAATGAAACTTAAAACAATTATTATACAATAATAATGCAAACAATAAAGGTAGATGCTCAGATCTTTTGTGTATTTTTTGGTCTGGCTATGTTTTGCATGGTTTGGACTAGGCCTACACCTAATCAAGAGGAATCCTAAAGGATAGGTTCAACAGTCTATTTTAACAATTATATGCCCATATGTACATTGAAACAGGTCTTCCTTGCTCTAATTATTCCACCTGTTCATACAATCAATTAAGAGATTAATTTCTAATATGCTTCAAATGTACAGTAAGTAATGGGGAACAAAAGCTACAGTCCTGACTTGTCCTGAGCAAAAAATATACTCAGTTGTCAGTTTATAAGGTACCCCTAGCTAACCCTAATGCAGTCTAATACAACAGTCTTGTGACAAATAATCCCTTCATTAAGGTGGGAATGTTAAATTTTTTGTTTAAACAGTTTCAGAAAAGTGTTGATTCAACTGTATGGTCATTTTGGAGAATGCCGTTTGTGTTGCTGTTGAAGTGTGTTACATCAAACTGTCAGGTATTTCTATTATTTGGACCACCCCATTTATACATATGAAGTTGAGCTCAAAACAACAAAAAACAAAAGCAGAGCACAAAGATTTTATTTTCACATTTGACAGCATTTAATTTGTCCTGTTTTGATTCAAGCTACATATGTAGGATTCAAGCTACATTTTAAAGTGCACATGTAAACAGTATATAAGAACAAATTACATAAATTAGATAAAAAGGCAATTAGCATATGTAATATTTTTAATCTCAAAGGATGCATATAAGTTGTTCAATTAATAATCTATATAAAAAAGGACAATCCATGATAAGAAATCCCAGCAAGTTTTAAGTTACACTTCATCCTGCATAAGTATGGCATCTGAAAGCAAAAGGCTACTTGTTATAGTGACATCAGCATTATTTTAGTTGTTGAGTTAGTAGACTGTTGCCATTATGGCAATGCAATGCAAGCCTTACAAGCCATATTTACTGATGACTTCCTTTGCAAGTGTAATGTAGGCTGACATGGCACTGTCCTGGGACATTCCTGAAAGAGTGTGTAAATACAAAATATTTGGATTAAAAACACAAAGTAACAATAAGTTGCTTATTTACAAGCAATTCTGAACTTGTTACCTTTCCTGGATTTCCAGGCATCCCACTTGGCTTTTCCTTTAATGTCCATCACTGGTCTATCTACAATTGTGACAGCACATAGGGAAGAGGCATGTTTAGAATTCAGGTAACATTGCATGGAAGTGACTCTGTTTTTTGTTTTGTTTTTTTGCAATAAGTCATACCGCTGTTAATGTCTCCTACGATTGCCTGCTTATAAAGGCCATACAGGTCCAGCAGTTCCTGGTCCGTAGGCCTTGTCTTTACCTTCTTCACATCCTCTGCAATCTTCTCAAACTCTGCCTGCAGATAATCAATGATCCAAAAAGGAGTCACTCTATGTATTGCTGATACATTATTCAAACCTTAGCTGTTGTTTGTGCAGAGTAAGGAGTAATATAGTTATTCTGCTCTTTGCAAAGTCTGACAGATGAATCACTCTAAAGTGGTTGGTGCAGTTGTAGTCTATGAATACAGACAATGAGAATGTGCATATTAATCAGGTACAAACAACACTAAATCTGAGCGTAGTATTCTAGTCCTGGTGCAGAGCCCGGGGACGTATTGTTGCACAAGTTGGAGATAAACAATGGGCTTTTATTCAAGACTCTAATGCTTGTGCCTACTTAAATAGCGTTCTTTACAAAGGATCTAGGACATTGCAACAGACAATTATAGGAAACCTGAATCCTTTAACTCTCAGTGTAGAAATGTAGATACTCCAGAAATCAGTTTAAATGCAACAAAAATTAACTTAACGCGTTTTGTCAAAATGGGTATTAGGCTACATCAGTCAAATAAGTCAAATATCTCCCTGCTTGCAGTAACTATAGTTGCGGCATCAGAAGGACCACAGAGCCAAAAGATGAAAAATGTTTAGTCACGCTTTTTTTACATAATAACTCATCCCACACTGTCAAAGTAGTATAGGCTGCAGTAGATGGGGTAACACCCTGCCGCTACTAGCGTTATTCATTTCATAGCGATTAATGCGTCAGGCCTAGCTACTACTATATAAAATGAAGACAAAAGCAGTAATTATTTTACCTGAGGAGACATTTTCGCAGATGTAGCCCCGTTATTCAGTTAAATGTATTTATTCTGTTGGCTGGACGGCTCCGCGCAGCTGTAATTACAACACAGCTGATCGATGCAATAAAATCTGCCAAATCTGCAATGAGAGCCTGCAGAGGAGGGAGTAGAGATCTGCTGCGAAGCTGATTGGCTGCATGTCACACTCACTCTCTCTCTCTCTCTCTCTCTCTCTCTCTTTCTCTCTTTCTCTCTCTCTCTCTCTCACACACACACACACACACACACACACACACACACACACACACAAATACTACACAACCACACAAGACAGATTTGTCAAAAACATTGATAAATAAGATCATGGAAGGTAAATTATGTAGCTTTAAATTTAAGAATGTCAGTGTTTCTAAAGTTGAATTACTGATGAATTGTAAAAACAAACCACCTGGTGTTGACTATCTTGAATATAAGTTGCTTAAGCCAATAGTTTCAATCATTGCTCCTACTATTGCTCATATAATTAATATGTGTTTTATGGAAAATATATGTTTGCAAGCATGGAAGATGTGTAAAGTTATGCCAATACCAAAGAATAAGAAAATCTAAAACTACCAGTTTGGTGGGTGGAGCTCATTTTTCTTTATGTTCCAAACCGAAACTTGAACTCAGTGTAAACTTCTGTAAAGCAAAGAGAAGAGGCTAAACCTTTGGGTGTGATGATTGCCATTACATTGTGTTGGGACAAACACATTCAGAAACTGGTAACTAAAATGAGCAACACCTTGTCATTTATTAAAAGGTGTGCAAACCCCCTCACACCACAGAGAGTTAAACAAGTTCTTCAGGCTTTGTTTTTTTTCACATCAGGATTACTGCTCTGAGGTGTGGTCCAGCACTTTAACAATTAATATTAAAAAACTACAAGTGATTCAGAATAAAGATGCACTTGTGGCTCTCTCGTGTGGGTTTAGATCAAATGTTGATAAAATGCATGAAAGACTCTCATGGTTTAAAGTTAAAAATAGATTTGTGTATTCGCTAATGTTTTTTTTTTTACATAATGTTATAACAAACAAAACACCTTTTACTTTATATACAAAACTATCCTTTAGCACTGATACACATAATTATCCAACGAGGCATGCAGTAGGAGGTAGTTTTATTTTACTTAAAGTGAAAACTAAATCAACGTTCAGTCAGGTACAGAGCAATGTGTGAATGGAACTCTCTCCCAACGACTATCAAACAGATCTCTCAGTATGGTTTTAAAAATTCACTAAAGACATATTACCTTCAAAGGAATTTAAATATTTAATACCAAATTAATCTGTTATAGGGCTTTTTGTTATCTTATTTCTTAAAATAGATCTATTCGGAGTAGTGTCTTTATTTTATTTTATTTTATTTTTGTATTGCATAACTGTAAGATTTAATTATGATTTGTATTTTCAAATGTTATAATGTCTGTGTGTGTAATGTGATGTCATAAAGAGTACTGTCACAAGAACAGAATGAAAGACCATTAGCTTTTAGCTTATGCTAAAGCTAATGGGGTTCCAAATTAAACAAACAAAAAACAAACACACTTATATTATATTATTATATATATGTTATAATGTGGGGAATTAAAATAGCCTACTGTTTTTGTATGCAACTTATACTCTATAACATATTTCAGTGGGACTACATTTCTTTTTTAATTCATTATTTGTTATAAACTACCCAACAGTAATTACAATAAGCAAAACATCAACCAATCACAACAGTTGCTACTTATACCCATGAAATCATCACAGTTAATAGCTAATAAAATAATATAATGATGATGTTTAATGAATTTGTGTATAATGAGTAGTCTACTTCCACTTTTGATACTAACTACTATATACTACTAATAAGTAAATGTTTCTACTCATAGTTAGGCTGTATACTTTTAATTAAGTAAAATTATGAACACAGACCTTATTACAGGCCTGAAAATTAAGTATGTTTAGGCTTCATTGTGGTGTGGTATAGGTATTTAGAGGAATAACGTTACAAGATAGATATTTTCAAAGTTCATGTATGGATCAAATGAAACAATTAATTTAAAGTTTAATTTGGTTTAAGAAACCATTTTAAACACGTTGTATGTTTCAGGTGACTCCTTTATTTTGTTGTGCTACACATGCACTGAATGTTGCACTGCCAGCTAAACGCTGGTCGGCACTGCGGGCCTCTCCCAAGCCCCACCCCCTTTTCCTCTTCCTTATTTTAAATAAAGTTATTCCAATTCAAACAAAATGGCAGCGCCCTGTGGTCCACCCGTGTTGTTGGACTAGCTAATAATGTGCACGGAGCACCCATTTAAAAAGAAAAGAAAACGGAAAGTAATTTTGATGTTTTAAAAATCAGGTAAAGTAACTCTTGTTTGTCAAGTGTGTCTGTATAAACTGCTTGAATAAACTGTAGTTAAATATTGCATGGAATCATCGATAATCACACCGAAACAATGCCACAATATTATATAAGTGCTACATTATTTCTGTATTATGATTATTAATATTAGCCTAGTTGTACCCAGCTTAAACATACAGTAGGTTGATACCGCTATAAGTAATTCTACACACAAACATTTTGAAAGGGATCCCTTATATCTGGTCAGTGAAATGTTATTTGTATTGTTTGGCCTTTTTGTCGTCATTTTTTGTATTTATAATATTTTTAATGGTATTTAGTTTTATTACAGTTTTATATTAGTTTTGATAAATCTTTATTAGGTGTACCTATCAGTATCCCTTTGTTCAGCACTTTTTAAATCTGTTTTTGAAAAGTGCTAACATTATACAAATAAATAGTTTATATATAAATAGGTTTTGAATGGGACATTCTGCAGTTTAAATTCATATATATTGACTGACCTACTTGTACTGTACAAGTGTTTCTTGTTTACTTTAGGTTTTCTTGTCTTAATTTCAGAGGAGTTATGACCACTCCAAGAAAGCCAGGTAAAAAGGAAATCAAAAAGTATATTCCAGCCAAGACCTCCTTCACTTCACCATTCAGTCCAAAATGGGGTGAACTTCCTCAAGAAGATATGCATTTCATCCTGAAAACCCTGAAGGACAAGCTGGGTTCCACTGGACTTGAGAAAAAAGAGGTGAAAGTGTTTCGCCCGTGGAGGAAAAAAAATGATCAGAAACCTTCTACCACATCAGAACTTGTTCTTAAGGGGAGCCAGGATGGACAGGTGCAGGATTCTCCCAAAAACGGCTGGACAGATGTGGCAACTAGGAGACAACTGTCCATTGGCATCAACGAGGTCACCAAAGCTCTGGAGAGGAATGAGCTCAGACTGTTGCTTGTGTGCAAGTCTGTCAAGCCAAAACACATGACGGATCACCTGATAGCGCTGAGCGCAACCAGAGGTGTGCCGGCCTGCCAGGTGCCTCGTCTGAGCCAGAGTGTGTCGGAGCTGCTGGGGCTGAAAAGTGTCCTTGCTCTGGGATTCAGACAGTGTGCCTCCAAAGATGACGAGGTGTTCACTGACACTGTTGATGCCATTACACCCAGAGTGCCCCCACTGGATCTTACATGGTTACAAGGTGCAGCACCCAGAGTAACACCTAAAGACCCCGTTGACATGGAAGAGGAGGAGGAAGTTGGTGAGAAGAAGGGTCAGAAAAGAAAACTTGAGAGTGAATCTCAGGTGGTTTCAGGATCTCCCTCTTCCTGCACTCTGCAGCCTCTCAAAGTAAAAAAAATAGTTGCTAACCCTGCAAAGAAAAGAAAAAAGGTTAAGTCATAGCCAGTAAAATGAAACCGAGACTCTGCCTAGATACTAAAAGGAACATTCCTATGTTTTTGCATGTTTTCGCCCACTAGTTTCCAATGATTTATTTTGGTTTTTGACAACTTAAAAAGAGGCGGATTGCTTATGACCCTTTGTCACAGGTTATTGACTCAGTGTGGACATGATTATATATTTTTTCTTTCTCAGGTTGATCACTTTAAGGACTTTTACAGGCCTGAAGAGTGGAAAATAAATTGTATTTCACTTCCTGACCCTCAAGTCAGCATATCGGACAGGGATTTGAAACTTGGTTGAGATAGGTACAGTATGTATTTTATTACAGTGAACTAGAGCTGATATACCTAAGCAATTAGTCAATCGTCAGGATATTCTGGTTTAAACTTCTTTAATGTGAGTTTCTGTAGCAGTTTTAAGATGTCACCTTAGGTTTATTAAACAAATTCTCTTATTTCATTGACCAAACAATCAAGATAGTAATGGGCAGAATATAATTTAGTTTCAGCCCTACATTTAACACCATGTCAACTTTCATTTTTTTCAGTTATGTTAGTATTGCATGGTATAGCAGTTGACTACCTTTCAAAATCAAACAACGCATTATAACAGAAAAATATGAATTTAATTCTTTTAAAAATAGAAGCAGACATATGTTGGAATGGGCCTTCTTTGTCAAACAAGTAAGTCTCTGTTCTAATATTCCATTAAAATGAATGGAAACCAGTAGTTGTAGTAGGAAAAACTCCAATTCGTGTGGTTTTGAGGCTGCCTTACATGACTTAGAATAACTTGGTTAAAAATGTTAAGGACCCTGGTATGAACCTTTAAATTGACTTTATTTTAGTGAGAATTAATTGGCCACAAACGGGTACATACTTTAAATTGATGTTTTTGTGCTTCTGAATTAAACCTACCCAAGTGTGTGTGAGATGATATATTCATGTTCTTCAGTAATAATGACAATATAACATACATCTCAGAGCCCAACCTGGTTACGTTTTTGGGCTGAGCCCATTTCACAGTTAAATCTGAATATACATAAAGAAAGAATACTTTGTATTTCCATTGCCCCTGTCATGTTAAAAAGAAGTGCATTACTCATGTCCCTTTTTAAAGTGAGTTTATTCAATCAAATATCCATGCTGGTATAGCCGACGTGTGTGCTGAAACAGATTATTTGCATGGGGGTCATGTCTAAATGATGCTGGTACAAGTTCCTCTGCCTTTTCACAGCTTCACAATGGATTTGATTAAAAATATTGTTCTTCAGTTAGAGAAAGCTGTACGTCATTTCAAAAGTGCATCCTACCCACCCCCAAATCTTAATTAAAAAAAGATCTTTTAAATAAGGCAGGTACTTTGTGTTGAGGTCACACTAAAGGGTGTGGCTAGTAACATCAAGGCTTAAAAATCATCACAGCAGCAAAACTGACATGCTCAAAGTTCATTCAGCTGCAGGCAACACATCTGTGACACAACCAACATCCATGAGGCACACCGACTCAATAACCCGGTGTCGGTGTTAAATTAATGCCTGTAACGTTGGTCTATGTCAATGTGTTACCTTTACTTAGTAAAATAAGTTAAGCCCTGAAGCACTGACTGTCCATTAGTTGGCCTTTTCTTGCTAATGTATAAAGGGATAAGAAGAAAATTATATCACATACAGAAGTAACAAATGGCAGCAGCCTTTACCTCTTAAGTTATGCAGGGCTACATGAACAGGAGCATCATACACAAAGGAACAAACTGAGGCAAGAAAGACAATTTTTAACATTTGAGTACACCAGCAGCTCCTCCACAGAACAAGTGGTCTGACAAGATATTCGTCGCTCAGCTGAACATAGGAAAATGCCAAATTCTCCAAACCCTCAAAAATGTGTTTTGAAGTTGCCAATTTGACTGGAAAGTTTTAGGAAATACTAGAAAGAAAAAGAAACGGAATTATGTCTTAAGACATTTTGCAAAGTACAATTATATATATCAGAGCTGTTTAGCTGCAAGACACAAAAAAATGACCCACAGTATATTTTTCCACACACAAATACAGTACCATTATATATATAAAAAAAATAACCTAAATCCAGAGAAGTCAATTAAAAATGGACCACAAAAAAACAAAACAGGAAAAGCTCAAATTTCCAAATGTTGCAGTTACAGATACAGGCTTTTGTTTATTCAGCCACTGAGCTCTAAACACATGCTGTTTAATGATTTCCGAGACATTTTGAATGTTGAGCTCAGTTCTCTTTTTAATTTTTAACAGTTTAAGAACATGTCTAACATCCTAATGCAGGCAAGGGAAACTGATGGTTATGTATGTTTTAATAAGGGAAAGGTTTCAGTGTTGTTCTTCTGGCCAATATGCTGTTTAACAAGGGGCATCATGGCTTTGCAACCAGCTCGTGACAGCAAGAAGTCAGTTTCTCTGGGAGTGCCAATGACTAAACCACAAACTGACCCTGGCTGCTTTAAATAAGACTTCACTGAGCACATTACTCTTTTAAAGTAAGGAAGTCATTTTTACCATATAAAACTGTTTCTAGACTATTTTGAGATATTGTTTTTGTACAAATTATAACTAAAATCCACTCTGGATATAGTTTAATTGGTATTTGTTGTTTTCCAGCCTTTGATTCTGTAATTCTCACTATTCTGCTTATGCACTCAGCACATCATCTTTACTTTTTTGGGCTACTGTGACTTTTGCCTCGTATTTGACCGCTTTGCTGATTACACAACAACCCATTTACATGCAGATAACCCTGAGCTGCATGAGCGTATCAGTGGATATAACCAAACGTGGTTCAGATGTTCTCTTAAAAATCTACTCTAGAAGCAGGTTTCTAATGTGAAAACAGCTCACATCCTTTGACCCGTTTTGAAATCTGACCCTTTAAATAAAAGAAAAGGAACGTTTGCTAACCCTTTGCTTGTCTAGGAACTCAAAAATTGTGCTTCATTGATGCAATACATTCTTCTTTAAAAAAAAACAACACTTTAAATCCACATCGTCTGAACAAAACAGAAAGTTACTTCTACACTACCTATGAGGAAAATACTTTGGATCAGCCCTCCCAAACCCCAAACTCACACAACAAGAATAAATATGATCTGGCTTTAAATGTACAGGTAACTATATATAAAAAAAAACAATAACACGTATAGCAATGCACCAGTTGGATGAGTCCTTCCATGAAGATGTCCTGTGTGTATTTGTGTTATTTGTATGTGTGAAACAATATTTTTCTCCTAAATGCTTGAAGGAAAGTTTTTTTCTTTTATATGTCAGCTATCACAGAAACACATTCTTAGTATTTCTAAATCTACTGAGGCCCAAAACAGCCAGCAGAGAAACTTCAGAACACAATGATATGAGAACGACAGAATAACGCCATTAAGACCCTCTACACTGCAGTTGCAGTGGGGACACAATAACCTAATGCTTGGTATTGTGGTCATGTTTACTGGTTGACTATTAACTACGTAGTTCAATGTCAGTGAAATTAATGACATGCCAGTCCCTTGTAACAACATGTCTGCTGAGGAAGAAGAACTAAACAAAATTGACAATGTCAAGGCATCCTCTTATATGTCAAACTAGTATGTTTTAAATGTGAGTGTGCATGGCAGGAGCGTTGTACTGTTTGAGTATCTCAGGCATAGCATGACTTCACATTCAGGATGTTGATGTAAGAGTTTTTCCCTCCAGGTGAACTGAGAATGTTCTTGAACCGTCTCCCAGTCTCCAGGTTGGTTTTACTAGTGTAGTACTCATTGTCCAGCTTGGGCTACCTGTATGTCCAGGTAAGGAATAGGCAGAAGTTGCCAACAGCCTCTTGATCAGCAATTGAGTAGCAGCGGTGAAGAGACCTGCTACTGAAGGACAAGGCCAACCTGAAACACACAGCGGGGAACCGTTTTAGTTTTATAGATGCTGAAGCCGGTTGCCTCAGCTATTCATGTTCATTACAACTATTGTGTTTGCTTAGCTAACTGAACTAGGTAACTGACAAAACTACCATTTGCTTATTAACACGGAAAGTAACGCTTTAGACTGGGGAGTAAAAGAGATATTGTAGACAAATGATCAAACTGCTGTTTAATAGTGATGATAACTCTGAAGATTTTAAATTACATTTGTACAAATTTGCATTTGACTGGACAGTGTTACAGATGTTTCCCTAGCAACTTATTCACACATTACTAGTTGTAAGGTTTTACTATCAAGTAAACAAGACATCCCTTAAGTTTTACTGGTGCAACCTTTAAATCACTAGTTTGAAACTAGCTAGTTACAAAGAATTTAGAAGGGACTTTACACAGACTTAGTGAAGAATTTACAACTGGTGCAACTCAATCCTACTTTTCTACAGTATTACTAATCCCATTGACTACAGCATTTTAGTCCACTAAATTTGATTGTGCAACTTGCAGAGGTAATGACATAACCTCATATAAAAACAGATATGTTAATTACAGACTACTTCCACTAACAATTATGTCTACAAAATAAATCTAGGACCTGCTTCACCTCACATTACTGGGTCTTAATAGTTGATCGTTCTCAGACAAATCATGCTGCTGACCTTATCAGGGTCCATAGCGGGACATTTCCAGTTGTAGAGGTAATACTGCAGATTTCCATCTCCTATTCCAAACTTGAGCTTCTCCAGGAACACCTTATTCTCCATTAGATCCAAGGCATTGAACACATCAAAACCTTTCTGTTAAACACACACAGAAGAAGTCAACAAACTAAAGATCATGATGATGTGCCCTTTTTCATGCAGCTCTGGAAGCTTCCTTCCCTTTTTCTTTAATTTAAAAGTTAACAACTGATAGTATCATAGAACAGGTTGATTTTTTGTTAGTGTTTTACAACAACCCTGCATAAAGAGTAACATTACCAGCTTGGCCAGGATCAGTGCATCATTCATTAAGTCCAGCAGTGGGGTTTGTGTATGAACGTTGTAAAAAGAACGCTGCCTTCAGGCTCCTATGGAGAGGGTGATGCATCACAGTCGAGGGAAGAGTGTAGAAACTAACAAAATCTGTCAGTACGCCACCGGCACCCTGGGAAGACAGAGGCACAATAACTGTTTAAACAGATAAAAGAATCAACAGACAGACCGTAAGTAAGTATCAGTAAGTATCTTGAGAACAGAAACGCATTTCAGATACCTCTACGACAAATGTATCAATGATGTTGTCCTGTGGGAAGAACCAGTGAGCCACCTCCTCTTCTCCCATAGAAGGTGCAAGCTGGAAACGTCTCAGGAATTTCTGTAGCAGCTCGGTGACCTGGCGGATGTCACGCCTCTCCATCGGCCGCAGACCTGTGGTCTTGGTGCTCTATATGGGGTGTAGCAAGCAAGAGAGAGAAGGCAATATAAGTTCCTGCCATTGATAAGTGTTGTAAAGAGAGAGATCCAGGACTGACAGGTTTAAGCTTTTACATCTGGTAGTCTGTAGAGTTTCATGGTTCTTTGTAGGGTCATGTTTCTGCTCAGGTGGGAGAATTTAACTTCCACAAGCTTTCTGGGGTTCAGAGAACGATGCCAATACCTGACAGACAGAGAAAAATGGAACCAAAAATGAGCAGAGAAAAACGTTAAGGATGACCTTCTGACACTGTGTTTTCATGTTTGCATACTGCATGGAATACCTGCATGTGGACACAGGTTTAGGCAGTACCACTCCTGCTGTATATACTGCTTGAAATATTCCTTCTATGTTCACTCTCCGTGTGATCTCTCTTATTAGCACTGGAGCAACACGCTTTGACCGCAGCTTCTTATGGACACACAGGAAGTTGATTTCAACCATCTTTTTCAGTCTGGAGCAGAAGAAGGAAAAAAGATGCACATTACAGTAAAAGGGTTTCTGTTGACTCATATCACTACTCTTCTCCAAATGGATATGATCAGTAATGAGCACTCACGTGTCATAGATGCGTATATCTGCAGGGATGGCACTGATGAAGCCAACAAGCTTCTTATTTGAGGACACTCTCACGCCACAATGCCACTGTGGCAACCAGCCAGGTGGACGCAGAGCCCTTGGAGGGAAGGAAATGTTTAACAGGAGAGAAAACAGTTAGTTACCTTGTATACATATCTGGCAAGCAGTTGATTAAAAATCAACAAAGTAATAAACAACAATCACAACTGAAAGCTTACCATTTGAGAAAGTTAGGTGAATAATCAAATCTGAACATGTTGTCGTCGTCGTCGTCCTCCACATAGTTTTCATTTAACAATGTGTACAACTCCTTCAGCTGAAAAAGACAAACTATTTATTTTGTGTATCGTTTCTACAAAATGTATTTTAGAGCTGCTATGATTAGTTAATTATTCAATTTATTGATACAATTAAATGAATTGTCATCTATTCTAGTGTATTTTATAGAAAAGCAGTATTGTGGTTTTGTTTGTTTTCTCTGTATATGTTTATCTTTGTCTTTTTTAATGTATGTTGTATGTCATGCCTGTGTCTTCTGAATGGACCTTCAGTCTGGCAATAAAAATGATGGTGATGATGATATTTTGATAATCTATTAATCGTTTAAGGCCTTTTCAAGCAAAAATGGCCATAGCAACATTTGATGGGTCTAGGTTCTCAGATCTGAAAATCCCCCACTTGGTCTTATATTAAAATTGAATTTTGTCACCTGGTGCAAGTATACTGTGATGGGCAAAATAATTATTCAGCAGATTGTTTAGCGTGAGACAAACACTGTACTTACTACATCTGCATTGCTGAGATCCAGAGTGTCCCACATAAAGCCTTGAGGTAAGGAATATGGCTCCTGTCTGATGTTTTCTTTATCTGCTTCTATCGGCCCGTGACTGGTCACCACCTCGTCTACAAACATAGCACAGCTCTTGTCAAAGATATAAAGCCATTTTTTTCCACAATCAACACATTTTTAATGAATGTATAAACTTTGCATTTTGATGAGGTGACAGTGATCCTGACCAAACATGAGTGTCTTGTTAAAATTGCTGACCGTTAATTAATAAAATCTGCTTCTCTTGGTCCAGAGTCGACCCGGCAAACCCATGGCAGTAGCCCTCCTGCATAGGCCTAACTCTTTGGCCATTTGTTGACATAGAAACAGCTTAATATAATGCCAAATAGCATGTCGAGTGAGTATGCATGGACCCCCACTGAATTTCACAGCTGACATGTTTTCGGGACACTCGCTTTAAGCAACACAGACTGTTACAAAGTAAAACCAGTAGATGGCACTGGTCCCCAGAAAGAGTATTCAAGACAGATAATAAATTGAGCCTCTGCTGCTGACAGCTGAAATAATACTGTTTGGAAAGCAAATTAAGCCATTTCCTTAATCATCTATTGGCCAAGCTGATGATTAAAAATCACTAAATCGTTAAGAGCTCAAAGGTTATCTTCTCCTCAATAAAAGCATTATTCAAACACGACATGGACTATTGATGCAGCACAGTTAAAATAAATGAGATTACAATCAAATACGCAATGCTCTTGCTCACTCTGCCTAAGTAAAGTAGGTACTAACTTAGCTTTGGCACAGGCTGGGTGTCCCAGAACTGGTACTTGTGCTTGGCTGCTTCATCGATGCTCTTCGCTGGACCCTGGCAGGACAGCAGCTCCATGGCTCTTTGGATGTCCTGCAGCTTCTGAATGGGCAAGCCAGGGTTCTACATGTAGAGAGGGGATATGTACACAAATAAGAACAAAGGCAGTGGTGATTTAAGTACAAAAACAACATGAAAGGACCTTACCCTGCATGTGTCACAAGACACGGAACATGCAACATGCAACACTTTTGTACATCTGATCATCAGAATGTCATACATAATTCAAATGTACGGTAGCCAAAGACACAACAGGGGATGTGTGAAATGTATTACTATTTTAAATAAAACCCAGTGCTTGATTGGGAATGTTGAACACAAGTTGTCGGGATATGGTGGACAAAAAAATACAACCTGAACATGGATGTGTGGTCAGCATTTCAAGGTTGCTTTAACTAGAAGCCACTACCATATTATAATTAGGATTACCTCAGTAACTCTAGTTATTATTCGCAAATTCTACTCTAGACCAAGGATGGATAACCCCTATTGACCGATTCACACTCATGGCAAACAAACTGGGTGTTCCCAGGCTGTTGCTTGTGTGCATTCAGACTATTCTGCGTTTCCCCTCAACTACTCCTAATACACTGTCTACCATCAGCCTGGCGAGTGACTCCACTAGGTTAGTGGGTTATGGTAATGCCATTTCAATGGGTCGTCTTCGCACTTTTATCTCCTGAGAGTCAGAGGCAGAGTCGGACTTGGCGCCCCCCGAGCTTGGCTTCTCTTTCTTCCTCTTCTGCTTCTTCTTCTTCCTCTTGGCTCCCAAATCACCCCCTGGACTCCTACAGATATGAACACAAACGCACATCACATCATTAAACGCGCACACAGACGCGCACACGCACACACACACATACATACACACACACACACACACACACAGCTAACGTTAGCTACCATAGCAACGAATGACAGCTAACTAACGGTTTGTCTGAAAGGTTGGCTGTCATCATGTCATTCAGTCAGGACGCTAGCTGAGGGTATACTGTTGCACCTGACTGTAAAAACAAGGAACATTTCAACGCCATTCAGGTTTCAAATCAGCACTTATCCTGTGGTTACTAGCTTTAAATGAGGGCCTTGTAGCAAACAGCCTGGCGGTGTTTGTGTCGGCCAACGTAAGCTAACTGCGCTAGCTATTCCCGACAGAGCACACACAAGCAAGCAGCCTGAAATAACGTTACTGCGTTTCCCAAGTGGACAGGCCATCCTCACCCTTGCATATGCTCATTCTCCTCTTCGTTGTCTCCGTCTATCCCGCAGGTATCCTGGTCGTCTAGTTCCAGACTCTGCTGACTGGCCGCGGATTCACTGTCCTCCGCCATCATAAAAATGTTTTTTTTTTTTTAAATTGTCAGCCACCGTATATGATAGAGATCACTGGCAACGGGCGAGAGATGGGAAAAACAAAGAAAGTGCTGAAGGAAATCGCACCGCCTAGAGGCCACTGGAGGGAAAACTCCTTCCCTTTAACGTACAGTTCAAATCTATATTTATTATCTAATGAGATAAACCAAACTTCCAACACCAATATGCACCATCTGAGCAAAATTCAGTATAGGTATACTATCTACAAGACAGAATCATAACATCAGGCAATAATTCAAAAGCTGTATTGTATTTTATGGGTGCAAATTCACAAACAAATTAAAACTTAATTAGAAAAACAACTGCTAGCTAGTGAATCTGAGTTATTTGGGGGGCTTGGCCAGGCTTTAACTGGGTGGTAATACTATAGATATGGGTAATACAGCCTTGTTTAAAATAACCCTTTTTTGTAGCAATCTATTTTCTTAAAACAACAAAGCTAATGTTGTTTTTTCCTCACCATAGCATTACAAATGTACCAATTTTTACGAAAATCACAATGGCTACATGATATAAAGAGCAACATACAAAAAAATGACAATGGAACATACAACCCTTAAACAGTGTTAGAAAGTACTTTAAGAAGGCATTTAATTTAAATTCACCTATAGAAAAATAAAAAAACTAAGGCTGCAAATTAGACAAAACACCCCCCACCCCCCCCACACACACACACAATTCCAGTTTGGCAGTTTATTCAGAATAATAGACTTCAAATATAATGCAAGGAACCATGTTGAACACACAGGATGCTGTACTGCAACTGGACTAAGAAAGAAAAGGCCATTCACAACACCAACTCACACATCATTTTGACCAGGTAGAAAGGAAAGAACTATACACACTCTGTAATATGATAGCTATGACTATATGAACCTTGAGTGGATGTATGTTGATTATTTGTTAGCGCTCTAATGTGGAGACAGTCTGACAACACACACTTACAGTCAGCACCACCCAGGTGCACAAAAACACATTGAATGCAAAAATGCACTGAAATGACCTGCAGTTTAGCTTGACATACAATCGCATTTAGCTTTATTTATCCCATGCTACAATGCTTTACACAGACAGATCTGTGCCTTGCTGATTACTGTAGAGGATTTTACGATTGCAGCAACTGGTAGACATTTCCTCGGATGTCTGCAGTGTAGCTTGTAATACGCTAGTGCTGAGGAAAGTTTACTGCATGCTTTCTTTCACAAGTGGTAAAGAAAGGGAAGGCTGAGGTAGAGGAGAAAAGCTGAAGGCAAAAGAAGGTGAGAAATAAATAAGGTAATCTGTTAGACAAATTCAATGTAGTCAGGTTGTTCAAAGGCACTTGGAACATGAGAAAATGGTCAAAGAAATTCCGGTGAAACAGCATGCAAAAAAGTTTGGTTTCAAGTAAAACCTATGTAGTTCTGGGTTTGTTTTTGTAAACAACAATAAGGCAGGTGAAGAAGAAAAGCCCTGAACAGATTCAAAGAAATAAAAATAGCCTATTTTCCAGGTAAAATACTTCAGGTTGGCAACTAAAATCATAGTGATAAAAATGACAAAAAAAGACATCTCAAGCAGCTGTATAAAAGAAATATGCAGAAATATGCCAGTCAGTGGTTCAACAATTATAAAACCCTTCATATTATTACACCTCACAAATATTTCGTAGTAGTGTTACATCCTTACCTACCAGCATAGTGGTGTGTCACATTATCTGTTTCTGTGCGGATAGTGGTTTAATTTGTTCAGTCCAAACACTTCGTCCCCTCTATAGATCATAAACAAATACCCATACAGCCTTCTGACGGGCTAGATTAAATTCCAGCGACATACTTAAAACCATTCAAAGTACAGGATTCACATGTTTAAGTCAGGGCTGATTCTTGTGCAGGAACACGCTGTAAGATTATTTCCTAACAGACACGCAAGAGTAAAATAACTACTGCTGTATTTTGCACAGATGCTCCAATCTTAGAAATTAGGGTTAAATTATCACTTTAAAGACATGTTCTTTACAGTCAGTGAACTGAGGCCAATATGGCTCGAGAAAAAGGGCTGCTGTAGTCTTTGAGTGAGGACCACTCTTTTGCTTTTACGTTTATGCTTACAAGGCTATTTATAAAAAAGAAAATGTGCATAAAATATTCTAATTTCTTGCGCCAGGCAACGTGTACTTCATTCCTGATGAGTGGTCTGTTTATGTAGAATGTCGTGAGGACGAAAAAGTACAAAAGTGGTAATTTAATAAAAAGGGACCTGGATGTTCATGAAGGTCCTGAATCATCCCTTCATGCTCTGGACTATAAGGGATCCAAGTGCTGAAATATATTGTTAGTGCTCTATTAAGAAAAACAAAGGCTTCAATCTAAAATTGTCTTATCCTTCACGTTTTGGTAATAGCAAAAAAAAAAAAAAAAAAGAAAAAAAAAAAAAAGGGGGGGTTAAAAGGATAAGTTCAAATTTTTTAAAGTCTATGTCAAAACAAAACTGATGCGCCCATTCATACAATTGAGAAAGATGTGAACCTATCCTTTAAGTGGTTCTCTGTGGATCATTTTAGGTTCAAAGCCAACAGGGGTCGCTCCTCTCTCTTCTGCCAAGGACTCTTCTTTTCCTCCTCCTCCTCTCCATCCTCATGTGCTGCTTCGTCATCCGGAGAGACTGACAGAAGTGCATGATCAGTCCTGAACGTCTCTTCCTCTGGTGTTGGCAGGGGAGGAGGAGAAGCAGAGGATGAAGAGGAAAGTGAGGGCGGTTCCTCTTGTATGTGTACTTCCTCTACTCTTTTCCCCTCCACACCCCCCTGCACCTGATCCCCTCTCTGACCCTCAGCTTGGTCTAACAAGATGGGTCCTGTTTTACTGTCCTGTGGGCTGCATTTGGGCATCTCCTTCTCACTGCCTTCCCCATCCAGATCATCCACATACACCAGCTGAGTGTAGGCCATGGCTGGTGCTGTCCCCTTCACCCTGTTTTTCTCAATATCTCTTTCCTCCCGTCCTCCGTCTCTCCCCCTGCGACCCACTCTCAGCTCGTTCAGATCCACACCAGAGTCCAGACTGGCATCGTTGCCACGCCTCCCACCGCTGACATTACCTTGCTGACCTCCTCCACCTGGCGCGTTGCTGTGGCACCCTGCCCGCTGGAGATCGATGTAGGAGTGGCGAATATGAGCGTTGGAGCGTCCATCAAGTGAGACAAACCAGGCTCGTGGGTGAGGCAAAGGCTTACCTCCTCTGAGCTCCATTAACGTCTTTTCAGCCAATAAGGTGTCCTCACTGTTTATTTCCACTAGACCCGTTTCCCCAAGCGCTGCTGGGATAGACAGAGACTCTGACAGGCCGTGCCTTTCTCCGTCACCCTGCTTGGTGGTACGTGGGGTGCAATCAATGGGGGTTTGCCCCAGGGGCTGCTGGGAATGTGAGGCATTGAGCTCAGCTTGGATGGTCTCCAAGTCACTCTGCTGGTCAGTCTGCAGCAGGAGGGCCTGACCAGACAGAGGGTGCTCCCCAGGCAGACGCATGTAGTGCGCTGGGATCACCAGTGTAGGACGCACTCTCGGGTAACCTTCTCCTCCACTTAGCAGGTCCACAGAGCCGCAGCACAGCAGCTGGCCCGGCCGGGAGAGCAACGGGGGGATGGGACGCTCCAGGTGGTCCACAGAGCGGGACAGAAGGTAGTCAGGAGCTCTGCACTCACATCCCTCCCCTCTAATGGGGGAGTGGGGAGGAGAGGATGGTGAGATGCAATCAACAATCCCAATACTGCTCATCTGATTAGCCAACACCTGTCTGTGATTGGCTGATGACAGTGCATCTGAAATCGGGTTGCTGGATGAGCAGACAGAGGTATATGATTGACGGTAGCCTCTGTCTGTTTCACATGAAAGGGCAGCCTTTAATTGGAACGTCTCCACGGACTGGCGGTAGTCTTTGCTGCGAGGCGTCAGATTGCCGAGAGATGAGCCGTGATGGCTGTTGTTCCCAAGCGAGGAGCGGCTGTGTTTGCTGTGATGGATTAGGCTATGTTGACGATGATTGTCTTGGTGCTCATATGAAGAAGGCTTCAGCATTGGTGTGGTCATATCGGGCTCAGTCGCTGTGGAAACAAGTTCCAGCTGCACCTAAAGACAACAAAATATGTAAGTGTGAGAAACGTAAAATATACTCAATGCAAACTAAGATATAACCCAGACACAAAACAAGGAAAACCTATCTACTGAAGTAATCGTATCACAGACAATATAAGACAGCATTTTTGCAACACTAATGGTTCTTTGTAGTTTGAGAAATTAATTAGTCTGCCCACCACAGGAATGTTTGGTTAACCCCTCAACTAGGCAGATGTTCCCTGAGCAAGTACTAACTGTGACATTTACGAGGACAGTGCATTGTAGACTAGTGATTTAACCGTTCTCTGTAATTCAGACAAACAGACCTCATTGCTGATGAGGTTCAGATGGGACATGGAGGTGGCTTGGTCCCTCTTACTGCTGTCCAGACCAGAGGACAGTGTGAGCTTGCGGTGAGACGCTCGAGGCTTCAAACAACGACGCCTGTACATCAGAGACACAACAGAAGTTATGATTCAACCAGAGGAATCCGTTTGACTTTAAATGCTTCTCCTCTACACAAATAATCTAATATAAACAGGCACTTGCATTGGAAAACAGAATTCCCTGAGTGCTTACAGTAGAGCATACTGGTACCTGAGTACTTGCGCAGTACCAGTCTGCTTTGTTTACACTCAATTAACCAACCATTTTAAGTAACTACACATATGCTGCAGATTATGTAATGTGACCTGCTATGAACAACTTTCCATGTGATTTTGATGTATTTGGTACCGATATCACAACTGATGAATGGATTAAGAGGACAAGCCACATACAGTTGAAGAGAGTGAACACTTTAAAACTGCTCATTATGTGGCCTGGTTAGCTCAGTTGGTAAAGCAGGCACACGTATATAGAGGTTTACTCCTAAATACAGTGGCCACGGGTTCGACTCCAACCTTCTGCCCTTTGCTGCATGTCATTCCCCCTTTCTCTCCCATTTCATGTCTTCATCTGTCCTGTGAAAATAAAGGCCTAAAAATGTCCCCAAAAAACAGCTCATGTTAATGTTCCTTGCACCATCCTAATTAGATGTACTTGAGCACACTCAGATAAATGTTGCTAAATGTTTACAGTAGGTCAGATTGTTGTTAGACACAACACTGAAAGGATTCAAAAAAGGGTTTCTAAGCAAGAAGATATTGTTTTCTTACTTGGCAGAAAAAAAATCTAAAACCTAATGCCTCCCTCTTTTTATAAATCAATGTTGAATAAAATGTGTCATTCAAGCCATATTCATGTTGAAGCCATAACAAGAGATACATATACTAATGAGTATTATATATTTAGTTTACACTGGACAACATCAATTAAAGTCTACATTAGTCAGCTGCTGTACATCCACGTTTCACACAACCTATCATGAGAACTTGAGTCATATTATTGTACATTTGTACACTGACACTGTCAAAATGCCTTTGTGACCTAATTTTTCATGACAAGTCTGGCGACTTCTGACAATCTTAAGTTGGAACCATATTGCCATGGAATGTGTTTTACACACCTGCAGTAGTACAACAGGAGGCAGAGCAGGCAGAGCAGGATGAGAGCCATGCCTCCCAGTATAGCCAACAGGAACACAGTGTGGTATGTGCTGATGTCCTTCGCAAACACTGGACCTGTTGGACAGACAAGAGGCCATATAAAACTGATTATATTTAATAAAACGGTTTCACTTTTTTGTTTATTCTTTTAGTATTTTTTAAAATGATGACTTCATCTATACTCAAAATCTTTGCACATACAGTATGTGAGGACATGCATGACAACATGTGAATGTGTTTTTACAATAAATATAATCCGCATCAAAGCATTCTCTCACCTGAGTGTAGTGGCGACATGGCGGCCACCCAATATCCCAACTGAGGAGCAATGTAGGTCAAAGAGAGCTGGTTGCCCTCCCGCTGCACGTGACCCCAACTGCTCTTTATCCAGGCACCTACACACACACACACACACACACACACACAAGGGCTTTAAATCAAATTTGACCAATATTTTTTGTTCCAGCTAGGTATCTGTCAGGTTTAAGTTACTTATGTTTAAGAACAAAAAATTGATATTTTGACAGAAGTAAGCTCAAATAACAGTAATTGTTAATGCAACATAGAATGCAATTTAACATCTTTCAGTAAGACTTTGTAATACATTCTAAGGTTTAATTAGAAGAAACTCAATGTAATCTTTTATGGGATATTTTTAAAAACGCAGATTCAAGCTCAGGAGTGTGAGAGAGGAGTGTTTTAGCAGTACCTAAATATCCCACAAGGAGGCAGCATGCTCATTCATGTCACTGCCGGAATACGAAAAGGACCACAATAGCAGCTCCAGCAGTGAAAGTACAAAAACATAAAAATAAAAATAAAAATCACTAAAAGCCGGAGTCACTGATTTATTGGCTCACAGTAAATCTGCTCCAAGAGGAAACATTCTGTTGTGCCTCAGTTGACACATCCCCTCCTTTGGTTCTTAGGGCTAACATGGTGAGAGACACTTTGTTTCTTTGTTTATTCCCAGTTACACAACCTCAAGTGGTCAGGAATCTGCATCAATCTTCAGGAGAGAGGAAACAAAAATGGGGAAGGAGAGGATATTCAAAGAGGAAAGACATATATATTTAAAAAAAAAACAAGCAGAGGAAACAAAGCAGACAAAGGATGAATGGAAGGAGAGAAGGGAAAAGGCACAAGAAATGGAGGCGAAGATAAGAGAAATGAGAAAGCCTGTGTGACTCAGCACCACATGCACGCATGCCAGCCCTGCACGGATTCCCCCTGGTTCTGTCAGATTGTTTCAAATAAACACAGCAATATTTAATGACTCTGTTCCCCCGCTTCAGTACAATACACAGCAGACAGTCTGGAGACTTCTAAGATACAATGCAAACATTTAAAATGTCAATACAGCCTGTATATTACTTGATATTACTTCCATTCATGCAAAGTCAACACAGCTGACTTTGGGTCTTTTTTTTGTTCAGAAAGTAGTCGGTTCATCTGTGGAAGCTGATTTGCATTATCAAAATACTCAGATGAAGGTGCGTCTGTTTACAAATGACAGACATACAAATAGGTGAACTTGATCTCTTTGTACATGACATAATTCTGCCCCACGCTAGAACGATACATGTAGTTGTTGAGCAGTTAATACAAGAAAAACTGGTTTTTGTGCATGTCGTCCAAGTGCGCACTTTGTAAACAAAACTGAGCTTTGAGTGTTCCTCCAAAAAGGCACCAGACAGATTTTAAAAGATCTTTCTTTGTGTCTGTTTACTATTCACTGTTTAACACATACTGTACATAACTGCACACACACACACACACACACACACACACACACATTTCACACACTTAAGTACTTAGTAAAGAAACTCAAGCAGGAGCCAGGTCTTTCTGTTATTTATTTATTTGGTGGGTTGCTATGGAACACAAGATGTGGCCCAGAGAGGGGTCGAGAGATGACTTCAGTTGTGGAAATACTCGCTGCTACAGGCTCGGCGTGTGTGTGTGTGTGTGTGTGTGTGTGTGTGTTCTCTCAGCCCTTTTTATAAGCTCCAATGCAACTTTGGGCACCTTAAACTGAGGCTCGAGATTCTTAAAGAGCAAAGATGGTCCAGATTTTAAACATTTATTGGGCCAATCAAAATGTTTCTTGCTTAGATTTAGCATAGATTAAGCATAATGCTACTCTCATCACACAAGCAGTTAAGACTAAAATACGTTTACTGTGGAATATATTTAATCCCATTGACAAGTGGCCTATTACTCCTGTTAATGTAATAGGCTGACTCAACACGTCTGACTCAACACGTGGACTGCTGGGGTACGCCTCAGACTATTTGGCAACAACTGTTAACTTCTTCTTCAGGCTTTCTTTTCTAGTTGAAAAGTTGAGAAAACTGGTCACCCAAAAAAGGGATGTCCTTGCATTTATATCACATATTCAAATTGCTTGACCATGTCAAAATGTCCCTAACCCCTAGGCATTCAATTGACAGCCACAAGAGAGTACGTAAATCAGCAAATATTCACATTTGAGAAGCTAGAGCCAGTGAATCTTTTGGCATTTTTTTATATACCACTTATAAGGAGTCACTCATAGTGACATATAATTAATATGACAAAATAATATAACAAATAATTATTCCTCCACTCTGAAGTTACCCTCAGCATCTTTCAGCTCACGGTTTTGGTTTTCAGGTCCACAGCTTGTCATACTATCACCACGTCGTTTGACACAGAGGGCAACAAAAAATCTCAGATGAACCCACTTTACACTACCTGGTCAGCACAAAGCAACATACAGACACTGTTAGCGAGTAGCTGGTAAACACAGTGGAACATTTAGCAGCTAAAGAGCCAAACATTTCCCTCAGGAGTTAGTGGAGACCAAAAACAGGGCTAAAGAGAGTGAATACTGGCCCTAATGAATGCTAATGTTTTTGCTGGATGTGTAAATAGTGTTTGCTAGCAAAGTTTCTTTATCAACGTTGATGGGGTTATTATACGTCAGTGTTGTGATCACAGCTTGTTTTGGCTGCCCCCAAGTGGCCCAAAACCTCAGTTGTTGCTGGTTTAAAAAAAAGACAAATTTGTGAATATCAAATTTGCTACAGATTATACTGTGTCACTACTAAGTGATTAATCATCTAAATCTTTCAGCTCATCAAATAACCAAGAAGAATTTGAATAGGCCCTGACAGAACATAAACATAATGTACAGCTGATCTGGAAACGTGAGACTAATGTACACAGAGACGGATGTTTTGTTGTGGAGACACGTCAGACTCAACTGATGATCTAATCACACTGTCTTTTAGCTCAGCCGTTCCAAAAAGAACTGGGTGTGTCACAGTGCAGGCCGTCTGACAACACAGATTTGGAATTGCTGAAATAAATCAGTTGATACTGAGAGGCTTGAAGGGTTTCTGCCGTGGGAGCCAGCACCGCAGAGCTCTTTGCTATTGTTTAGTTCAGTTCAAGACTTAACTGAGCTCCATCAGATTATACCTCCACGCTCTGATCTTCCGATGTGTGGCAGTATTTGTGTTTTGATTTGCAGATTAACGTGGTCATTTTTTATGACCTTATGAATAAGTTCATTCATCACTCAGACTCAAGTTGTGACTTGGCCGCACTGTGTGAATATGCACGTGGTTTGTGTTAATTCAATAAATCATTAACCCATGGAAGTAGGCCTAGTTTACAAAGAATAAGTTACTGCACTCTCAAAAGGGATTTTCAGAAATCTTAGTGGAAGACACAAACACATGTGTAGATGAGAAAACTTTGTTTAGAAAGTCAGAAGTGTTTCTGTCAGTACATACCCAATCGTGGGTCAAATCTCCAAGCAGGGATGTGATCATTTTCCTTCAGGCCACTGTCAGGCGGCAGGGGGACAGAGACCGTGATTGGCTCATTCACCTGCAGCTCCAATCCGTCGCTGGCCAATAAATGAACAGAGATGGCCGCTACAGGAGTCAACTCAAATCCTTTTTCGGTCCCTGTGAGAGAAGGAGGAGAGTGTAAGAGAGAAAAAAGCAGCAAAAAGAAAAGTGAGTGGGAGTAAAGTGCATAGGAGGGGGAGCAGAGAAAGGAGCATACAGCAGGAGGGGGTGAGTAACACAAAAAAGATAAAAGGAGAGTTATCAGGGAAAGACAGACAGGAAAGAAAACAAGGGAAAGACAGGAAAGAAGGAAACAGGGGGGAGAGTGAAAAGTCTGAGAGACTGAGGGTGGAAAGTGTCACAAAGCACAAGTAAAGGCCTTGAGAAACCAACCCGACGGCTGACCGTTGGCAGAAATGGCAGTTGGACTGACCACCTCGCCAAGTTGGCCAAAAAAAGATGTCAACTGCCGACTGCAGCTGATTGGACGAACGAGTCACGTGGGTCTGGTTTTTCCCAAAAAAATCAAAGCCAGGCTGTCATGGCAGCTTGTTTAGAATACTATCTCATATTTTAATAAAATAGTTCAACAAAACTTATTTCTGAAAACATTTTAAGCGAGAAATAAGCCATGCAGTTGCTGAATCTGTCGTAATTTCAGATTGACAAAGGTCAGTTTAAAAGATTTGTCAGATTTTGAGAGACTCTAGTCACACTCATCCCGCTTGTCATTTCCGGGTTAACGCTCTACCAATCAGATTGGTCATTTGAGTCCGAGTGGCGGCAGCGTTCACCAGTGCTCGACCGAGCATGTTAGGTTGGCCAAAATGAAGGCCGCCGGCCCCTCCGAAGGACAACGGCACAGAACACACCAATCAGACTTGAGTCACCGACCTTGCCAGACTGTCCGACGGACGATTATTGGGTTGGTGTGTCAGTGCCTTAAGCTTGTGTTGCCCGGAGGGAGAAGGGACGTGCTGTGGGGAGGGGGAGCTTTTGAGAGGTACTCAAGCTGAAGCACAGACAGACAGACAGACAGACAGACAGACAGACACTGTACCACTGCTTCTTCTCTTTAATAGCCCCCCAGCAGCTTTCCCCTCTGTCATCTGTGTATAACTATCCTTGGCCCTATTTCTACGATTGAGTCTGTTACCGTCTGCCAGTTTGAGCCTCACCTGTGCCGTTGCCGCTGAGGACCTGCAGGTGGGGAAAGTGCTGGATGTGCGAGGGGGAACTGGCCACGGTGAGCAGAGCTGTAAGGTTGGCGTAAGATGTGTTGGAGGGAAGACTCAGAGCTCTGCGCTGGAAATAAACACTGGGCTGATGCCTGAAACCTTGAGGAGTGACAGAAAGAGAGACATCAGAAAACATGGACATGTTGAATGAATATACAGTGTTAAAGTTTCAGTTTTCAACCCTTTTCAAATAGCTTTTTAAAAAAGTTTTTATGGCATGTCACCCTTACTTCTGTAGTTGAACATTGCTCTGTTATAATAACATTAGGTATTTTTTAAGTGGTTTGGTATGCAAGATATTTTGTAATGCTAGCCATTACAAAAAACTTTGTTCAGTATTGCATGTCATACATTGGTAAAACCTCTCTTTTAAAAAAAAAAAGTCTATTAATTTGGTCTGTATTAATAATAAATGCCAAGACCAGATCTCTTTAGTACGTCTTAAAGTATAAGGCTGGTGATTTTCATATTTTTAACAAATTGTCCCAAGGAGTTCTGTTTGGATTTTAGGGTTAAACAAAGTAGGCTATATGGCACTTGAGTGCACAAAGGTTAAATAAAAAATATAAAACACCAGTTCTCCATCTACATTCAACATTCAAAAGGTTGTATTTGTTAAAAGCTAAGTTTCCTTTACAATTTCAACAGATAATTCTGACAAAACAGTGTATCTTACATACTGATGTTGTTTCAGGATGTTTTACATGGCAATCTTCAACTCCTCGTCTTCGCCTAATGCCTTTTTATAAAGTCAGCCATCAAATTAGGCTTAATGGAGGCAACTCCAGATCAATATACTGTATATAGTAGAGATAATGGCTTGCTTGACTTTTTCCTCTTGGCCAGTGTAGTGCTTATTTCTGATACTTAGATGTGCATTTAATAGTTGCCTTTGCATAACAGCTTCCCACCCAGTATCTGCCTGCCATTAAAAAATTATACATAAAGAGGATAAACAGTGAAATCTGCATGTAGATGGACTCAGCAAGGTGATGTCATTGTGGTCCGACTGTACCGAGTGCACATTCCTGAGTAGTGAGACACACATCCAGCTGTATACGAGCGTTCACTGTGTTCCTAGTTGTACTCGACATGTATCTGAGCTCTGCAGTTATGTGCATCTTTTAAACTTTCATGTTTCTGTCTAAGACTTGTTCTTAAAGTTCAGGTGTGAATGTTATTTCCTTTTTGTGGCTCTGTTTTTGTGAAAGGAAATGACCCTGTTTCTGTTCTTGTGTGTTCCTTTCCTCTCCTCTTTTTTCCCTCCACTTTCCTCTCACCTCATCTGTTCCTCCTTCTGTTGCACACTGCTCTGCCCATCCCCCTTTCTCCCCTATTCTCTCCAACTGCTCCACCCACAACCTCACTTTCCAGCACATACTGTATCATCCTTTTCCTCCTCCTCCTCTTCCCCCTCTTTTATTCTCTTTCCTCGTGCCACATGCCAAGGTTTATCACTCCCATAGGCCCCTAAACAGTGTGTCAGACACAGGGCAGAAGCTACACTCCACTCAGGCACGTGCTGTGAGTAGTGTGTACTCAAGAGGTTTACATGTTAATTGTGTCTGCATATTTATTACTGTAAAGTTTTTCCTCTAGTCAGACAACACAGATGACACATTAAATTACTCCCTTGTCTGTCACAGACACACAAAAGACCAAGCAGACAAAGAGGCTATATTAATTCTGCCTGAGCGAAAAAGCCATATCTAATATAATTACACACACCTTAACAAAGAAGCTGACTAACAAAGACAGACTCTTTATATTGGAGCATTTGTGGATGTAGGATGGTGGATTTGTACTCAACAGTGGGCTATTTAATGTATATATATATTGTTTTATAAGACTTCTTGCCAATGCTGCCCTAATCTCTCTTTCTCACACACACACACACACACACACACACACACACACACTTTACCTTGTAAGCCTGAAACAATCTCCACAACATCTTCATACACCATCAGAGTAGCAGCTCTTTCTGGTAGTAGGTCGAGGCTGATCGAGGAAAATACTGGAACACAAATAAATACCACAAAAAGTATACATGCTACATTACGGACGGACCAAAATCAGATAAGAAACAAACTGCAGCAATCTACCTGGCCAATGGCATAACTATCTGGCATAAAAGCTGTCATTAAACCAACTTTATACATGTCCAATAGTCCTGCTTTCATCTAGTATGCTTTGCAGGACAGAAGTCTGACCCAGCAAACTGGACTTCTTTCCTCTTCCTTCCTTTCACTCCTCCATTGTTCAAAGCTGGTAAGCGTGATAATCCAATTGGCTGTTGTTCCATTAGCACATCACACACACACACACACACACACACACACACTCACACACACACACACACTCACACTCACACTCACACACACTCACACTCACACACTCACACACTCACACACTCACACACTCACACACTCACACACTAACACACTAACACACTCACCAGGTAATCTGGAGGGACTCCAGGGAACAGAGTTTGGCACATATCCCTGTTTGGATGCGGTGACGACCAACGGTGTCCCAAGGCGGTAGGGGAAGCGCAAGTAGGTGTTGCCATCAGGTGATGAGGTTTCCGTGGTTACAGAAGTTTGGTTGGCAAAGAGCTGTATGGTGGCTCCTCCCAGGGGCTGGTGAGTACTGGCATCGCTAAGGTGAACCTTCAGAGTCACCTCTGTAATGACACAGAGTACTGAGCTGTTAAATATATGAGTGTTGGTGTGAACAGACTGCAGCGAGGAGTGATCTACAGACATAAAACACTGCTGTTACAATTACTGCCGACTAAAATACAGTCATCTCTTTGACTGGGTTTGTTTTTGTGCCAGGCCCTTTGCCTTTAGTTCACGGCGATGGCGTTCCACATCCCAGCCAATCACAGAGAGACAGTTGTCTGACCATTTCCTGGACACCAGCCAATGGCACTTCCCCTCTAAAACAATGGGCTATTTCCCTCTCTCAAAGAAGCCTTGGACCAGGAGGAAAAACAACTGTAGGTATAAACGCCTTATCTAAAGGAGAGGAGGAATAAAATAATGTACACAGACTGCCTGTTGATTGATGAAAAGCTTACACTAAAAGGCACCTATAGATGGAACAACAATCTTAAGTTCACTACATGTCACACTGGCGAGATGGGTCCAATAATATCGTTACATTTTGTCAGACTAATTCATTTTACAGACAGTGATTAATCGAAAAAAAATGGTCAGTAGATTATTCAATTAAAATAATTAGATGTAGTAAAGTAGGGTAGTATTAAAAGTGCTATGCAAAAAGATAAAAAATCTCAAAAGAGAAGTGTTTTGACCTGCTGTTACATATTCTGTGGCAACTGTTAAGTGTGACAGCAGGATGGGCTGTTACATCGATGTTAATTTGGATAAGTGGTTGTTGTTGATTATAATTATTGATACATTGGTGTACATCATTACAGGTAATAAATGTTGGTTTAATTTACTTTATATACTGTTGGGGTATTCGGAATCCCCCTAAGAATAAATAAAGCCTTATCCTAACCTATAATAGTACATCATACATTTTTTTGATTATTTTTTGTACTGCTAGTCTGAATCTGCAAAGTGAATACAGTTATCAAATAGATGTAGTTGAATAAAAAGTACAATATTTGCCTCTGAAATGTAGTTACTGTGGCAGAAAATGTAAATATTCAAGTAAAGTACAAGTATAATACAACATTGTACTTAAGCGCTGTACTTGAGTAAATGTACTTTCCAGTACGTACTGCCAAACAAAGTATCCACATCTATTTTTGCCTCTGCAGAGAGGCATGTCAAACACTGTGAGGTTGATTATATCACAAGCTGAAAAACAAACAAAAAGTCAATTTCAACTTTATATCCCAAATGTATGATAAAAACAAACTTGGTACAAAAACACTATAATTTTAAATCCACACAAACCCAAACTCTCACTTCAACCTAAACCCTGTTTGATCATAGGTTGCTGGTTGACCCATGGTGACCTTTCAATTAAGACTAAAAGGGTTTCTCCCTCCATCTCCCTTCACCTAAACATGCCCACCTCCCCCATAGTCAAGGCAACTGAATTTCATCATTACTCTTTATGGTAACACCACACACTAACACATACATACCCCTGGCTGGACTGATCCCCCTCCCCCCACTCAGGGATCCTGCAGTCAGCAAGGAACCACTGACAAATCTGTTGAGAGTTCAGCCCGAGTGCAGCAGGCTCCACCTAAAAACGCTGCGCTGCACCAAATGATACCTTTGCATGTATGGAAGTTAGGTGGTTTAGCAGAGTAAAGTGTCAATTTCAAACCACACACATAATTACCCTGAAAGGTTTGGTGAGAAGATCTACTCTGTGGCTGCTTTCTGACCCTTCACTTCATTCTTCCACGTTATTACATTTGCACTGTCACAGCTACGGGATTGGACAACAAAAAGACATCTGACAGAAACTTCCCATTGCATTAAGATTGTTTGTGTGTGTGTTTGTGTGAGTGTGTAAGAGAAAGAGATCATAACCTCACATCCTGTCCCACTCCCAGTGATAGGTTGTAAGGGGTACCAGCTGTGCTCACAAAAAAGAACTCCCCTTGGAGACTCAAGATTGACAAATGCAACAGCCCCTCTCCCAATCCTCATCCAATAAATCACTATTGTGGTGACATCATTGTTAAACAAGCTAGGAGTCTCCACTCTGCTCCGACACACAAAAGAGGAAGATGTTCTGCCTGAAGAATAACCGAAGACCTTAATTCTGCAGCTAAACCAGCACCTTTATAACTCCTTACTGTATTAACTCATTATCTGTGTGTGTTTTGAGTACCATATGGAGGATAAAGACATCAAAGAGTTTTGTCTGACTAATGCTGCCATCTCGCCAATTATCCTAGGCATCAGCAGCCAAAGCAGCTTGATGGTTGTGTGTGTTTGTATCCCAGTAGAAAGAGATGAACCCAAGATGCAAAAAATGGGAAAGACAAAATGAGTGTGTGCATGTTTTTCAGCCTACTACAGCTTGAACTAATATTAAAAGTTACAGGGACCATAAAAGTGAGGTGTGATAAACTGGAAATGCATGGTATGGCTGGCATCCATTGGGTGTGTAAGGAGGTTTGGTGTTCTTCCAAACAGAGGAGGGGGAAACAAATATTCTCTGCACACAAGGCTGAGTGATATGCTTGCTTGTACACAACATCTAGTATAACAAAATTGCAGCTTATTAGAATCAATGGCTTATCACAAGTTACTGGGGCTCAAAGCTATATCAGCGAAAAAAAATAATGAGCACAAACACAAAGAACGTTTTTGTCCACCCGTTCGTCCATCAATTCTAATACTTGAAACAAACATAAATGTCATATTTCCATTACATTATATACACGGTTTTCCAATATTTGAGGGTTGACTGGCGCTCTTTTTATTACTTTCTGATGGTATGATAAACTTTAGCAAAGATATCACAATTTCATAGTATTTTTTTATGTCTGGGTTTCCATTGAACACAACGTATTTGATTTTTTAAACACTGCATACTGGCAGGGAGACAGCTTACTAAAGTGGAGTTTCTGTCCTTGACCACTAAAAACAGCCTACCTACCTTAGGAATGGTATGACAAAAAATGACTTTTTCAAACTGCAGTATACCTTCAAACCGGTAACCAGCCCATGCCTAGATGTGACAAGACTGCAAGAGCTCTTGAAATATTGGCAAGTTGTTCAAATAAAGTAAGGTATAGTAAAATATTATATATAGTAAACACAAGTATTTTATCATTTATGTACAATAAAAAGAAAACAACAATGCAGTTAAGGATTCAAGTCTATGAAAACTACACCAATGTATGCTTAAAACGTCAAGCTCCAACAGAATGTTGTTTGTGTTTCTAGATGTAATAAGTTGATCAACCACATCTAAAAGAAAACCACAAGAACGGAAGCTATTTGTTTACCATTGAGTTAAATATCGTATTGTTATCTTGATAAAAAAGGCCTTTTAAGAATGTTATAGGAACAAAATTTGGATAACACAAAAGGTCAATGAAACATACAAAATGTGGAAAAACAGACAAATGAAAGCATGCGCACACACTTCTGTATGATGAACTAAAGCTCTGTCAGTGTAAATAAAGAGGGCTATCAATAGGTATCCAGCCTGCTATTTTGCCTTATCTGGCTTTAAGTGAGATTAGAAAGCAATGGTTGATCCCAATTAACTTAGCAGGGTACATAACAATTAGGTTACATCATCATGTCAGGCTGGAGAGCAAACTGACTCATCTCACTACAGTAAATATTACCATCTACATACTGCACTACAATCAATACACTGGTTCTGCTCTTTGGTTCAGGAGGTTGTTGACTCCCTCCCTAAATATGCTCTCTCGTGACATGATGCATCTTCAAAGTGGATCTGCCATTAGCACTCACACTAGCATCTTGTTATTTAAAAAATATATATATTCAAGCCTGGCTAGCTGGTGACAATATGATTGGATTGGTTTACTTCATGGCAACCCTTGTCCAGCTTCCGTGAATGTTTGTCTGCTGGAGATGCAATGTCATGTTTATTATAGGGCAGCAGTAATGTGAGTGAGATCTATATCTGCGGGTGGATTGTCTGTCTGGCTCCAGTCATCTATGTTGTCTGCTGGACAGACCAGGAAAAGTCCTCAGTATCGACCTGAACATAACCCACCCGGGGACAACTGAAGGTCAGTCTGAGGCAAAGTGAACTCCAGAGAAAGAGAGTGAGAAAGAAAGGGAAAACAGAGAGCATAGAAAGGCCGGGACAGACTATACCTTGTTCTTACAGGAGCTTGTTATGGTGAATTTAGCAAATTTTCATGATGCAGAAAATGTGATGTCTTAAGTAGAACTACTTCAAAAACTCCTGAACTAATCATAAAATTATAAAATATCAGAAACTAACTCAACAGCTTTGAGAGAAATCAGTGGTCATTGTTGCTTTTTTTTTACCCTGACTGATTTACAGCATTAATACTGTATGTTTACATTCATATTTTTACCCGTACTGTAAACACAGTTGTAGTGAGAATGTGGGTTAGCCAAAAATGTAAGTGGACAGACGACTGCGATGTGTGCGTGCTTATACATGGAAATAAGGGATAAAAGTGACGGAATAAACAGATGTGGCTCCACTTTAGTAGTTACTATGAGCTGCAACTTTGAAGTTAGTGACAGAATGAGATGCCAACAGATTATTGTGATTCATACTGGCTTTCAAACTTTTAATGTGTCTGCTGCTGTAGTGACAGGATATCCTCAAACACATACACTGCAATCTGCAGACACGAGAAACTTTACCCACTCATTTTTATTCCATCAAGTGCACTATTTGTATTTAATTCTTTATTGCAGCATATTGTCTTTGTCTTCTTTTGTTTGTGGCTTTTTTATTATCTCAAAACACTGGGGATGCCTCGTAGGATTCTGAAAACAAATATATTCATATTGCGATTCTAACTCTACAGATTCAAAATTGATTCATAGAATTCCAAAAATGTTATATTTTTAAATTTCTTTTTTTAAATTGTATGTCTACTGTAATCACATGATAGATAGATAGAACATACACATCCATTATAACAGAATGATAAAATAACAATAAACAAATACACATGAATAATGTAGATATGAATATACAGAACATACATACGAAAAGTAACTTCATGCATACTGTGAATTCTTTTTTTTTAATTAAATCGAGAATCGTTTGAATCGAAAATCAATATTGAATCAAATCGTGACATTTTCTGAATTGTACACCTCTAATGCTTGGCATATTACTTAGTAGGGCTGATGATTATTTTCATCATCAATTAACCTGACTATTTTTTTGTCAATTAATAGCTTTGTCTATAAAATGTCAGGAAATAGTAAAAAGAAAAAGTTGTTTTCTATCAAATCCTTACATTGTAAAAGATAGAACCAGGGTTGGCATTTACTTAAGAAAATAACAAACAACCATTTATCAATATAGCTGGTTCCCACTTTCTAAATGTTAACATTTGATGTTTTATGATAGTTAGCTTTGAGTTGAGTGCTGTTAGTTGGACAAGACAAGCATTCTGAAGATGTCAACTTAGGCTCTGGGAAATTGTGAGTTTCAACTATTTTCTGACATTCTAAAAGACAAATTAATTACTTGATTAACCAAGAAAATAACATTAGCTGCAGCTCTATCACAAATGCCAAGTATAAAGTCTGAGCTTGTTGGTATTACATCTACTTGATGTTTGACACCTGAACAAGGTGGACTTTCTGGTTAAAAACACACAGTAACAGCAACATACCGTACTTCCTTAGACGGACACTTATGAAGAGAGAGAGAGAGAGAGAAAGAGAGAGAGAGAGAAAGAAAGAGAAAGAGAAAGAGAGAGAGAGAGAGAGAGAGAGAGAGAGAGAGAAATTCTTTTTTGTAGCGCTACAAATGACAAATCACAGCAGCTGGTCTCCTTTGCTGCATTATTCTGCACAATCTGAGGGCATGTTTTCAGTCCCTACCATTAACGAAGTATTTTACGAAGATATGGTGTACATTACACCACATTGAAAAAAACAGTTTTAAAAGGTTTTTGAGATATTAAACTATGCTGGATACTAAACATGTCAGAAGTTTCCATGCTCTCTTTCTGCCACCAGCTAACTTGCTAATGTTAGCTAACATAAAGTCACATCAGCATCCAAGTTGGCTAGCAGCACCATTAGCCACCAAAAATGGCCAGCTAACTAGCTTGTTTTTAAGGACAAAATGTTTAATACACTTTTACCTTGTATGATTGTGTCCTCCGGTAATGTTTTGGCGACAGCTCTGTTGACAAGGTATCCCAAAAGGCAGACTAAAATTGCAGCAGCTTGTCTCCAATTCACAGCCTGCATCATTGCAGATGTGTACCAACGGTTAAATAAAAATAAAGTAGCCAAATCTTTTGCTTTTACAAACTCACTGACCGGCTACTTCAGCGTAAACTCGGTTTATTCCGCAAAGGAGGCAACACTCCATATTTCGCAGGATCAGCATTCCTGTTTTTTTGCCTGTAAAGCCGTGTTTCCTCTGTGCATCCCCCGGCCCTTGTACCGCTCGGTCGTGTTTTTTTATCGACGGGTCAGAGAGGAAGACGGCCCCACCAATCCTCTGAGCCACATGCCCCAAACAGCACCAACAGGCGGCTTCTTTCATACGCAGCACTGCTAATATCTGCGGTCCTCCAGCGCCACCTGCCTGCCAAATAATGAAAATAATCTTTATTGATGTATTCAATTCTATTTCTAACCTTTTATCCACGTTTTTCCCGACACTTTCAATGTGCCAACTCAACATGCATATTGCCTCATTTTGTGCTCACTTATGGAGCCCCAAAACTGACAAAATGTAGTAAAAGTTTATCAGACCAAGTCCAAATTCCAAAATATAAATAAACGCATCAATAAATAATATTATTAGTTGAATAATGAAAATGGAGCGTAAAGAAGAAAAATACAGCTTAATTATCAGTTAGTTTAAAAACCAACCAAACAAAAAGTATTTAGTCCTTGCCACTAATCAGCAGCTTAGTGTATACTTTTTTCACCGGTGTATTTTATTTTTTTGTATTTTATTGTGTATAGTTATATTTTTCACATCCATGAATTAATTTATCATGTATTAAAAGACACAAGTTTCCATCATGTAGGCCTACGTGCTTTACAAACTATAGGAAAGAGAGAATTTGAACCCTCAAACAATGCATGCTGAAAAGTATATGTTAATATGATAATCAGGTTCCTTTCATAAATGTAAGCCTTGCACTCCAATGCAGGTGTGTTCAATCACCTTGTTTATTAGACCTCTAGTTAAGTGGACGTTGGGTGAAGTTATGTTTTTACATTTGAAGAACTCTAATAATCAGATAGTGGAAACACCTGTGTGTGTTATAGGCCTACTATGCGAGCTACAGTAAGTTAAGTGAACACTTAATTAATTTATTCAAATTATATATAAAGTTAAAAAAATCTCCCGGAACACTGTCCAATTGTACTCTTCAATCTGCTTTAACTTCCACTAGTTCTTTTTTCACTTTTGTTGTTTTTGAGTTTGTAGCCTGGCACAGCCAAAATAATTTGCAAATGCGTATCAGCCAAAGCAAATGAAACATGAGCTGGCAGATTTGCCTGGTTTCCAAGCTGAAGTGTTTGTAGTTACTAACAAAGACAGCACAACCAGGCAGCCTCTTCCTCCTGCTCTCATCTGCAGAGCTCCAGCGCCACCTGCAGCCCAACATGGGGGAATTTCTTATGACATGAGATAAAAAACCTGCTAGAGAAATGTATAACATCATGTTACCTGTTCTTATGTAAGTTACTGGTCTGGTTGCTTTGTTTTGTTATTTATTTGTGGAAACAAACAGTTTACATTAAATGGTCATTTCCTCATTCAGAAGACATCATAACATTTTGACCCATTGTTTCGTAGTCTATGTCTCACTGACGTAGGCTAGTCTTTGATTCTCTTGGTTCTGTTTTTTTAGACGTCAATCTCCTGTAGGCACACATCAGTAAATTACTAACTACCACCTCTCCTTATAGCAGAATCTGTTCTTTGAGAAAAAACATGCAACACATGCATTTTACAGAAACAATCATTTTGGAGTGCACCATGTATCGGCTTCAAAACCATGATTTGGTTTCTAGAAAGGTCTGAATATCAGGATTAAATGAAGAAAGTTTACACTGTTCTAAAATATTTCTTCACCACATACAAAAAACAAATATAATTCATGAGCTGTGTTTCTAAATGTCATTTACACGAGGACACACCTTAATTCATACACATGCCAGGTTATGGTTTACTTAACGTTTGAAAAACAAAATAGCTCATTCTTCCTCTTAAAATGAAATGCTCATGAAATGAACCTTACTCAACTCAGAATGCTTTACTTAAGTAAAAGTACTAATACCACACTGTAGTCTTTTACAATTAAAAGCCCTGCATTGAAAATATTACTTAAATAAAAGTATGTAAGTATCATCAGGAAAATGTATTAAAAGTAAAAAGTACTTAATGCAGAAAAATCCTCACATTTTAGAAACTGGAAACAATCCAAACAGTTCTGTCAATTAATTTAGTGTTTAATTCTTTAGTCATTTCAGCTGTGCTTGTTGGCCTAAAGCCTATATTGTTGGGTGGTTGAATTAAAAATATAGCATCATATTGTATAAACTATGTGTTTTGTGTGCAAAAATCTTCTAAAGGAGTAAAAAGAGTTGAAAGTACAATATTTCTCTCTGAAATGTTGTGGAATAGAAGTGACATAAAAAGAATAGACTCAAGAAAAGTACATGTTATTTCAATTTGTACATAAGTACAGTACTTGAGTAAATGTACTTAGTTACATTCCATCACTGCTAGTAGCCAGTACACTCAGGAATTTTGCTGCTGCAGCCTCACTGTCATTACTGAATGACAAGAGGTGTTTTGAAACATTAAATGTGAAAGTGCATTAAGGTCAGAATAAAACTTTATTATTTAATTTCTTCATTGTATATTTTTTGGTGTTTACTGTTTGCCTTCTATATTATTACAGTGTTGTTTATTCAAACATTAGCATGTAACATACTGTTCGTGTGGCTCACTGTTATCTGTAACTTTTTATTAACATTAAGAAAAATTTAGGTTTCAATTATAAAAAAAAAATACCCGGCATTTAATCAGGTAATATTTTTGAGATCAATATCTCTTTTGCAAGAAGGACCTGAGTACATTTGATAAAATAAAAATAAAAAAATGATGTAGTGAGGCAGCTTTTGCAGACCTTTATAAATAAAAATGACAGAATGTAGATCTCTTCTTGTTGCTTATGCAGACCAGCATACTTCTACTGTAATAGTGATGACTTCATATTTATCTCCTGAAATGAAACGCAAAGCATGATAAACCGCATGAAATTGTTTTAAGGTATGAGATTAATGAATATCTCAAGAACAGACATGATGTTTGACTGTAATTATTTAAGTTTAAATAAAAAGTGGTGAAAAATAAGTCAGTACATTTTCTCAAGTACTGTACTTAGTAGTACAACATTTTTAGAGTGAATTGTTGTACTTTGTACTCAAATACATTTATCAGACAGCTTTAGTTACTGTTACAGGTTCAAATTTCATGTACATAACAGCATATGAAGGTAGTTTAAACTAAGCTTCTCTTTCAAAAAGTGAAAATGCACTTCATGTGCAACAATGTAAAATATAAATGGATCATTTGTGATGTTTACTGGTGTTTTCTTGACACCTACTATGATTTTGATTTTTCACTGTGATCTATTATTTATAAAGTTTCAGCAACCAACCTCTGAAGATGACTTCAGCAGCTTTAATTCAAGGTTAATTCAAATATATTACGAATAACCCAGTTCATTCATCAATGCTGAGATCAAATTATAAATAACTTCAATAAGTTATATAACATTGGACAAAATCAAGGTGAGTGGTGGTCAAATTACTTGAACAGCAACACTTCAGATCTTCTTGTGGGCAAACTCTGAGAACACACCTGCTTACAAACATGTTGTTGAGCACTCTGCTGCTACACTTCCTCATGTTTTGTGTGCAAGATCAATTCACTTCCGATTTTAATTTGTCTTTTTGCATGTCACCATGCATATTTCAAGCTTCTTTTCACTGCGGTTTCTGCTCCTGTTGTTTTCAAGAGCATGGAAGTAACAATAAAAAAGCTGTAATGAGGTTGTTTGTATTGCTGTGTGTTTCTGTTGACAAGACTGGGTCAAATATTCAGTTGTGACAACAGGTTTCTACATGATCTAATACCTACTGCTTTCTGTTACAGATGCTCTTTTTGGTTGTGGTTAGCTTTGTTAGTTTAATTTCTCTGGGGAAACTGTTTATCTTTAGCAAATCTACTTAAATAAGGTGCTTCAGATCCACAGAGAAAACAAAACAAATTGCAGTTGGCTTCAACCAAAGCCCTGCTCTTTTGAAAGGGGAAGAAAAGAATGCAGAAAAATGCAAATCCCAAGTCTCATTGGCATTTGATATCCTTCCAAAACCATGATTTTACCTTTTTCTTGTTATTAGCTTTGAAACCAGAGGATCCAAGCCTCTGGATAAAGTACAACGCACCTGGCTAATATGTTAGCGAGTTGGTAGTAGTCAGTGCGGTGAGGGGCCCCTCTGCACATTATTATGAGGGGCCCTTTTATGTTTGAAGGGCATGGCTACTCGCTTGGCTTGCAAATGTTCTCAGCTTGTCAGTCTTGACAAATGTTACACCAAAATGAGCTACCATATCATCTCGTCACATTACTTATTACATTACTGAGTAATGACATTACTCAACTATCATCATTGCATATCTGTATATGACAAAAATACCAAAGAAAATTTAAATAGTTTTAAGTTTATTTATAAGGTTATATATTTATATAGGTTTATAGTTAATGTAGAATAAGCATATAATGTTGTTATAGATTGCTACTGACTATTTTAGCAAAACAAATTATACATAGCAAATGGAACAGTTTTTAAGTTAATGGGAGTTCTTAGAATACATTTGCTAGGTGGCAATCTGAATCGCTCCCAAGGACCCATTCTCTGCACAACACGTAGTTTAAAAGTCCGCTCATATATTACATATCTAGATATGTAATGTAGGCCTACAGTGTACTAAATTACGCTGTTTTCCCTCCTTAATGCCTTTACTTCTATCCTTCTCCCTCCCATTGAACCCCAGTAATTTGCTTGGTTGATTAACAGGAAGAAGAATACTGCTGGTGAGAAACAAGACCAATTTAACTAAAACACTACCAGAGTCAAATTCTTTAGACTTCCAGTGTTATCAGCTGAGGCAAAGAGTGTGACGACATAAATAGGCCTTATCTAAAGACTACAAAGACACAAACAGAACATTCTGCTTTTGATGCTGCTGTTACATTGCATCACTGTTGTCTGAAGTGCCAATCATAGATGTCTCTGCATCAAATCTATCAGAAAAGATTTTTTTATTTCATTATCCTTTAAATCACAGAGGATGAAAGTCAGCACTTCCAGTGATTATTTTTCACATCTCAATCCATCATGAATGAGTTCATGTAGTTTTGACAAGAGCCTAAGGCTAGTTTTTAACACCTATAAACACCAAATTATTGTGAATCAACTTTGTGTGTCTTAGTTTTTTTGTTTATTTTTTATTCTAGGCCAAGTGGGTGCCAACAAGTTAAGGCAGTCTGCTACTTTTGCTGAAACATTTGTAATACAAGAAATGTAAAAAGGATCTAATAAAAAAGGTTTGTATGTAGAGTCACACAGTTATGCATGGGCAAAAGAGCTGCACTAACTTCTTGAGGAGGTTAATATGGCATGAGTACCCAGGGCACACATGGGAGGAGGGCCCAAAAAGATGCTAGAATTAATAACTGTTTATGCATGGAGGAGCCCATAGAGAATGCCTTTCTACAGGCCAGGGCCCAGAATGCTGTGCTACACCCCTGGCTACACATCACAAACAGACTTTGAACAACAATCTACATTAGCTTTCCTGCTAAAGCCTCCTTCCTATCTAAATTACAAACATGAATACACATCTTGTTCTGCCCGTTAGCTTGCTGAACGAGCGACCAAACAAACATTCACATCGGAAATTCACCTAAAGTCAGCAAGCGAGTTGGTAATTAGATGCAGCATATTAAACAGCATTTAGATGTAGCTGCAAATGTTACTTCAGTCAGTACCTTACGCTTCAATACAACTAACAACACTACAGTATGTCTTCCCAAGACATATAGGCTACAGCCCGTTTGTTTATGTCGTTGTTTGTTCCCCTGCTAGAGCTTAGCCTGCCAGCTGCTGTCGATCCATCAGGCATAGAAACAGCCCGTCCAAACGGCAGTGTACAATTGGTATATATATAATATTAGAAAGGAACATTTCTGATATTTCCCCAAAGACCATTTTGTTATTCCTTTTAATTGTATAAAACTATATACATACTATATACATTTAAAAACATGTTGACATTATTTTTGACTGCAAAAAGGGATGACTAAGGGTGATTTCGGTTGGACTTTAAAACCAAACTACAAAGTAACAGTGTGCCACCACAAGAGTTATTAGGACAAACAGACTCCACAAGAAGGGAAATGGACAGATAACAGGATGAACATCTTTAGCTGCAAGGAACGTGTGATTTGATTTTTTTCCCCAGCATTGCCATGTATCTTATTTACTTAACGGACAAAACCTACTGTTACAGCAGTTCTATGTTGTTGTTTTTTACTAAAAACAGAGAGATTATATTTCATAAATAAAGATATGTGAAACAAAATAAAGCACAATTGCCAAAATTTGAATGTGTGAACAGATATCTGCTAACATTGTAGACATGAGATTATCAATACTATATAAGAGCCTCGCTGATGTTAGAAAAAAACACCTAAATCTTATGGTATTCTTTTGGTTGTTATTTGATGGTTGTACAGTATGTTGCAGATTTAACTGTCCAGTTACAGCAACATAAATCCTTACAAAAACATTAAATTAACAATCATAGCAACATGCATTTATTACACAATTATCAAAGTTTTATTTAATTTTAATGATTGTGTTTTTCTTACTTCACCTGCAAGAGGTTTGTTTATCTATGTAAGGATGAACTTGCTCATGCAGAATCTACATGCATTTATCTTTTGAGTTGACTTTTGCTCATCTGTCTCTTTAAGACCCATGTTGTTCACCAATCTGTTCTTAACTTCTTTATCTGTCCTGCTGCTTTTACTCTCATTTTCTACAGTGCAACATCAAGTGCCAATGTGTTAAGGTAGTTTAAGGTACTTTACATTTAACAGTTTGTCATGTTAGTTTGTCTGAAACATTTAATTTATCTGCTTCAATAATCTGGTTTTAAATACAAAGCACACACCTAAAAATCAGAGAGAACTGTGGAGATTTACATGATGACCCTGATCAAATCCAATGTTGCAGTCTGTGTGCTGACATCCTTTCTCCTCATGTTTACTCATAGCCTACATGTTAAAAAAAATACTTTCATGAAAGAGGGTCAGGCTTGTGGGTATTGCCTCCCTCAGTCATAGTTTTAGCCCTTTCCAAGGTTGAACAGATTGGGCACACTAACCTTGGTTACTACTCACGTGAAATATAGGGAAGGTAAATGATGGGAAGTAGTAAACAGAAAAGCAAAGAGCCACATAAACTGACATGTTGGTCTTTTTTTAGGGTGGGGCAATTGGCAATACACATGCTGCATTGGTTGTATCTATGCACGTTTAGGCCAACCACTACAACTAGTGCTGCCCTTTATGTCTATCCTTTTTCTGTCACGAAAATCACCTGGCGCTCTATTTATTGAAAAATGTAATCTTGCCTAAGTAAGTCTGTCGTTCTCTGTAAAACACTATGGTAAAACAGCACCCAGGTCTTAAATCAGCCTGCTCGCCGTTCTTCTTTTTGCGCATGCGCACTCTGCAATAATGAGTCGATTTGGGTTCTATTTTATTTTTCTCTCTTCTTATTATATAAAAGCCCGAGTTTCATTCTCTTTTTGTGTTTTGCCATTTATGTTTACATTCATTACAGAACGCGATAACAAAAATAGTAAATTAGAGGGGGGAAATTAGACGTAGCCTAGCTCGTGATCTCCTCTACTAAGACAGTGGAAGTATAGGCTAGGTTTCTTTTCAGTTTCATAAACACGTCATAAGATCTCCCGTCCTTGTCACTGCAGCTCTGAAGTGATGGACTGTGCTGTTCCCGTGGAGGTCGTCCCAAAATGCATAACCAAAACACCGGAGCGGGCGGAGGGGTTACGTTACCGAGCCGCGATAAGACCAAGGAGATGCTTTATAAGAGACTTGTATAGACACACTGATAGACGATGTCTGGTAACAGCCTCCGTTTAATGACCACAGTGAAGGATTCAGCAAAACATCTGGTAAGATTTAAAAAAGTATGTTGCCTACTGTTTGTTTTTACTGGCAAGGTAAAATATTCCGAATCATATTTAAATACGTGCATGAGGAGACTTTCTATGTTTTGATAGTAATCTACTTATTGCTTAGCTCCACTTTCCCCTATTCTAATTTACTATATTTCTCGATATATGCCTTAGCCTGTTCTATCACCCACTAGTGGAAAGTAAGACGGCATACATTTGCTCTGTAGCGTACTTCTGGACAATTTTGAGATAGGCTTAGAAGAGTAGGCCTATAGGCTATTTTAATATCAAGCTACTTTATACACCAATCTAGGCCTACTACATTTCAGAGGGATACATTGTTCCTTTTACGCCACTGTATTTATCTGACAGCTCTAAACACATATTTAATATAAAATGTGATTTACAGTAAATGCAAAAACACCTACTTCTCCCACCTTATTCTGCTCTGCTTTAACCTATTCTGCTGTCCTCTATTCCACCATACTTCTGTACTCTTTACCTTATTGTCTGCTACTTTTCAACTCTACCTTACTCTACTCTACACTGACCATATACCTTACCTTACTTTATTCTTCGCAACTCTGGTTTGTATAAAACAATTTGAAAAATCATGAAAATCATGAAAATTATCTAAGTTGCAGCCCTTTTCCTTTCAGTATAAAAGTTCAAACTTACGTCTATTAGGTTAATTATATTTTACATTCAGACTTCTTGCAAACTGGAGCTGAAAGTAGTAGAGTAGTTTTTTACAGTGTATAAACTATATATATACAATATAGTTTGTTGTCTGTCATTTCCACAGTTCTTCTCTGATGACATAGACTGTACCAATGGGTGTCTCACTGTCAGTTTGGCTGTACAGCAGGGCAGACAAAACCCATTCCTCCTCTTCATCAGCTTTCCATCCCGTGGCTGTCCCGACATCCTCTCGCCTCGCTGTCACTCTGAACTCTTCTCCGGTTGCTCCAGGAGATAGTCGCTCAAAATGGAGCTCAGTCCACTGCTCTCCACACTTCCTGCTCTCGGCCTGCAAACAGGAAGTGACACGTTCACCCGTTGAGATGAGCAGCGATGGGGTTAGGGCAGAGTTGGGGGTGAAGAGTGGGCTTCATGTCTGGGAGGTGCTGTGGAGCCCCAACCACAGAGGGAGTCATGCTGTCATAGGCATTTCCAGGCAGAGCTGCCCTCTGCAGGCCCCAGGGTACAATGTGCTGATTGGTGGAGACACACAGTCTTGGGGTTGGGAACTTAAAACCAATCAGCTGTGGCATGCTGGACAGAGTCTAAGGCTTTACCCAGGAAAGAGGAGGAGGTGCCACTCTGAGGCTGTGACACAATCTTTAACTTCATCACACGCAAAGGTGGCACAGACACCTCTCCCTGTCCCTGAGCGCATCCTGCTGGTCTTGGACACCGACGCAGGGACTCTGGGATTCGTTGTTGATGGCAGCTTCCTTGGCGTAGCTTTCAAAGACCTCCCTTGTGGAGTGGAACTTTTCCCAGCAGTAAGCAGTGTGAGAGGAGGAGCCAGCATACGACTACGATACCTGAACGGTGCCACACGTGAGTATTAGGTTTTTACACAGATCTGCTTTGCTTAAATCTACTTGGATCTTATAAAAAATTAAATTCTCTCTACTTCCCAGGTGATCCCCCTGTCCTATTGGCTTTATGTGGACTGTCAGTTCGGCAGTGTTTAGGGCAACAGAGGCTGAATCAAATGGACAAACTCCCTCTAGCCCCTCGTCTCCAGGACTACCTGCTTTCTTCTCACAAGTGTACACTTACATTAAATACATACAAACAGAAACAATAGGAAAAATGTAATCACTGAAGTGTACCAAGAATTATATTGTAATATAATACTTATATAATAACATATTATTTATTCCAGCACCCTTTGGACTATGCTCCATAATTAAAATAATTATAACTATCATAATTATAATTTGCTCCTGCATACTTTGCACTCTTCATTGCACTATAGTCTCAACCTGTCTATATTGTTTCTGTTTATAGTGTGTGTATATATTGTTTGTTTGTTTTGTATGAGTAAGCACATTGTGAGCAATACGATCCAAAGGAAAATTCCTCGTATGTGTCCTCATACCTGGCAAATAAAGCTGATTTTTATTCTGAGAATGTATAGATTTGTATATGAAAAACATACTTATTATATTATGGCCAGATAGATGGATGTATTATCTATCTTCTTTATTACAATATAATATAGGCCTACATATTTCACTGAAGTTTCAAAGCATTGGAAATTTTGACATTTCCTTTCTGTTTCTTCCTTTGTGTATAAAATAAATGACTCCCTTTTTGAATTTGACATCATTATTGCTGTTTTGTGAATGTTAAAGAAAGAACAATATGGGCAATTCAGTAGGCTAGTGTTGTTTGGTGGTATGGAGGCTTCCCTTTTAGAAAACATAAATCACATTATGTAACGAAGGGGGAATTAATATAATGCTGAAACAGTAATCTGATCCTAAGGTTTCCAACAAACACTAAGCTGCCAAAGCTGTTCCATGCAAAGGGGTCTATACATCTTCTTTCATTGACTGAAAACCTACCTGGTATACAGGAGGAGATGATGGAATAAAACCAATAAAAATATAGGCTACAAAAAGAGAGTCACGATTATATTAAATAGGTTAAGGAATGGTTGTAAAACGTTAAAGAGCCTGATTGTGCCATTTTCATTCATTTCTGTCAGTTATAAAAATGTTTGATGCCTTAATTGGCATGATACAGTTGCTTATTTCATTCATTACTCCTAAACAAAACTATGAATTAATTACATTTCTGTATTCATCTATATTGCTTAATGATAACAATGCTTGAATTCATCTTTAAATGAGCATCTTTGTGGATAGATTAAAGATGAGTCAGATTCTTGGCTGCCATGTTCAGCAGCTACAGGTGCCAAATTAAATTAAATTAAAAAATGGTATACTTTAGTAAGGTCTAGTAATGTTAATATTTTATTCTGAATTATAAGGTCCTGAATTAAAAGTGCTAGCATTTAATAGTATTTGTCGGTACACGATCCGTCCTGCCTGCACGATCCGTTCTGCGCATGTGCAATATGTTCGCGCACGCGCAGATGATAATCATGATGTACGAGGACTTACCAGGGATTTAAGGCACTGCACGATCCGTTCCACACATAGACCGTTAATATACAGTCTATAGTTCCACAGTAGCGGTCTGCTTTTAGCCTCCACCGGAAGGCTAACGTTAGTTTAGCTAACAGTTAATTCGGCTAACCGCTAGCTGAGACAGCAAAGATACAAAATACAATATATATTATATATATATATATATATATATATATATATATATATATATATATATATATATACATATGTTATATATAATATATATATATATATACTATTATATATAACAGTGTTATATATAATAGTGGTTACGTCAGTTCTACTTTACTTGTGCTCAATTAAAACACAATCACTCAATACTTGTCTTTATTATTACTGTAAAGTCTTAATTTAGCTGTAGCTGCTCTTCCCACTGTTTAGTTTGAGTAACGTTATTGTAGACTGAAGCCGGGAAGCTAACGGCGGTGGAGGCTAACCGTCCTGTTAATACATCCATGAGTCTTAATGGCTAACTGCTACAACTATGACAGATCGTGTACTGATGTATTAGCTAAGAGTGATTGTATTTTATATGAGCACAAGTAAAGTAGAACTGACGTAACAGCTGTTATGTATTTAAACAGTTATTTTCAGTTTTGAGGTTCTTTTACATGCTGTCTCAGCTAGCGGTTAGCCGAATTAGCTGTTAGCTAAACTACCGTTAGCTTTCCGGTGGAGGCGAACAGACTTACTTTTTAACTGTCTATGGGAACAGATCTTGCAGCCATATACTCTTGAGTGGTCATGACAACAGTGGGACAAGTACAAATGTGCGCGCAAAAGAGGTTTGTAAAGGTGAGTTCTATTGACTGTCACAGAAAAGATTTGATCAACTCCATATAGTATCCTGAGGGTATATGTTAGTAAATTAACGTTAGTTAGCTTGGTTCAAGGTAGCTAAAATGAGTTTACAGTTAGCTAGCTCGCCTAGCTAGCTACCTAATGGCTGAAAACCGATATCAATTTGTTAACCTAGCTAGATGCTAACTAGCTAAACTTTTTGTTTTTTGTAAGTTTAAATTTAAACATTGTGCAATTTATTACAATGAAATAACCAATGTAATTTGACTGTTCACATCTAGAAATAACTGGTCATGGCAGCACTTGAGAGTCTGAGAGAGGAAGGGATAGTTGTTGGTCGGCTTGGCATAAATGGAGATGAAGAAGAGGAGGAAGACTCACCTACTGTAAGCTCAGACGTCACTTCTCACACTGGCGAAGATAGTAGATATTTGCAACGTTCAGATTCCTGTATTTGTTGATTACCAGGTTTTACTGAGTGTTTTAGCCCAGCATGGACAGATGGGCCTTTGCTTCTATGACATGAAGGACTCCTCTTTACACTACATGCTAGACACTTCAGACAACTACGAGCTGCACCTGTTGGCCAGGGGTAAACAATACACAGCACGTTACATAATATTGGTCTCTTCCAAAATACAATTAGGTTTATGGTTTTCATGTATTTTCAACTGCTCATAAATGTTATATAACCCGACACTCGTATGAAGGTAAATATGGTGCAAAACGTGAGAGCGTGTAGATGCGATCTGAGCACTTGTAGAATATGATTTGAGAGCTTGTAAAAAAAAATCTGTACTCGTATTTTTTTTAAATTATCTCAACACTTTTAACGGTCAAACTGAAACACTGGCGGTGAGCTCCATGTCCTGCAGCCGCAGACGGATCCCCATCAGTGCGGCGCTGCCAGCGTGGAAACATCGCTAGAAAGCTTCTCTGCCGACCTCGAACTGATCTGATATGATCTCCAGCGGGACACGGAGAGCTCCAGACCCAGTAGCAGCGGCACAACTCCTCTGGAGCTCACCGCCAGTGTTGGTGGAATAGCAAGCTAGCGATAGCGAACTAACCAACCAGCAGACTTATACATTTTAATTTAAAAGTGTTAGGATAACCAAAATGTGTTTATTTATATAGAAACCCTGCTGTCCCCGGCCGCCCTGTTGGCTCAGAGCTCCACAGACTAAATAAGTCCACAGGTCCAAATTAGTTTGCAAGAACAATGTATAGCAAGAAGTGTTGCAAAAGTCAAGGGCGCAGATTCGCCGCTGTGTGATGCGAGAGAGCACATTGCAGCAACATATTCCAGAAGTTGTAATCACTGAGTTGTGGTTGTACTAGAAAAAAATAAAAAAATACAACTACAGATTTTTTTCCTACAAGGTCTCAAATAAAATTCTACAAGTGCACACATCACATCTACGAGTACAGATTTTTTTCCCTCACATTTTGCACCATATTTACTTTCATACACTTATCCTTGCCTTAATATACTGTGTACATTGTACCCCCTTCTTTTCTGTTTAGTCATCCAAGAGGTTAGTCCCCATGTAATAATTACCAGTGCAAAGCAGGAGCGCTGCATGACAAGCTTCCTGCAACAACTTGGTGAGTTCTGGGAAACAAAGATTTTATCAGCATTGGGTGTGGAAACAGGAAAATTTCACACAGAGAAAGTTTTGTTTTGACATCATACAAGACAAGTAGTTTCTAGGTCAAGGGAATGAAATGAGATTAGGGATGTTTGATACTGAAGCCAGATAGTGTGATAAGGGAGAAGAGTGATTGTACAGCTATTTTACACAGCTTCATAAGGCCTTTGAGACTATAGTGAAACAGTTCTGCCATGTGAAATAACTCCTTTGACAATAATGTTTTCTTTTTTCTTTTCAACATACTATTTTTTTTCAAATCCCCCTCTGTTGTATCCCAGGTTCAAACCCAGACTACAAACCAGAAGTGGTTACTTATCCATATGTTGACTTTGGTAAACAAATGTCCACCCATAATATCCAAATATCCTCATCAATTTTAGGGAAGAGTTTATTTGCAATACATTTTCATGATTTCCCACAATGAACAAATTGATTTTTTTTAAATTGTTTTACTGTTGCAGGTCTGGAGGTCAGTAAGCAGAGGCTCCTTTCTGCCCATCTGCCTTTCATTCCTGCTTCCATTTCAGAGAGGGACAAAATGTCCTACCTCTCTTCCTGTATTTCCTTTGACTCACCTTTGATGGTGAGCCAGGTGTCTACATGTCATCCTATCCATCATTCTATCTTTGTAAAGGAGATGATCATGTTTTTGTGTGTGTGTGTGTGTGTGTGTGTGTACATCCTGTGGGTAGCTGAGGGCAGTGGGCGCTCTGCTGAAATGTCTGGACAGGAGGAGAGTGGGAGTGGAGCTGGAAGACAGCAGTGTTGGAGTTCCTATCCTACAGTTTCACTCCTACACGCTGTAAGAAACACATGTAATGTAACCGGGTACACACACATATGACTGTGATCACACATATTTCTGTAATGAGGACCTTGAAAGAGTTTGTCAATGAAAAGTGTTTTTTTACTGCTCCGTATTTAGCTACACAGGTTTTAGTCTGTTAGACAGGTTTTAGTCTGTTAGACAGGCGGCAGTAGTATGCATTTGTGGCATTGTGTTCCATTCACATGTTCTCTATGCTATATACCATCTACAGACAGATTAAAAATTGTGTGTTGCAGAAGTTTTCATGAATTCAAAATGTTGCTTCTCTAAACTGTGCATTGTTTCTTCCCAATATAGTAAAGGTGTTGTTTGCATTGACCGAGACACCTACAGGTAAAAGTTTTCTTTATCATAAAGATCATCTTTATCCAATATCATTATCTCATTAATAGTTTTTGTTCCACCATTGTCGAGCCAGGACAGCATTTTACTTTTGCTCTCCTACCCTTATTCTATACATTTTCTTAATAAATGCAAGACATATAGGAAGAGTCAAGGGACGGATGAGACATTACCATGGACTTTGTATTTGTTTTAGTGTGCTGCAGATCTTCAAATCCGAACTTCATCCATCAGTGTACAAGCTGCATTCAGGTGAAAAGGAAGGACTCAGTCTTTATGGTATGTGGCCCAAAGATAGTAATTCAGGACATTATTACTCTGTCTAATTTAATTGTTATTACATGAACTTCTGTACTTATTGTTTGTTGCAGGGATAATGAACCGCTGCAGGTGCAAGTTTGGCTCTAAACTGCTACGGTGAGAAACACCTTGCTATTCAATTTACTTATAGTACCAAATCATAACAACAGTTATGAGAGCTACAGTCCAATCACACAACAAAAAAGTATGAAGGGGCCTTTACTGCAACAAAGCAAATTCAAAGTGCTCTACCTCATGCCTACACGACAATAATACTGAATATAACAATTATATAATTAGAACTACAGTATGTGGTTAAAATGATCATGAAAAATAATTATCTCCATTATATAAGTCCATTTTTTTTTAAAAAGGAACAATTGGAGAACTACTAAAGCAAGACAGATTGAAGTATTGTGTGTTTAGAAACAAACTGCAGCACTAATGTTTTGTGATTTGGGCAGAGGATTGGTGTTTGTCTCAGGAATTTCAAGGTTTAAATTCTGCTGCTTGTATCTATGGCAACAAGATAAATGTTTCAGCTTTTCCAACATAATACATCATCTGTTTTTGGTACTGTCACCAATGCTATTATGCTGATTTGAATTCCATGCTGTGATTATTGTGGGAACCTACATTTGTGTGTTTCTGCTTTTTTTTCTTTATGCAAACATCATTTTTTGCATACAAAGAATATCTGGTTATCTCTGGTTATTGTCACATACAGAGAACGTAAAGTTTGCTAGTTTGTACTGTTTACTTTCTAGAAGTACCGTAAGTGTAAGTGATGTTCTCTCTCTTAGCCAGTGGTTTCTGAGGCCAACATTGGATCTGGCCGTATTACACAGGAGACAGGAAGTGATACGTTTCTTCACGGCACCTCGGAACTCCGACGCACTGAGCACTCTGCAGTCCTCGCTACGCAACATCAGTAACATACCAGTAACAAGTCTGACCAATGACCAATTTTTTCTCCATATGAGACCATTTATCCCTTGACCTGCTGATTCACAAATTGAAAGTATGACTAAAGCCAGTCTCTGTGTGTGTGTGTGTGTGTGTGTGCTTGTGTGTGTTAGACTCTTCTGCGCAGGATGTCTCTCTCTCACACCAAAGTGACTGACTGGCAGAGTCTCTACAAGGTAGGAGTTACAATATAACCATACACACTTTATCCACATGCCAGGTTCTCTTAAATGTGTGCAAGATGCTGTGTTTGTGTGTGTTTGTCAGACAGTGTACAATGCAGTGTGTATCAGGGACACGGTACGACACCTGCCTCAGTCCATTCAACTCTTTCGTGATATCAGTGAAGGGTTGTCTGATGACCTCCACCATATTGCCTCCCTAATCAGCCGAGTTGTGAGACACACTCAAAATAATACACAGCTGTAAATCCAAGATATCCCCTCAAAGTTGTTGCAGTTGCTTTTACAGACTTTTTCCATCTTTGATTTGGAACATGTAGGTGGATTTTGAAACAAGCTTAGCTGAGAACCGCTTCACCATCAAACCAAACGTGGACCCAGCAATTGATGAGAGTAAGTGCCTCCATACTGGTTTTAAAAACTGGAACAGTCATTTGATAAGTGAAAAAGCCTGATCAGAAATATTTTTGCGCTAGGAGCCTGTGTTGATAAGGTTAAATGGTGGTTGATTTAAAGTCTTAACAATGCTCTCTCCCTCTGTCAGAGAAGAGGAGGATGATGGGACTGTCCGACTTCCTGACAGATGTAGCCAGAAGAGAGTTGGAACACCTGGACCCTCGCATTCCCTCCTGCTGCGTCATCTACATCCCTCTGGTCTGAGCTTCTTGTAGACACAGCTACCGGCTGATCTTTCAAACAACAACAATTTTATGTACTCCTCTGGCTTGAGCCCACAAGTACTGTATTATTGTTGGGATTCATACAGTCAAATATGGCAACACTGTCTGGAGCATCACATATATCCGCATTCAGGAACCTCTGTTTAATTCTCCTTGCAGATTGGATTTCTGCTATCTGTCCCCCGTCTGCCCAGCATGGTGGAGAAAGAGGACTTTGAGATAGAGGAGCTTGATTTTATGGTTTGTGTATGATTTTGTCAACATGTTAATTGTTTGTTTGTGTTCTTCAAAATGACAAATGCTCGTGTGCTGTAATACCTTTTCCATGTGTCCATGTGGGCTAGTTTCTGTCAGAGGACCGTCTGCACTACCGTAGCCAGAGAACCAAGGAGCTAGACGACCTCCTAGGAGACTTGCACTGTGACATTAGAGGTCTTTTACCTTCTTAGTAACTGATAACTGTATCTGACATTGTTAGAAGTGACCACAACCACTGAAGGCTTTCCTGATTTTCTACTTCTTGCTTCTCAGACATGGAGACGGCAGTAATGACACAGTTGCAGAACACAGTCCTCGAGAGGAGCGCCTCCCTTTACAAGGTTGGTGTGTATCACTGTGCACGCCCAAGTCTCAGTGTTTGAAACATGACTCTCACTCTGATAAAATGATTGTGATCATATTACAAGGTCTTTTCAAGTGATATTTGTCTCATGACAGATTTTGCATGCTGTAATTGCAAATGTTATTGTTTTTTCTTTAGGGCAGAGTGATTAGTAAATTCAGATGATGAATAATTGTGTTTGCAACTTGGCAATTAAATTAGTGTTAAAGAAACAATTAGTGTATTAAGATGCAGGTTTGCAGGGTTTCAAAATGATCAAGCTTTATTAAAATGATACCCCACCCAAGATCTCTCTTTTGAGAATTTAACACTCACCCACCCTCCCTGTGATTATAATGGTATCAAAACATAAAAAGACAATTATCACACTGCTCCTGCAACATAATCATCTTCTTTGTTGTTTATCTGTATGCTCAGTATATTCCAATACTCATATTTTCCACAAAAATGAGAAAATGTACACGCACAGGTTCTGTCTCATTTAACATGCAGAACCCTGTTAAGCTTTATGTATGTCACTTGCTGCTCTTTCATCGGTAAAAACTGCTCTGTTCAGGTATAATGTGTGTGTTGTGTAGGTTTTGGATCTCATAGCTGAGCTGGACTGTCTGATGGCTATGAGCAGCGCCTCCCAAGAGTACGGCTACACCTCACCCAAACTAGCCAGCCACAGGCAGATAACAGTCACACAGGGCAGGTAGCTACCTACACACTAGATGGACTTGTCAAGGGACTCCAGTTTTTTTTTGTAATTTAATTTTTTATTAATTTGATTACTAATCACATACACAGTGCACACAAATACAGTTGTATTCAATGCGAGAATAGAGAATGAAGAATGCAGTACAGGATAGAGACAGACTGATATATCCGTGGGCCGATATTATTGGCTGATATTAGGCATTTCCCGATTTGTCGGTATTGGCATTTATAATGGCAGATTTTTTTTTTCCATGATCAAAATCATTTGTAATGACAAATAAATGATTTTGATAAATATTTAAAAAATAAAAACGGACCGCCAACCATGTTATGAGCATTGGTGTATAGGCATAGTTTGTCACTCTACAACGTCCCTGTTGACAACACTGACAACACACTTTAACTTTCATGTCTTTATTTTTATACATGTCATTTATCAGAACTGAACTTCTGTTGTGATAATAAAACAAAACATTATCATATTATTTTAGTGAGAAATCATAAATAACTACAAATAACTAATGTTAGGGAAATCTGTTTATGTTTTGTAACGCGTTTCTGGATTTTTTAAAAAATATACAGTATATCGGCCATTATATTGGCATATCAGATTTTTAAATAACCAAATATTCGTATTGGTATCGACCTTAAAAATCCTTTATCGGCTCTAGTACAGGACTGATACATTTCTGTATTTTACGATATTTTTTTTTTAGACACCCGCTGTTAGAGCTGTGCTCTCCTGTGTTTGTGGCCAACTCTTTCCAGAGCTCAGAGTCACAAGGCAGAGTCAAGATCATCACTGGACCCAACTCATCTGGGAAGAGCATCTACCTCAAACAGGTGGGACAGTCAGAACCAGTAGCTGCTGGTGCTGGTAGCTCCAGGCTGCTGTTGAGAATCATTGTTCTGATTTTACTTTGTCAGGTGGGTCTGATTGTGTTCATGGCTCTGATTGGCTCAGACGTTCCTGCAAAGGAGGCAGAGATTGGTCTGGTGGATGGGATCTTTACCCGCATGCAGAGCAGAGAGTCTGTGTCTGTTGGCCTCAGCACTTTCATGATAGACCTCAATCAGGTACCTCACACACACACACACACACACACACACACAACAATAAAACAAAAGGTAGTATAACACGTGTGCCTCTATTCTCCAGATGGCCCAGGCTCTCAACAGCACTACTGGCAACTCATTAGTTCTCATCGATGAATTTGGAAAAGGAACTAATACAGTAAGAACTTGTTCCAGGACTTTGTGATGTCATTAATGTAAAGTGTGTGTGTGTATGTGTATACATACATATATATATATATATATATATATATATATAAAAATTATACAGTTGTGTTCAAAATAATAGAAGTCAAACATCACTAACCTCATAAATCATACTTTTGGTAGTGATATTTCTACATGGCAAATGATTTACTACTAAGTGTTATGGAAAGGTCATAGAAAACCAACATACCCAACGGTCATGACATGCATTTTTCTCATTCTGTGTACGTAATTGAATCTGTAATTGAAAGGGGCATGTTGTGTTCGATTAGTCAGGTGATTGATTCTGTGAAGAAACAGGTGTCAATTATGGCCCATAATTAAGGAAGGAAGGAAGTAAATGTTGTGCATGCTGGTTAAAATGCATTTCACACTGAAATACTCAGATGTATATTCATATCAAGTAGTTCCAAAAAGTATAGGCTGCTCAGCCAAAATTATTTCAAATGCCTTGAAATGGCATCCAAAGCCGGAGCGACATGGGAAAATACGGTCAACTACCAATCAAATGGATCGAAGAATAGGCAAAATGGCAAATGCTCAACCAATGATCAGCTCCAGGAAAATCAAAGACTTAAACTTACCTGTGAGTACTGTTACAATCAGAAGAAGGCTATGTGAAGCAAAGCTATCAGCTAGAAGCCCCCACAAAGTCCCATTGCTGAAAAAAGACATGTACTGAAAAGGCTGGAGCAACATTCTGTGGATTGATGAGAGCAAGATTGTTCTTTTTGGGTTTAGGGGCCGCAGACAGTTTGTCAGACGACCCCTATGCAATGAATTCAAGCCACAGTACACTGTGAAGACAGTCAAGCATGGTGGTGCAAACATCATGTTATGGGGATGTTTCTCATACTGTGGTGTTGGGCCTATTTATCACATACCCCGGGATCATGGATCAGTTTCAATACATCAAAATACTTGAAGAGGTCATGTTGCCTTATGCTGTAGAGGAAATGCCTTTGAAATGGGTCTTTCAACAAGACAACGACCCAAAACCCACCAGTAAGCGAGGAAAGTCTTGGTTCCAGATGAACAAGATTGATGTTATGCAGCGGCCAGGCCAATCCCCGGACCTCAATCCAATGGAAAACTTGTAGGGTGACATCCAAATGCAGTTTCTGAGGAAAAACCCAGTAATGCAGAGGAATTGTGGAATGTAGTTCAATCGTCCTCGGCTGGAATACCTGTTCACGGGTGCCAGAAGTTGGTCGACTCCATGCAACACAGATGTGAATCAGTTCTCAGAAATTATGGTTATGCAACTAAATATTAGTGTAGTGAGCAAACCCTTGAGTCATTTTTCAGTTTATACAGTAAAAATTTGAGCTTGTAAATAAAATGCAAATACTGCTATTTTTTGAACAGCCTAATATTAATTTTCTTCACTTTCTGTAAAGGTACATCACAAACCTGATCAGTTTTGCTCATGTTTTGATTTGGAATTGAATGTGCAGTGTTCCCAATGGATTGATATTATGGAATTAATTTTTAGCATTATTCACTTTTTTAAACACACTGCTATTATTCTGAACGCAACTGTATATCCCAGCCAATATTATACAATTTATAGCTGTAGCACGAACAGACCTTCAGTTCAGCCCAACATGTGCCACCTATCAGCAAGAAAACAGCAGCAGCTGTTCAGATCTGCAGCTATACTGTAGAGGTGTTGATGTGCGCCATCTACAGGCAAGAGAAGTAATAATGAAATTTGGAACACTTGTGCAACCTGCAGGCAAATTATTTTTCAATAGTTGCTGCTTAGTTGTGTTATAGGGCTTCATTTATAATTTTTTTTAACGTTTAATATTACTGGGGTACATTTCCTGCTAGGAATTCACTCTGCTCTGAGTATCATTATGTTCTCTGTCCTCCATCACTGTCTGCAAGGTTACTCTGGAGAGGATGGATAGGATCCAAACCAAATTTATTTGTTTTAAAGAAGAAATACACGTGTGGGAGGCAGAGAACAGAAGGAAACAATAAAAGAAAATTAATAATGTAAAGGTTGAATGAGTTCCGTCTAAGCCCAGTTCAGATGTTTAAGACAAAAATTAAAAATAGCTATAATCAATATTTCTTTAACTGTTTTTAGCTAAACACCCACTGTACATTACATGCCCAGCATCAAACAGCAGCCAGACACAGTTAGGGACTAGCTGGTGAACACACTAGACTGGAGCATTTAGTAGGAGTTGGTAGAGACCAAAAACAACTAAATGACAGTTTGGACTTACAGTCCTGTTGTGGCTAACAGTATAATTAGTAATGTTTCCATGAAGTAAGTGTAACAAAGTGCTACATGTAAAACCCCAAAAGTGCACTGGCAAAACAACAACAGTTCTAACAAAATAAATAAAGAAACGTTAACACTCTTACCGGCAAGTGGTGCATGTATTAAAACTAAGCAGCTATTGCAGGAATTTTCTGTTAATTTCTTTAGTCATGACACCAACTCAATCTCTGGCTTTCAAGGGTTTGTGTTAAGAGCTTAACCTGAAGAGTTGGACCTATAGCAGCTTAATCTGTGCTCAGAAACAGAAATAATGTTCTCACTTAGGTGGATGGACTGTCCCTGCTGGCTGCATCAATCTCTCATTGGCTGAGAAAACCTCCGGTGGATGTTCCTCATGTCCTGCTGGCGACTAACTTCCACAGTTTGCTGCAGCTGGGCCTGCTACCCTCCTCTGGCCTGCTGTCTCTTCTGGTACTAAAATATATTCAACTGAGCTAGCACAATGATGAAATGTAGCCTAAAGCATTTAGTAAATGTCCAGTGAGGTTTTATGATGATAAACTAATGTGCTGCAGAAAAATGTTGACAGCAAAACTTCTAAGGAGGAGCTAAGGAGATCTGTTTTACCTCCATTAGAAGTTTATTTTATTGTGTATGTGATTGTGTATTAATGTGTGTGTGTGTGTGTGTGTGTGTGTGTGTGTGTGTGTGTTAGACTCTAGAGACAGCAGTGGATGGGGATGAGTTGGTGTTTCTGTACCAACTGAAAGAAGGAATCTGCCAGTCCAGCTATGCTGCCAACATCGCTACACTGGCAGGTCTGCCAACTAGCCTTGTGCAGAGAGGAGTGGAGGTTAAAAAAACACACACACAAGCAGATACACACAAGCATGCTCACATAGACTGAATGTTTGTGGGTGGGTGTGTTTGGCCAGGTGTCCGAACTGTACAGGACAGGAAGGCTCATCAAGCGCATTGACAAAGCATCATCAGATGAGCAGGCCAACAGGTTTGTTAAAACTACTGCTTTACAGAGCGACAACAGAAATTAACATAGGAGAGCAGTGTATGTGAAACAGATAAGTATGTTTGTATGTGACTGACAGGTGCAGGTTTGTGGTGGACACATTCCTGAGCTTAGACCTGGAGGACAAAGATTTGGACCTTCAGCACTTCATGATAGAGGAGCTTCTGCCCTCTGCTGGGGAGCTGTCGAACCACAGCTGAACTGTTCTGCTGCAGCAGCAAAAATGTGTGTTCACCTCTGTGGTCAGGTTGTTTGTTCACCATCTAATGTTTTTAGCTGGTTTTGGGATTGGACAGGGATTTACTGATGCTCCATTCATAGATGACAAGAATTATATTACAGTATGAATTAATGATTTATTATACTGCATGGGTGTTTTAGTTAAAAGACCATGTTCAATATGGTACCAACCAATTTTTTCTAAATGAATATGTTTAAGCTATAATTATCTAAATAGTGTTTTCTAATTCAATAATCAATTAGTCAGTACAGAAATTGCTCAAACCTGGTGATATTGCTTCACCATACAGTTGAAGTCCTTTCAGTCTTTTTTATTTACAATATGAATAAATGCAGGTTGTTTAATGTTATCACTTTGAGGCTTCAGTGAGTTGTTATGTACAGCTACAGTGAGATACAAAGAGTGTGGCGATTGGAAGTTTGATAGCCAGGTTACATAAGGGAGTAACGCAGCAGTGTTTGGTCATTATTGTTAGAGAAGAGCTCTACCGTGGTCTCGACATCGCACTCATCTGCCTTCACACAACACAAAGTCTTAATGTCCAGGCTACCGGCTGTGGAGACAAGACAATGGCATTCACTGTAAGATCTCTAAGTGAATTAAAGTCAAATACAAATACATTTTATAAGTTTACCCTATTAACCTTTACATCCGTTCTAATCTATGGTTATAATGCTTAGATTGTAATTAATAGACATACATTCCTCTTTCTCAAATTCCACTGACTCCATGAGGTGTTCTAGCTGCTCCTACTCCTTAGCTGAGCTCAGGAAACACAACAGAGACAAGACAAATTGACAGTGAAGCTTTACTGGCATGAATTTCAACAGAACATGTTGCCAAAGCAGACAGTGTCTAACATCAAGATAATTGACTAAAAAATAACTTTATTATCAAAATGATGTTGACTGTATTATATAGGGCTCATAAACTATATTGTTTATAAGCCCTATTAAAACTTGAAACTTCTTTTGCAAGAGAGACAAAGATGGCGGGATAAAAAGTGAAAAAGACAAACAAGCTAAGAACAGAGAATATACATACTTATTAACAGTTTAATTGATGAAAAGCGTTACATTTTTCATATTTCACAGCATTTACATAATGTGTAGTTAGACACGTTTTTAGGGGGCGCTGAATGTGTGAAAGTGTTGGAGCGCTGTTGAGGGACATCAAGCCAAACTGATGAGCCACATTCTGCCGAGCAGTTGAGCATCTCAGAAATACTTTGTTTATTCTGCAGCATTCTGGAATTTTTCTTTAAGTGGATAACTTGTGTTATTGAGGGAGTGCTCCAAGTCTTAGGGCAGCATTGTGTTTTCTATTAACCAGACAGATACTGGAATTAATAGAAAGAGTTGGCAGCAGAACTTTGTGCAAGAGTGGGACAAACCCTTACTTATTGCGAGCAGACTGTACTGCACAGTCCCTCAAAATAATAGAACTTGTGTCACACATTTGCACTTCAAAAGCAAAGAGGAATCTTCCTAAAACTAGAGATTGTTTGGCAGTGTGAAATAGGTGACAGAGCAAAATGTATTCTATCAAAATGTGATCTCAAATGTGGCTGAAAATCCCATTCACGTTTTAGCCATTTTATATTCAAATAACTGCAATTACAGCATATTTTGATTAAAAAACATGATAATCCAGGTAGTTTGGGATGTGACCGTGTCTATCTTTGAGATTTCAGTGTCAGCGCACAGCCAGTGCTCCATGATATAGGTTGCTGCTGCCGAAGGACTGATCTCCTTCTTGTCGCCATAAGATGAGTTTCAGTGCGACTCAAAAATCTGTATCCCCGCTCATCTTGTTAGCTAGTGCTAGCTCAGGTAAACAAGCAGACAAAAGAGTGTTGAGGTGGGGTTCACTGTGAGGAGAATGCAGACTTACTAAATCTGCACTCAGTTGCCAGTTTATTAGGTACACCTAACCAGTGCAGTCTAATACAACCATCCTACAATAAATCCTACCCTTATGATCATGTTATCATGCTTAGTTTTTGTTGCTGTTGAACTGTTTTACTATTTTTTTTTCTTCACCCTATGCTTTCTAAATGACTATGAACTATTTCAAACAGACTAATCGATTTGTTGATCGACAGAAAATGTATTGACAAATGTTCCGATTACCAGTATCAATTTATCTTGATTCCAGTTTTCAAAAGATGAAGATTTGCTGCTTTTCATTGTCCTACATTATAGTAAATGGTTAATGGTTTTAGAAAAAAACTAGACGTTAGACGACCTTGGACCTTTACAGAGCAAACGATTTATAGTTTAATTAGACAGTATGGACATTAGATTTTTCTTTATTTGCAAGTGACAGCACACAGCTTCTTATCTGTACTAGTTAGCTATAAGCTCATTTATATCTGTAGCCCCTGGTAAAACACGGCTTGTTAAAATGTCACAAATCAAGAAGTTTATTCATTTTACATTAACAAAAATTAAGTATATCATTCCTAATTTTGTGATAATCTGTTGCTCATAAATAACTATCAACCAGAATAAGATTTCAGTGCACCATTGTTGATCTTTAAGAGATAACATTTCTTTATCATCTTACCTTGAGCAGGTGTAAGCATCATGATGGCAAAAACACAGAATATTAGTCCTTTCATTCTGAACAGGACGCTTCCTCCGTTGATTGAAGGATGAGGCCTGCTGGGGAGACCAGACGCAGTTCTGAAATTGGACTAGTCTGGAATCCACCTGCTATTTGTCCTGCTCCGATTAGGAAAGGCTAAAGATGATCAAACAACTGACATTATTGGGAAAATAAAAAAGAAAGATTTGATGTCTCTTTAAATCTCAGAAAATGTAATTCTGTATTTTTAGATTGTTTTATTATAAGATACAACATGAATGTTACATATAAAACCAAGCTGGTAACTCATCCCTCTGGTTCAATGAAATATCGAATGCCAGATGTAGACAATGGTTAAAACTTTTCCATCCAGCTGATGCTTCTCACTTTTTTACAAAGACTTCTGAACTGATTCCCTTTTTCTGCTGCAAAAGGAAATGTGTGTGAGTTAAAAAACAACAACAACACTTCTTTAAACTGGCATATTCTGGGTGGTTGATCCTCAGTCACATCTTTTATAGCAAAAAATGTCGATCATAGCTCCTCTCTCTCTTAAGGAACAGAGGAATTTCATGTGTCCTGAGTCAGCGCAGGGTTAAGCAGCTTACAGCCTCCCATTCATCTGCTTAGATATGTATCAACACAAACACATTCATCTCTCAGAGAAGGGAATTCGAGTCAGTTAAATTTTCAATGCAGCAAAGAAATGTGTGTTGCTGACACTGTTGTCCACGCACATACACACATGAGAAACCTCAAAGATTTCTTGTATTCGGAGTTGCTGCAGTGCTGTTTGCATGTGATATTTAAATCCCCTCTGGTCAGTTTGGTGTCAGATTGATGCCTGGTGAATCAGACTATATGCAACATATATACAGAAACAGGAGCAAGATTAATCCTGCAACTGACAGAGCTGAAATGGGTAGTAGTTGATTAATATTTGGAGAAATTGCTTAAGCAGTGTGCAGATTTGTTACTTGTCTTTGTCTAATATGATACTAAACTCAATTTCTGTTTGACTGTTAGGACAAAACAATTCATCCTAAGCAATTTAAAGACTCGTGATGGCATTTTTCACTATTTTCTGACAACTTTATAATCATTTTGCAGGATGTAGGTTTGATGTGTGTTTTTTAGCCCACCCTTATTGATATAAATGAGGTGGACAAAATAATAGAAACACTGTCAGTATAAACACGGCTAAAAACCTCAGCCTGCTAAATGAACGTAACGTCAAATCAACTTCTAAAACAGTTTCAACAAACACATTACAACCAAAGATAGGACTGTTGAATCTGCATTAGTTTAATATGGGTGGAGCAGATAAACAGTGTCGCGCAGCTCTGACATCCAGAATCTTTCCCTCTAAATGTAAACACATCAGAGCATCTCTCACAGTGAGAAGGACTTGTGTATGTGTGAGAGTGAGTGAGGAGAGAGCTGCTTTTCTCAGCTATAAGTGCGAAGAAGGCTTGTTGCAAGATTCAGTCAAGATTCAGACACATCTGCCCGACTCATACCTGCTACTGAAATACATCCAGCATCTTATAACGCCATTATGTACCTACAAAAAATCCTCTACTGAGTCTCTGTGTGTGTGTGTGTGTGTGTTTGAGAGAGTGAGAGAGATAAAGATAGAGCTAGGAGTTGTTAGTGAGTAAAATGTGTGGCTGGAAATTATTGTACGCTTCAGTCTCAGTCGTCATCTGGATGGCAGGATCCCAGCATGGGTCTGAACAACAAGGAAATACTCTGCGGTCCTAAAGCACCTATAAAAACCTTGAGACTGATCCCCTGTGTAATTAGAGGCTGGAGGAGAAAATTCTGGCGATAATTAAAATCCTACCCCCTTTACCTCTCAGACTGTTCAAACAGGCTCACTTTTACTTAATTGGACCCCAAAAAACATTTTATTCTATATAATTCTGCATTGTTTTGCTTATGTTGATGTTTTGCAGAAGCAAAGGATTGAGATGGAGGATGGGGTATTTGAATAAAGCGTAGGAATCAGATGATGAAGCGAGAGCAGATAAAAGGTTGGAATGGTGGGAGAGTGAGGCTTCAGTTACACGACTCATAGGATTGCTTTACTCAGTTAAGCTGTGTCAGGGATAACTCATAACAGCCTTACCAGATTTTGCCTTTCAGTCATTGCTCTTTTTTTTCTATCAACCATCTGATTGAAATTCGTATATATCTCAACTCACCACACTAGACAAAGGGAGAAAACTGAGCAGCTGACAATGTGAATTAAAAAAAAATAAGTTGAATTAAAGGAAAACACTGAAACTGAAGTCTACACTTGCATGTGTACAGAGCAGCAGCTGGTATTTATAGCGTGGATGTAGGTGTCGAGGAAGAGTGTGGCCCTGTGTGCTTCTCCTGTTTATACCGAGACGCAATTTCCTCAGATAAAGAGTAGATTACAGTATGTGTAAGATTAGATAAAGACTCATTTAAAACCTAATCTGGCTCATCCACTTAACAAAAACCTCTCCAGCAAAGAAGTGAAGACGTACAACTGCATGTGTGTGTGTGAGAGAGAGGGAGTGAGGGAGTGAGTCCATCTGCCAGTACTGCACCCTAATAAGTTTTCAGCAATCCTTCTAACGTCCAAATATGGTCAAACAAGCAGTGGCTTTAGGGATTTTGGGGCACGGGTTAGTTCAAAGACAACAAGATGACGAGTTGACATCAAACAGCATAGCTTCAATCTTTCAAACGTGGGTGAGTCAGAACGATGTAGGACAAAACACCCTTCACCCACAGTGACTCAGAGCCACTGCGCCACTCGGAGGCACTAAAACATACCAACAAACATTTCATCAGTTCATTGAGGAATGCATAGTCTTGTCCTAGTGTGTCTGCACGTGAAACTTTCATATGAATCTCATGCATATTTTATGATACAGTAGAAGTTCATCCAGTTGGGGGGGAGGGGGGTTCAATGTTGAGGAAAGCCTGTCCGTATGTTGAAGTTGATTTCACTGGAGTTGCAAGAGTCTGAGTAGACAGAGGAGTGGGAGATGGACGGGGAGGGAGGGTGAGGAGTTGGTTCCCTGTGGTGCAGAACTCGGGCCAACAGAGTGGATCTTCCTTCCTTCTCCTGCTCCTCCACCTCCTCCCTATCTCCACCTCCTGCATCTGAAGGAGGCGGCGGTGATGGCCTGCTGCCAGTGCTGTGTGTGTTCCTGTGAGGTGGGTTAAGAGGAGGTCCACAGTTCTGGTTTGACAGGGGGAGTGTGTGGGTCGAAGCGCTCCAGGATCCCTGCTCTCCATCTTTGCACTCCCACTGCTCCTGACAGTTGAAGCTGGGCTGCTCCTGCAAATCCTCCCAGTCGTCTCCTCCCTTCAGATCCTCAAGATCATCAGGTGACTCTCGTCTGAGGACTTCCAGATCCCGGTTCTCGTACAGCAGTGTGGCGGCGCAGATGAAGATGAACAGGCCCACTCCCATGATCACGGGGCCAGCCAGTTTCATCCGCTCAATGTGGGTGCTGCCTCGACTGACGCTGACGGGCTTTGGTGCTGCGGATACGTAGCCTGCCACCGCAACAGCCATCCCCACCAAAACCACCACTACACCCAGCAGGAGCCACACACCTGGGGCAGAGCGCAAGGGCAGTTTGGTCTGGAGGGATTTGCCTTTCATCAGGTGTCTCTGGCATGCTGGGAGGCAAACGGGTGATGGCTGGGAAGAGTGGGAGGAGGCGGGGCTGCAGACAGGACTGGCTGCTGTCATCCTCTGGCTTCAGACTGAACAGAGAGGAGAAGACAGAAAAGATGACTAAGAGCAGACATTTAAGAATTAGGTAAGGTGTTGCCTGCAGCACTGGAGGGAGAGCACAAGGGTGTAAGAGAGAAGATAGTTTACTCTGCATTGCACATAACAGGAAATAGCTTCTTTAATAAGACATGTGGCTGATTTAATGAGATGCCAACCTCTCTGCAGCTCCTCCAGTGTCTCTGTGGAGCCACACAGAGACTCGCCACTCTTTACACTACCCTGCAGCAGCTTCCCTGAACCCGGACTGAACTGTTATCCAATCACTCATTCATCATCAGGGAATAAAAAACGACTGACCCCTTTATGGACCTTGCGATTTCACTTCAGAGTCACATTAATACGGTTATTGCTCCAATTGAACTCATGATTTAATTTCCTCGAGCGAGTGAACACTACGGGTGATTCAACAGGACGCAAACGTACAGTAGGCTAGATGAATTGCTGTTTTGTAAGTGGTTTTATACATGCATATGTAATGTTATATTTTAATTCATGTTGCTTACTTGACTACAGTAGCCTAATTCACTGCAGCTCACTGTACGGTTACTTTAATGCAGTCATGCAATCAGATTGGGTACTTGCCTTGTTTTTGGACGTAAATCCGAAGCAGAAACTGGTTCCTCGGCATCATCAAAATAAATAACCATGAGTTGCGTTATTCCTCCCACTCCTCCGTGTGTTAAATCCAGAATTTTGCAGTATTCCTATTCACATTAAGACGTTTTTCATCCTTTTCTTCACTGTGTGAGCCAGTGTGCAGCGCAAAAAAAGGCGCTGCGGATCCTGAAATGAAGCTTTTTCAGTAAAAACAGTCTTACTAAAAGTGGTGCAAAGCCGCTCTGCCTCCGTGTCCTCACTGCTTGCGCGCCTCTGCAGTTGTGTTTTGATTTGTGTGTGTGTGTGTGTGTGTGTGTGTTGTTTGTGCGTGCGTGTAGAGGAGGGGTCGTGGGAATCTGGCTGGTTCAGGGCAGTCCCACGATGAGCCCAGTTATTCTTGGTGATCACCAGCCATCAAGTTGTAGCAGAAACAAGGAGATATTTTAAATCCATCCTCCACCAGAAACCTTAAATATGTAGCATACCCTGTACAATCCTGTACAAGTTTTTTATGACTTATTTCAAATAGTTGTATTTCCTACCACAACCGTAACGGTTTCCGTAGCTAACTGTACGAAAATCAATTAGCAGATGCATTTTGTTTAAAGGGGAACTCCACCCATGTTAAAGTATTAGGGAGTAACGTTAGCCAACTGCATGGGAAAAATATATAAGGCCTTTTGTGGTTCCAGAGGGAGTTGCAATTGCCTCAAGTGATGTCACTTGAGTCTGTTTTAGTTCAGTCTTGTTTGAAGATAAAAGTATGGGGGTATGGAGTTAGAAAGAAGTGAGTTTACCAGACCAATGTAGCCCGCTCCTCATCTCTGTTTGAGGCTAGCCACTAGTAAAGATGTGAGTTGCGCATGCGTCACTTTACGACAAGTAGCATACAAGATGCTAACGAGAGACTTCTGTAATGTCAATACAGTAAAAATTGACCTACTTAAAGTTTGTTCACTGCTGGCTACAAGCTAGCAATCAAACACAACAAAGGCTGTCACTTGAATGACATTTTGAGCTAACGTTAGCAATCAAGCAATCATAGATAGCTACAACATTTCTGAAATGATTCTCATTGTCTATTTTTATTGTTTGTAATGAGAAAGATTTATTATTTCATGGATTTCACAAATTTCAGTATGACATGTTATGCTGTAAACCGTTTAAATCGGAGCATGCGCGACTCACATCTGAACTCGACTTACATGGGGAGTGACTTTTTTTTTTTAAATCAAGATTTATTGAAGAATGTGGACACAGTAGGAAACAACATCTTCTGTACATCTTAATCGTCTACATTCTAAACAAGCCAGGGAGTTACTAAAGGAAAAAAAAGAAAACCATGCAAAAAAACTTATACAAATATTTTGTAAAGCTTACAAAGGTCATATGATCTAACAGCTTTTATGTTTCTACAGGTAGAAATAGAAAAAAAAAATTTTTTTTTTATATTGGCAGCCAGCTCCAAAAAGATTGACTTCTTTTTCAAAAACTTTGTAAATTTGGTTAAAATAATTATTAAATTTATCATGTAATACTCTGAATAAAGTATTCTATCATATTGAGGGAATCCAAACAATATATTTTCCCAAATTAATGTAAATGGAGGGTAAATATGAACAGCAATAAAATGTGATAATCTGTTCCATAGTTTTTGTATATTGGCAAGATCAAAATAAATGTACCAGTGTTTCATTTAGTTCTCCACAAAAAGTACATATTATGTCTTTTTTTCATTTTCTGCAGATAATGGTTAGTTGGGTAGAATCTGTGGTGCATTTTGAAGGATATCTCCTTAACTTTGTTGGTTAAAAAAAACTTATGCGGCAATAGCCAAACCTTTTCCCAACAAATCTCTTCAACATATGAAGACCAGTACGATAAACCAGCAGGTGTACTCTTAACGTTGTGTTGAAAGAGTTGACAAGTTGCCTTATTCTTGCTTTTAGCTTGTAAAAAACAAATATTCCCAACAGTTGTTTCTTTCACATTTAACAGTATAGGGTAGTTTGCAAATCGTGTGTGTGAAGAGTGAAGAGCGGAGTTGTGAAGAGGGAAGAAGCTTGGATTTACGGAAATAGGAGAATATAGCGGATATACAACACACGGAAGAGCCTTTTGAGTTTGATGGTCGTCCTTAGACGAAGAACCAGACAGAGAGATGCAACAGGCAGATGAAGCAGCTGCTCCAAGCGCGAGCTACAGCTGGCAGTAACGGTATTGCTGTGCAAGCCACATGCATATTTAGCCTGTGTCCATGTAGTTACATAGTTACTGATATGGTCATAACCACTACAGTTCTCAATTACCTATTTTTGAGGAGGAAAATAACTACAATTTGTCGCTGAAGGAATGGAGGACACCCACTACACCCCCCGGCGCTCAGGGAATTGTTGACGGCTGCAGGAGACGGGGAAGGTGAGGATGAAGGCTGCCTGCCCGGCTAAGAAATCTACCACACAGATGGACAATTATTTACACAAAAGCCTGGCTGAACACACTTATCAATAGCATCTGACAGCTAACCAGGCAAGCAAGCTACCCACAGGCAAGAACAAGACAGGGTAGGTGAATTATAATAATCTCTGACTTGAAAACACATCTTGATGTTACGTAAGGGCCCTGTTCAAGTTGTACAAATATATTATTTGCATTGTGTGTCTGTTAAGAGGCACAAAGTCACTCTAACTTGCCCCGTTAACTGCTGTTTTAGCTCAGTGGAAGCTTGTACACGTAGCTGCAGCTATCAGTGTTGCCTGCAATGATTCAGGTTTGGTTTTTTTCAATCAAAAGTACTCGCATATTTCTATCCATCAAGATTAACATTAAAATTGGCCGGAATTCTCCTTTAAAAGGAGATCAAAAAGATCCCTTTCTGAGTTGTCAAGTTGAGGGGTGTTATGCATAATTTTCTGAATATTCTGAAGTATATAACGTTTTGTAAAATGAGGAGCAAAAGTTAGATATTAACTGTTGATCATCAGTTGTAAAGTTTTCAATAACTGACTCATTAATAAGTCATTAATGGTATTAACTTTTGCATTGTACTTCTCCAGTTTGAAGAAATATGAAGAATTCTGTTCTCCTTCTTCTAATCACTGCTTCCAAGACCTTATAAAAGCTCCTTCCGCCTTCCTCTTATATATTTTATCCAGGTTCTCTTGTAAATAATATATAAATGATTTAACAGGAATGTAAATTGCTTTATGATCACTTAGGGGGCAGGGAAGAATATTTACTGAAATCTTGTTCTTTAATACTTTTTGACACTAGCCAAAAGTCTACACGGGAAAGCGTAGTTTTGTCTTTGTTACTCCAGGTGAAGGATAAAACATCTGGGAATTTAACTCTCCATATGTCAGTTATATCATATCTTTCCATGAAAAGCTTAAAGTATGTATTTCTACCACTATCACGAGCAGGTCAAATCAATCTGGGAATTTAAAGTAACATTAAGGTCTCCTCCAAGCAAAATATGAGAGTTTGGAAACTTTGTTCACCAATGTTTGAGTCTATGCTCTATGTCAGCAAATTGTTGGAAGTTTTCAACATTAGAATTGTACCTATATACGTATATTGAAAACAATTCAAACAGTTTGGGAATTCCTACGGTGTTCAGACGTCGACATGACTATTGTTCCCCGACATAAATAGGTAAGTTAAGTTTCCTAGTAACGTTAGCCATCATTTGCATGTGTTAGTGTTGCATGTGCAATATTGGAAACGACATGCAAAAGTCCTTAATAGCCCTTAATATAGAATAGTTCAAAAGTGAGAATAGTCCAGAGAATAGATAATCTGTCGGTGTCTGGCTAAATACTTTTTAAATGTTGCGTTTGTTCCGGACACACACTCCGCACTCTTGTTTGCTAAAAACGCAGTGATCCGACCAATCAGCAGTCTGCAGGTTTCCACGTCACCTTTTGGTATTGCCTCAGCTTGCTTGGAACCTCGACTGAGGTAGTACTAAAAAAAGTACCTGGTAGCAGGTCCCAGGGACTTTTTTTCGTAATGGAAAACCAAAAAAGGCGAGTAGAGTCAAGGCGAGTCGAGTAGATACCATGCAGTGGAAAAACGCCATTAGATGCGCGCTTTCCAATTTGAAAAATGGAGAAAGAGACTGAGTCTGAGCAGTCTGAGGCACCGCCACCATCAATTAAAAAGAGAAGGTGTGGGTACAAGAATGAATATTTGTGGCTGAAAGTTTGAAAGTGTTGAGGGGGGATACCGAGAGGGCTTTTTGTGACCTTTGCAAAACGTCCTTTTCAATCGGACATGGAAGGGAATACGATGTCAAATGACACAGACTCACGGAGACTCTCCAGAAACGTGTCCAACAGAAAGAGACAAACAAATCTATGGATGCTTTCACCATCCTTCCTCCCCCCTTCTCGTTCCGTGAACCTTGTGAGTGAAGATTTTTTTTTAAACTGTTCCTGTGGTGTTGAGCAACTACAATTCCTGTTAATCCTATAATTTTATATTATAATTTATTTAAAGTGAATAAATTGTAATAAAAAATAAATCAAATTAAATAGCTAAAGTAAATCATAAGTGGAAGTGCATCTGTCAATTCATTGAATGTTCAAAATATTATGAATCTTTATTTTTAAAGAAGTACACATTGGTTGGCCTATTTATGCATCAGGCCATCAGCAGTTACACATGTTTAGGGGAATAGGGCATTATTAATATAGGCTACCATGTAAGGTGGTATGTGCTAGAATGGGTAAACCACTATCAGTGAGTCTGCCCGTGGGGTGGGGGCACCGCTGCGCCAGGCAGTGTCCCACATTGTCCCTCAGAAAAATACCCCTTGTCCCCCTTTGGGCTTATTAGCAGGTGGTCACCCTACCCACGTAGCATACTGGTTTGTGGTTGAGTTTTGTCTATTTGCATGTGGGTCATGTAGTGTTGGATTTTATAAAGTTAAAAACAATGTTCTGTAAACAATGTATTTCTGTTTTATGTATATTCTGCGTCCAGATTGATTCAATATTGATCTAGCCTTAATTAGCATTCCACTGCTTAACACCAACCCAACCTTCTAAAAGTTGTTGATCAGGTCGCATCTGGCATTTAACATATAGAAAGAAGCCTGTTGCTTCACAACAGGAAGTAACCTTCTGTCTGTAACCCTCTGGTGTCTTAGACTAGGCTAAGATAAGGACATGTTGATTAACTGTATCTTTGTGAAAGTTTCTCGTTTAGCCTACATGATAGACATATAAAGATTTATTATGTCTATGATAGAACCCTTTGATCTGTGACCAAAAACGACCCCAAAGGGGCAGAGTTTAGAGCCATGTCCTTCCTCATTGGACAGCGAAGAAGCCAACAAGACATGTCCTACACATCGCCATGCCAACGAGAGTGGGTTTAAATACACCAGGTGAAAGAGAAGTTCCTTGAGGTAAAGGGAACAATAATATTTGGGATATCAAGAATGATTTGGGACTGAGTGATGTGACTCCAGAAGGAAGGCATGTCATCCAGTCCACTGGCATCTGCAGTGTAACATTTGTCTTTGTCATATAATGTATATGACAAAGACAAAGATATAATAATGATCATGCTGTTTCATTAAACCTTTTGTTAATTCTTCATTGGAACCCTAACCTCTCTTCATCCTCATCAATTCAAAGAACACATGTTAAGTTTTTCTAACAGTAGCGATACACAACCAGACAGTTTGTTGGTTTAATGGCCATGACCACATCAACATCATGTCTTGAACAATGTTAATCTTGTTAATCTTATTTTAATAACATAAGATAATAATTTATCCGTCCCACAGTGGGGACATTTGCAGTGTTACAGCAGCAAAGGGGAGTGCAATAACAAGAGGCATCAGTTAAAAATGCAAGATCTGGCCAAATAAATATTTAAACAGTAGAAAAGCAGTAGACAGTAAAAAGCTAAATATAATAAGTAGACTGAACAATGTCTAGAGCAGTTTGTTTTAACAAAAAATATGACTACATGCCTTTTTTAACTACTTTATAAATAGTTAAGGGTTGAGTGCAGCGGTTCCAAACATAAGGGTTGGGTCCCATCTTGTGGCACATATATATATATACAGTATATATACACACACACACACACACACACACACACACACATACATACACACATACATACATACATACACACACATACACACACACACACACACACCTTTTTTTTTTGGTGTAACATTGGTTTACTTCTTTTATTTAAATTAAACCACATGGGAAGTTTAGTGGGGAAATCAGTCTTTGCTAGCAACTCACATCTGAAAACTGACAAGGATCCCCAAAGAGACACTGTTAATTTGAAAGGGGGCACAAGCCAAACAAGTTGGGAACAACTGTCTTTAGATCAAATCTTAATTTGAAAATAACTGCAGTAGATTAAAAAGTGCAATATTTCCTTTATAGTAAAAGTATTAAATAAAAGTAGCGTAAAATGAAAACACTTGAATCTAACCCAGGAGTGTATGCCCCCTTGGTGCGGTTTGTTTGGGCACGTGTGAACACAGCAATCACACTCGGCTGTGGACCGAAACAACTGGACCGAGACCCCCTCATTAAGGTCCGGTTACAAACTGTGGTACCTTTTGGTGTATTTGGTTTGTGGTGACACAACAAGTTATTGAGTAAATGTAGTTACTTTCCACTGCTCATTTTCATCTTCACCTTTTTAGCTAACAGACAAGATATTCTAAAAGTGCAATAGATTACATTTTAACAGCTACTGAGCTCACACATCAACAGATCTTCAGAGAAAAGTGGGGAAACTCCATCCGCTGTTGAAGGCCATGATACGGTTAAAAGCTCCAGAACAAAAGCTAGTAGATGGACCTTGAGTTGTGATCGTTTTGTCAAACTAGTGTACCTCAAAAATGCATTAATGAATGTGGCTTTCACCACTGTAAAGAAGAAAATAATTAAAAACATGTACAGTTAAAGACCAGTTTTAGATTATCTCTATGTGTGTGTGTGGTAAAGTGACTGAGGTTAAATAAGGACAGCAGACAGTGTGCATCTCATTTATTTTCACCCATTCACACGCTTTCCATCAAACAGCCACAGCTTACCTTGAAGCCAAAGACAGCGTACCATGACCCTTTAAATTAGAAGACATAAATAAAAGCAGTTTGCATATAAACAGTTGCTGATGTACACATTCCAATTTGCTGAAGTACACGCTGATTTAACAAAGACACTGACAAGGTTTCTTTCTTTTTTTTTTTCAAAATCTTTGTATGAATTGAAGCTCATATTTTTCAGTTCACTGTCACAATGTCCTTCCCTGTGGACAGATGTCAAGCCTTTGCATAACCAAGCAGGAGTAAACTCTGTTAGGGAGCGAGGACAGTCATTTTGTAGCTGTATACTATTTACAATGTGAATGAATCAAACAAGGTAATATCAACATAAACAACTGAAAGCTGTTTTTTTAACATTCATATTTATGTGCCATTCTCAAAAACAAAACAAAAAAGAAGATAAAAAAAGAACAGAGCTGGTTTGTTGTCTCCTTCCACATTAAAAGACTGCAAGTTTCCTTGATTCAACTTTAGCCCTTAACTCTGCTCGTCACAAAATAATCCTCTGACCAGAAAAGACACATGCAAAGGGTATTGGGAAATTACATCTTCATTTCTCAAACACTTAGTCCCCTTTGCGCACACGCGTGGCCGCGCCCACACACTTGCGCACACACACTATTGACCATCCCCCATTCAATCCAAGTTTCAATCAACTTCAGCTAAATCAAACTTTCTTGCCTTCAGGTCTGTGGCGTGGCCCACTATTGCCATCTAGAGGAGAAAGACTGAACTAAATAGTGCTTCTGCTCCACAGGGTGTCACATTTTTAAAACCTCACCACCTCACGATTGTATTTTGCAGCTTTTAAAAAAAAAAGTATCTGTTGCTAAGTTAAATGCAACAAAGCACTCTTGTTTCCTCTGTTCTGAGCTCAAGCATCATTACATTTCAAATAAAACAGGAAATGCAACAGAATTATGACACAATCCAATTCAGAAACTGTACAATGTTAAGAAGCATTGAAGGTGCTTTTAGTTTTTTTTTTTTAAATGATTAAGTAAACAAACACAATATAAGTCAAGGAATCCTCATGGTATCATGTCAAACTCTCCGTTGGGTTGATCAGTACTGTCTATCATGGAGAGAGGAGGGAGTGGGGACGGGGATGGAGGGTTTTCTGAGATGATGGCTTCCACTTGTTTCTCTTGTGTAGCTGCACTGTTGCAGAGCGAAACCTGCTCTGGCGGATTTGATCAAGTGTCTTATAGCCGAGTGTTGATGAAAGCGACACCGTGGGACCGGTGGGGAGGGAATGATTCCTTGTCAGTGGTTGAGTCTGCTCTTACTCCTCGTCTGCGTTCTTCAACATGAGGATGGAGTTGTAGATCTTCAGGGCAGGTCCTAACTTGATGGACAGGATCTTGACAATGTCTGCTTGGTTGAGCAACAAGAAGGCCTCGCCATCTATTTGCTAAAAAGAAGAAAAAAGAAATGTGTTTTTTTAGTTTTTTTATTACAGATTCAGAGTTTTTTTTTAACTGAATCTGCTCCATATTAACCATTAGCAGCAAGAACAACTTGAACCCAACAGTGACATATCAAATACCTTTTATGTTAATATGACAAACGGTTCACATCTAGCAGTGATGAAGCAACATTATTTATTTACAGTCAAGTTTTTGTCCCCCTAATGATTTTCTAATCTTCATTTTGTTTTTGGTCTCTACCAACTCCTGAGGGAAATGCGTGTCTTTTTAGCTGCTAAATGTTAGTCACTTAAATGTCCGGCATACTAGCCGCAGCCGAGCTGTCAAGCACCAGTGTGAAATCATGGGCGCTGTAACTGTTTGTACTCCCGCGTGGTGGTTGCAGTCTTCTCCTGAACAGAGGTGGTGCTAATGAGCAAAGGCTACCGACAAAAAAAAAAAAAAAAAGGTAAACAACGATAGAACTGGCAGCAGCATCTCCGTCAGTGCTTCGATTTGATTCGTCGGATCAAGCCTTTAATTCACTATAAAATAACTGATTTTAACCCAGTAAGTTTACAACAGAGATTTGCAGTTACTAAGAGTCCTTGCATCCAGTTACCCTCCGGCTAGTTCAGGCTTCCTGTTTCCGGTGTGTCGCGCACAGCTGAAAAAAAAAAAAAAGTGGCACCCTCCAGACGCACACTCAAAATCCTGGAGCGCCACCGAGATCTACGTCATTTTGACATCCCATTGGCGCACACAAGCTCGGATGCGTCAACTGTAAATCGGTCTTGACTGCGTCCGTCCCCTTTTCATACAACAGTTTAAATAAGTCCTGAGCAAAAAATATAGCAAATACAAAACATGATAAGCATTTCCTGAGGAAAAACGCGTGTGGTTGCTGTATGCTCTGATTGCCATGATTTTTGGATGACTTTATAATCTTATGAAAACAAAGTGACTTTAATAAATTGGCTGATTATGCAATGGGAATAAATGAGGTATGAGCACGCTTTTGCACTTCTTGGGCTTTAATAGACATCAGTATATAACTCAAACTGTACATGTCATCATAATGAGCCTATTTACAGTTGATTAATATGATATTTGAATGGTGTTTTTATTGTATATCTAGATAAAAATTAAATACATTTGACAGATCATTTGTTAGCATTAACTTGATGTGGATCGAAAGTGTCTTTAAAAAAATATGAAATATAATATATATACAATTGATGAGTATGTAAACTTGGAGTGTTTTTTTTCCTTGCTTCAGTTTCGTTTCAAAAAAATCCAAGCAAACCTAAATGCATCACTCCATCACAGAGATGTGAGTAACGACGAGCTAGACCACAGTATTATGGTGAGAGAAACGTTGCAAGCTACTACAGTTTGCATTCTCTGCCACATCGGAGATTGCAAAGCACACCTGACTACAGGGGCCATTTTAGCTCAGACTTGCAGCATACACCTGGTAGTTGGGTCGGATCGAGGTCGGATTATGCTGTCACCACAAACCAAATACACCAAAAGGTACCACAGTTTGTAACCGGACCTTAATGAGGGGGTCTCGGTCCAGTTGTTTCGGTCCACAGCCGAGTGTGATTGCTGTGTTCACACCTGCCCAAACAAACCGCACCAAGGGGGTATACACTCCTGGGTTCGATTCAAGCTAAATAAACAAGGCAGGTGTGCAATTGCCCTTAAGTAGGTTTAAGTCTTGGCCGGGTTGGCTCAGTTGGTAGAGCACATACACATACATAGAGGTTTATGCCGCGACGCAAAGGTCCAGGGTTTGAGTCCAACCTGTGACGTTTTCCTGCACATCTTCCTCCTTTCTCACCTTGCTGTCCATTAAAAGGTGGAAAATCTTAATCTCTCAAGTACAAGTCTTGGTTAGCTTACCTCTGTTTTAAATGTAGCAGCATGTTCTTTACACCCTGGGAGTCCTTTGACAAAAGTGGACACCTGGTGAAAAAAGAAAACAACTTACAGCTAAAAGCTTTAGAGAGAATGTCAAGCTCCAATACAAAAATAATAAAAGTGCCTTGTATGTTTTTATTGAACTGACAGGCAGAAAGAGAGCACCATAACAGAACCAGAGAAGTTTCCTTGAATATTCATGCACAGTGGCAGTTTCCCTGAATAACATGAGATGCCTTCATGTTGGATGAGTGTGAGAGTGTAAGCATGTCTGACCTCCTCAGCACTCCAAGTGGCCACTCTCTTGGCAGTCAGCCCTAGGACCTCAGGCAGTAGCTGGCAGTGTTTGTCCCAGCAGAGAGCCACCCGGTGAGGGGGGGAAGTGGAGATGCCGGGGGAAAACACAGACTCGTGGAGGGCCTGCTGGAGAGAGATGGCGTCTGGAGAGGCTAAGAGGGAAGAGGAGGGAAGGCAGCATTCAGTGGGAGTGAGGTGGGGATTTACATGCTTTATCACATCTCATTTTACACACATTCACACGCACCTTTACTATCGCCAATTTCTTCTTTAACGTAGTGCATTTTCAGGTATTTGGGAACTGGAGCAGTCCTAGAGAACACACAAGTTAGAAGTCACTCTCTAGTACAGGAGAACATCTTCTGCAATGATCTACAGAAACACAGCTTAGTGTGATGGTTTCATGACTGTACCTTTTAGGCCTCGTTCCATTGTGGCTCCGCTCACTGGCTCCACCCAGTGGCTCCAGCTGAGTGTTACATCCTAAACGCTCAGCTTCCAATGTCACCGGTTTCCTAGCAACACAGACAACCCGCTCTCAGATACAGACCACTGGATAGAGTTGGATGCAAAACACTAAAAGGAGTTCACTTCGGAATTCTAGTGGCTTTTTTGTGATTACCAATTTTTATTTCTTTTAACAACATACAAAACATACAATTTGCAACATGAACACAGCCCACTCTAGCCATCTCACAAGCCCACTCCTGGATTGACAGCATCCCTTCATTCTTCCATCCTCTTAAAATAATCTGTCTGTCTGTGTATCATTAAACTAGTCTGGACCCAGCTTCTTATATGTGCTTATCCATCCCGCTTAGGGTGTTAGTTTTAAGGCGTGTTCATGCTGGTTGTTTTTTTTGACGGACAGCTGCAAACCTGTTCTGGGAGTCTTCAGCTCCTTCCAGCTGGTCTGGCGTTGAGGAGGTCTGTGTTGTAGTGTTTGTGTGAGGATCCGGGCGTCGCCCACGTGGATGAGGTCCACTGAGGGCAAGGGGTCGTTCTCCGCTGAGGCGATCTGGCAACAAGCCCTCCTTGTTAAAATTCATCTCCGAGTAGGGACAGCTCACCTGACTGCACACACAAAAGACACACAAACTTTACCCAGGCCTAAAACAAAATGCCCCTTTTTACTTTTGATGCTCTGCAGTTTAACAGGTTACAACCAGAAAAAGCAGATATATATCACCTTAAAGACTCAAAACTCCTACACATACACACAAGCAACACATTTACACTGCAGGCTGCCCACACAAGAATAAATGACATTTAAGAACACTGAGCCTCTTTCTTCTCCTCCTGTATGCATTACATACACCGGCCCAAAACATGAATACAAATGAGACTAAACTACTAATTTGCTGTTTGAGCAATTTCCAAAGACGGGTTCTCAGATGGTTCTGGGTAACAAACCATCTGGCGCATCAGATTATATGAAAATAAAAGAATTCAATATATTCCCTATAAAGTAAGTGATAATCATATGTGCCATACGGCATTAAGATTGCATAACAAGCATAACAAACAAACACAGGAAGACCTATTCTCAATTCCCAGTTTGTGCATCCTCGATTCCTTTCCTCGCATCTTAGTCCCGCTCACAGGAGATTTTGACCAGTGAGTCGAGAAAGAGACTCGAGGAGAGAGGAGTTAATGCTTTTAACAAACATATTATGTTTGTTAAATATTACCCATATTATGTTACATTCCTCTTATATTGAAGTTGTATGTTGTATGCCCATCATCTACCGTACAAAATATCAACACAGATTTCAGTACCTCATTACGGTGCCACTTAAATGTCTGCGTTGCTCTCTGATGCTCCAAAACAGACGTTAGAGGCAACAGAAACATTGCAGCATGTCACGCTAATAAACACTAATAACACGTAACACAGAAGGTTACGTTAACTACAGTAGTAACTGGATTAACAAGGCTAAAATGCTAAAAATAAAAAATAAAATAAAAAAAACTTAACCGTTGTAGTGTGACTGGATTTCACTGGATTCCAACAGTAGGACATACAACAGTCTGCCTCTGAAGCTACGAGCCAGGGCTCCATGCTAACTATTTACCTTGCACTGCCGTTAAAACTACAATTTCAAGGTCACCTTGTTTACAACGCTACATATACATTCATATATATTACGTGAATTAATAAAACAAGAATAAGGTGTAGGTAAAAAAAATAATATTTGAAGCACAATTATACAGCATATAAAAAAAAATAAAAATGGTTTAAAGTGCTTCACTGAGCTGCAACACTAACACAAGTGCAAAGAAAGTGCTACTGTTTAAAAGTGGGTCCCTGAACTGAGACCTGCCATTTCATGGATCAAAGTCTTAAAGCTGGTTCCCCCCTGCTGTCTGCTCCCTCACATGGCCAACACCTGTAATTTCGCCTTCTTCCCTTTTAGCCTTGGCTAATTCAGCTTGCCACACTCCTTAGCATCAAATCCTCCAAACTCCTTTAGCGCTAAATGTTCAGTTTTAAGTCAGCAGCCACTTTTCACAAGCTTTTTCATTAAAACAGATTGGGATTAAAATAAAATGCAAAGACAGGGTTTCCTTCCGTGTTTGAAAATATACAGCTGCAACACATGTAAATGAAAATTTTATATATATATATATATATATATATATATATATATATATATATATAGTAGCATTGCATCAGACAGGAAGAACCGTCATGGAGGGACAAGCCGCTGCACGGCGTGTACCACAGACAAATAGAAGAAGTGGCTGATATCAAGAAATCCTACCAGTGGCTGGAAAAGGCTGGACTGAAGGACAGCACAGAGGCACTAATCATGGCAGCACAAGAACAGGCACTCAGTACAAGATCAATAGAGGCCGGGGTCTACCACACCAGGCAGGACCCCAGGTGCAGACTGTGCAAGGATGCCCCTGAGACAGTACAGCACATAACAGCAGGGTGTAAGATGCAGGCAGGAAGTGCGTACATGGAACGCCATAACCAGGTAGCTGTCATAGTGTACAGGAACATCTGCCACGAGTATGGGCTGGAAGTCCCAAGGTCAAAATGGAAGACACCTCCTAAGGTAGTCGAGAATGACCGAGCTAAGATCCTGTGGGACTTCAAGATCCAGACTGACAAACTGGTGATGGCTAACCAACCAGACATCGTGTTGATCGACAAACAGCAGAAGAAGGCAGTAGTGATAGATGTGGCAATCCCAAGTGATCGCAACATCAAGAAGAAGGAACACGAGAAGCTTGAGAAATACCAAGGGCTGAAAGAGGAGCTAGAAAAGATGTGGAAAGTAAGAGCAACAGTGGTGCCAGTGGTAATCGGAGCACTGGGGGCTGTGACCCCCAAACTGGGAGAGTGGCTCCAGCAGATTCCAGGTAAAACATCAGGTCTCTGTCCAGAAGAGTGCAGTCCTAGGAACAGCTAAGATACTGCGCAGAACCCTCAAACTCCCAGGCCTCTGGTAGTTTTTTTTATATATATATATATATATATATATATATATATATATATATATATATATATATATATATATGCCAAAAGTTTGAACACACCTTCGCATTCAATGAGTTTCCTTTATTTCATGACTATTTACATTGTAGATTCTCACTGAAGGCATTAAAACTATGAATGACCACATGTGTAATTATGTACTCACCAGATGAATACCACACAGAGTTCTAGCAGCAGACACATCTCTAGAACAACTGTTAAGAGGAGACTGCGCCAATCAGGCTTTCATGGTCAAATAGCAGCAAGGAAACCACTGCTAAGGAGAGGCAACAAGCAGAAGAGATTTGTTTGGGCCAAGAAACACAAGGAATGGACATTAGAACAGTGAAATCTGGGCTTTGTTCTGATGAGTTCAAGTTTAAGATCTTCGGTTCCAACCGCCGTGTCTTTGTGCGATGGAGAAAAGGGGACGGATGGATTCTACATGCCTGGTTCCCACCGTGAAGCATAAAGAAGGAGGTGTTATGGTGTGGTGGGCTTTGCTGGTGAGACTGTTGGGGATTTATACAAAATTGAAGGCATACTGAACCAGCATGGCTACCACAGCATCCTGCAGCGACATGCCATCTCATCCGGTTTGCGTTTAGTTGGACCATCATTTATTTTCAACAGAACAATGACCCCAAAAAGCAGCAACACTAACTGTAGTTATAAACTTGACAGAGAGTAGACCCTTAACTTCTAAAATCAATTGTTAATTTATATGATCCGACCAGGCCAATCTGGGAATTGGGAAAGGCCCTGTAAAAGTACAAAACTGAATATGTGCTACTAACGTGTAGTGGGTTCCATAGCGTGGTCCTCTAATGTGGCCAACCCCGTTGCATCCGGGGGGTAGGACATCCTTGTCCTGGGGCAGGTACTACATCACTGGAGCCTGGACAGACATACACAGACACACACACAATTTGGGATATTTCTCCAAAGAAACCTCAACTGACCTCTATGAATATCAGGTAGGACAGACAAGAAGAGTGAGTGAGTGAGAGAGTGTGTCTCACCATTAGGGTATTGTAGTGGGTGTCCGGTTTTCTGACACCACCCTACAGGGTGCAGATCAGGGCAGTCTGTCTCCACCCAATAGTCATACTCTGAACTCCAGCCGTCAAAATGAATCTAGAAAAAGGGGGGGGGGGATTAAAGGCAAATTAGACAGAAGCTGAGCACAGAGCAAGACAAAACACATCCTGACAAGAAGCCATGTTGTACCTTCAGTCGGTGGTCCTCTGTGTCCGCTATAGTTGTAACCCGGATGAGCATGGGGTTCCTCTTATCCACAGCTTCCACTTTCATCCCAATCTGAAAGCCATGTGGAGGTCGCTGCAAACACAGGGCAGAACATCAATTGATTGATATCTAGACTACTATTGTACATATTATAAATCTTTCTGTGTGAGTTGTACCGGTTTGAAAGCTCGCGCAGGAGCAGCCTGTGTGCCCGTCTCTTCCAGGTATTTCTCCCATGAGAAAGTCTTGGGTTGCTTATATTCTTTAGAGTGGGAATTAGATTCATTAGATTCAGTCTTCTGACACATGGACCAACTAGTAACAATCAGGACATCCACAGGAACTGACAGTAGCATGCATTTCACCATTGATTACTTAAAAACCATTTGAGTCATTCTTTCTTACAGTAGCAACAGCATTTTAGAAATACCAGAAATGTGCAAAATACTTTCTATAGAACACATTGATTAAACAATCATTTAATAAAGTCGTCAGAATCTAATTTTTGATTAGTTTTTATTTCTAATAATGTTAGATTCTGCATTCCCTACAGTATATTTAAATAATTTATACTGACCCACATGTGTCTTGGTCTGTGTCTTACCAGCTGGAGTGGTCAGAGTTAGCTCAGCCTCTTCACAGTATCCCACAGGGTGGATGTATGGACTGCTAGACAAAATACAACTACAAGGTAAACAGGCACCCAAAAACAGCATCATTTTAGAAAAAAAATGTTTTTCAAATGTGTTCCAGCTGCATATACTCTTGTTATGTATGTTTGTCCAAGTCCTCCAGACTTTTTGTCCAATTTCCAAATTTGTCAAGATAGATAGTAGAAAAGATAGTTACCAACCCTGCCTGTGAATACACGGGCACTATGGTGATGTTGTACAGACATTAAGCTATCGTAGTTTTCACTTGGATTTACAGCAGTCCTTCAAGTGGACTTGGAATATCTATGGATCATACTCCTTCCTTCAGTTTTAAACCAGGCTCTTACCAATAATCATATGTGTCATCCCAGTTGTCAAAATGAATGAGCAGTCTGTTGTCAACAACAGCAGCAATGGTTGCTACACAGATCAACGATGGGTTCTTCCTGTCGATCGCCTCCAGCTTCATCCCTGCTCTAAATCCAGACGGAGTCACTGACTGTAATAAAAAATAAACATTTAGCAGAAATAAGCCCTGAACTTAAGAACAATCTGATGACCTTAAGAGTATACAGATTGTGTGTGCTTAATACTCACTGTGTTGAGGCTCTTGAAAAGGTGTTTTGGGGCCAGCTGACCCCTACAGTTCTTCACATACATACTCCAATTAAACTCTCCATCCTTACAACCTATAAGACAAACTTACTCAGTAAAGTTGTATGTTAAAGCATGGATAGAGGTGTCTGTTTTTCTGTGTGTGTGTGTGTGTGTGTGTGTGTGTGTGTGTGTGTGACACTACCTTTAGGCAACAATAACTTATGCCCATTCTTTTCACACCAGCCAGCTGGTTTTATATCCCACGAGTCAGCATTGGCCCAGAAGTCGTAGCATTCTGGGTAACCGTCAAAGTGAAGCCTGACCCTATAGCCTTGAATCTGAGAGTCAGTGGGACAGTCCAATACTTAATTAAAAATGGGCATAACAAATAAATGTGCTTTACTCACAAAAAAATATAAGCACACATACCTCTGCAACAGTGAGTACACAGAACAGAGATGGGTGAGATGGGTCCAGCCCCTCCAGCTTCATTCCCACCTTAAAACTGTTCCTGCTTTGAGGAAGCGACTGGTGCTGCAAGACAAATGTACATCATGGCAGTTAGGATTTGGCTTACTTGACACCAAATAAACAAAACCATTTGGTTATACTTAAAAATAGTGTATATGAAGGGAAAATACCTCTTTGAATAGTTTAACAGGAGCAGCAATGGCCCTCTCCTCTTCCAAGTAAGCTGGCCAGCTCCATGCCCGTTTCTTATTAGCTGAGGCAGTCACTGAGGGTTGGGCAAATAAGACTCAAGTGTTATGAACTGTAGTTGGTGCATAAGGACCATCACATTCATGAAAAACATACAGATGCAGAAACACCTCTTCTCCAAGTTATATGTATTTTATTCAGATCAGCTCAGTTTACGTGACATTTTTCTGAAATCGTGAAAAAATATTTTAATATATTCTATATGTTACGGTCATGTGAAAACTAACCTATAACATTGATAGAACTTAATACCCAATTAAAATAAACTCATAATTAATTTCTGTCTTGTGTCACACGTTAGGGGTAAGGTATTTAAAAGACAAATTTGAAAATAAAAGTTGATCTCTCAGAGGAAATCTGCAAGAGGTTTAATGTCTCACAAGAACAACAGCACGACATTAAGCAGCAGCATTTTTAAGACATATAAAACTGAATTTAAAACATTTAATCTTATTGAGTTGCATTGAATTTAGGTAACCATGTCAGTCATTTATTATGGGATTTAGAAACACTTTGAAACAAGAAAATATCTCTCTCCATCCCTCGCTCCCCCCTACAGCGGCAGCAGTCTCTAACATACCCAGTTTGGCAATTTTGGCACCTCTTCGACCTTTGGTAGTCTTGGCCTTTTCCTACAAAGGGTGTAAAGAAAAAATGTGTCAAACAAATCTATCAAAACGTTATTTCTAACTAGGGGTGGAACGGTTCATGTATTTGCATCGAACCAAAACAGTACGGGTGTCACGGTTTGGTGCATGAATTTACACAGAGAATACACAGTATTAAAATAAATAAAACTTGCGTGTAAATTAACTAATGTAATGCGGAACTACGGTTAGATACGCTGGTTCTTCAGGGTCATCTAATCTGTAGCCCCGCCTTAGCTCTAAAGCTCTAACTGGTGCTGCGTATGTAGCCGAGCTCAGCCTATGCATGAAGTTTTGTGAGTCAGAGATAGCAGCAGGACAAGTATGGCGAGTGGTGGCGAAGTGGTAAGGGGATGCTAGCCTCTTTAAGATTGCAAGTTTGGGAAAACTTTGGTTTCCCAGTCAGTTACCATAGTACAGGCAAGAGAGTGGTGGATAAGACTGATGTTGTAGATTAGTATTACGTTTCCAGCATCACGGCTCCAAACCGTAACATTAGTTGGGACAGATGCCTTGTTTCTTCAGGCTAACTATATTAGCTATAGTTGGGCAGGGAGCAGCTTTCTGCTGTGAAAAAGGGCCAGGAGACTTTGTGATAACATTGCATTAATCAGGTGATTTAGTTTGTCTTTGCACAGAACAGAGATGCTGCATTTTCAGTGTTATATCTGATTGTCTTATTTTGTTTACAAGTTACCAATATTGTTTACATCTTACTTTACATATTTCAGGCTGTTGGAGTTAGCTCAGGGGAGCGACTGTATGACACTAGGTGGTACAGCCTGAGACATAAACAATAAGAAAAATTGCCTTTCGCATTTTTTGTTTTGCTTTTCCCTCCGTGATGTCTGAACCTAGGTAGGAACCGAACCGTGACTTCTGTGTACCATTCCACCCCTATTTTTCACCCATCTTGTGTATTTTCTCGACTTGAAAAGAAGAAGAAAAGAGAAAAAAATCAGAATAGAAAAATTAAATTAGATACTTTATTGCAAAACCTCAATTATAACAGGAAGACATCACTGAATACTTAAGTGGCCTATAGATTTGAAAGGGAACAAAACTGGTGACCAATACCAAGAGTGTGCTCCTTACCTCTGGCTCCTCCTGGTTGTCTTCCTCTTCTTCACCAGAATCCATATAGATCTTCCTCTTTTTGCGCACACGTTTACCCAGCCTCTCACACTCAACACTTTGACTCTCCCTTGCTTCCCCTGGAGAGGATCTGTACAAAAGGTATGGTTTGGTTGGAGATGAAATAACAATACAAAAAAATCTGAAGGACAACAAAGAAGAGTCAGAGAATACCAGCTGTGGGATTTTACCTGCCACTGGAGGGCTGGGCACAAATGGAGCTACAGAATTTGCCCTGAAGGAGGGCGTCCCGGGGAACATGGCCACCACAGGCACGGCACCTTGACATCTCCTCATTTGGGCCCATGTCTGCGCTAGAGCCAACCTCAACACTGGGACCAACTTCCACACTGGGGCCCTCCATACTGGGGCCCTCCTCTAAAGACAGAAGTACAGGACCGGGGGCTAGAGTACAAAGGAGAAAGAAGGGCTGAAACTGACATGTAGAGCATAAAAAGTAAACACTGCAATTCTTTACAAAAACAAAGTTGTAAGAGTTAAAAACATGTGCTGTCATACCTTTACATTGAGACAACCCTGGCTGACTCTGATTGGCTGGAGCTGTGGCTGTGCCAGTCTGTGATTGGCCCTCTGGTGGAGGGGTAGGAGTGTGAGACTGTGCAGGGTCCAAGGTCTGGCGATTAGGCTCTGCCTTCTGCCCTTTGACTTCTAGGTCTGTGACAATCTCAAGAGTCCCAAACTCTGTCATGCGGAACTGAAAGACACAGGTGAGGTAGAAACAGGTATGGACATCAAGATTTCTTGAAGGAAGTTGTGGAGCTAAGGCGGTACGTCCCCCCTAATTCATCTTGTCTCCTGACAGCCTAAATAATCACAGTCATATGCATAAATAAATGGCATACCCTGTGTGAAATATCTCTCTTTCTTTTCCTCTGGAGATTAATGTTTTCTTTAATAAAAATTTATGATGAGATGATCCTGGACAGGAACACAAATCTCTCTCGTACCCTGATGTCACTGCCTGGCAGTGTGGCAATACCGTCCTTCCAGTCCAGAGCACCCATCATATCAAACTCAGCTCCCTGGGAGGGGCCATCACTGGGTGGAGTGTCGGTCATTCCCACTCCTCTGATATCCCCAACCTGCATAGACAACAGTCACATTAAAGACATAGTCATATGCTGACAACTGACACAAAAACATTACAAGTGTTCAAAATCTAAAAAGGTTGAATAGAAATGTTCAGTTCATAAATCATTGTATTGTTCTGCGTCTATTGTGCTGACTGTGCGTGATTATAACAGAGAAGCAGCCCCCATGCATGGTATTACCTACAAAGTGTTCCCAAAGACAAATTCCATTTCTACCTGCACTTGTAAACATCATTACCCAACATCACCGCTAGATGGAGACTGCGTTCTGGCTTGCAGGATACACCATGCACTTCGATTTCAGACAAAACAGTCAATAATAATATTGTTTTGCTGGTCAACTAACGGGGAAATACGTGCAAAAACGGCCCCATTAGAGTTAACCTTCATCAGGATAATTGACAAACATGAGGAAAGATGTCTCAACTTGAAGTTAAACACACAAGTTCATCTTTTCCTTGTTTTAATAGTATCTCTTAAAACCGGCTGTTTGCCTGGTTATGAACAAAGGAGAGGGTCATTTGTTTATCGGGTTTAAACAGAACACTGTTTTCTGCACTGACTGGCCCAACTTAAAAACGTTTTAGTCCGACTAATATTACGATATAACGTTTTAGTCTTGGCACATGTTCAACACTGAATTAAGGTGATATGTTCTGTTTTCATGGTGGCCATAACCATGTTAAAAGTAAACAACAGCCCGAGCTAATAGATGTTGATTAAGTTTGACTTTGCACTTGATACCTCAGTTTTATTCTAGCCATAAATAAAGTGTATGTAGGAGCGCCCATGATTAGCATTCGTCTTATACAAAATGGCGGAGCATAGGAAGAGGCCACCAGTACGTTTAAACTATGTAAATTACTCAAGTTACCCATTTAAACAAATCATGCAAAGCCGCTACGCGTCGAACAAAGGCAAATGCTTGCTGTGTAATTTCCTGACTTTGTGTTTTCCGTCACTCGAGTTATTTTCTTCACTTTCCCCTTGTCACGGAATGTCAGCCCAGGTTGCTAGCTAGACATGAAGCTAACAGTCTGCTAGCTCCACTCCGTTCAACTGAACTGAGAATTGCTAGACTGCTGCTAGCCGTAGCATTGTGACTGGATGCAGCCAGCTAAGGACAATCTGTAATAAATAAGTTTCCCGGTTAATATCAATAGGAAAACGCATTTTGCAAAACACCAATATTTCGCAAAACATCATGTACACTCGCAATAACATCGCGCTACTGTTACGAGATTCAACATTGTTGCGTGATTAATATCTCCAATAGAAACTTGAAAAAACGATTTATTCTCGCCGTTTTAAATCAGAGTGGAAATAATGTTAACTTACGCTAATTAGCATGACGAAGGCCGCTTTTTCAAACTGTGCTACTGTTCACGGCAATAAATGAGTATTAACGCCCGTATTGTTTAAAAATGTGGAACTCACCTCGTTTCTGTTTTAACTCTTATTTAGAGCTAGATAGATCGGATGCGCATGCGTGTAAGATGCGCTGCCTGACAACTTTGGGTCTCGAAAAAGTTCAGTTTACTATCGGTGGTCAATACTAGGCCTGTTTACACTTATAACACGCCCAAAACTCTGTTCACTGCCGATATAACGAATACTAGAAATGGACTGGAGTTCATGTTCCACCTTTGCTCATAACAGCCTTAAAGTATACAGAAAGAAATACATACGACTGTGTATCATTTGAGCGCAGGGACCGCAGTGTCTTCCATCACCGTTGAGGAGCGGTTGGTTCCCCTGTTAAACTGGATGCAGTTAACCATCGGTCGTCAAACAGCTAATTTGTGTAAATGCAATCCGAGCACAGGCGATAATCAGTTTGTACATATCGGTGCTAACTGTAGGATTAAATACGCAGGCCTGTAAAATCACCCGAAGCGAAATGTTTTGCCACCCAAATAACGTCCTACACAATACTGGACTGTTGTGTTTCTTAAAACGTGCAGTTTCGGCTGGTGCACGACGACTATTCAATAACGTTGAATAAAGTCGGACAGGATGAATATAAAAACGTATTGAGTTTAGTCTTATTAAACACTACGTTTAACACGCTAATTACAGCAGGTTTACATTTTGGCCGAAATTCAACATCCACGATCGGCTGTATTATCTCCATTACTGGATGCATGGTTTTAATGTGACAGCTAATTTACTTCAGTTAATATTGGGATTACTATGGGTGTGCATTCCTTCCTGGGATTTTTAGACTGATTTGCAGAGTCGCTGATGGTCCAAACACTCATGTTGGACCACATCATATCCAGCTATATCCTGCAGTATTCAATCCCTCCCACATAGGGCGGTTATGGTTTCTCCTGTAGCCTATAATAAAGCTGGGCTTCATATTTGATTGCGCCATTTAACCATATTTTTGATTGAATACACACCGCCTAAACATAAAATACCCCAAACTATTAATGGCAACGTATTAAACTGTTAGCTAACAGGTACAGAGAAAAGTGTGTATTTCAGTCAACAAAGGCCGCCCTGATACGAGGTGAAATGAGTTCAGTGCTCCGTGTGCGTCCGGCGGCGCTGGTTTGTGTCTTGTTTTTGCCGCTAGATGGCAGAAGAAGTCCAGTTTTCTAGCGGATTAACGGGCTCGTGAGGTTATCGTGCTGCAGCATTATTATTTTGTAATATAACATCAAGTATAAACCATGAGATGGCATTAAAAGGCAAAGCGGTCGACTCGAAGGTAAGAAGACAGAAAGTGTCATGTGTAATATCAGATATAAATTGGGATCGACTGTAGGGAAATCATGTGTGATCAAATAAGATTATATATGACAAGTAGCCTAATGCTACGTCTGAGGGTTATTTTTTGCAACATACAGATCATAATGTAATGTAACATAACATAAACTTTATGCAGCAGGTTAGGTTTCGCAGCATATTCGCTTCCTACTGCCTATATGGCCTACTATAGGATAGCTCCAGGTTAGTGTTTGCGTGGATGTGTGTAATGCACAAATTTGCTATATTGTGATGTATTCTGTCTCAATCACGCAGACCGTGCTCTTCAATCTGCTGCTATGCCTGGTCATATTTTACTCTCTTTTCTACATGATTGGGAGTGTGTGCTTCGGTGCCTTCAGGTGAGAATCTCCCACACGCATGCGCACAGGCACATGGAAGCAAACGGCCCTCAAAAGCATCATTGTCAACCTCTCCTGTAAATAAGAACCTTTTTTCTTTTCGTTCCTGTTGTCCTTACATGGTGAATATTTGTTAAATACAATTGTTTTTTTTAAAGATAACAAATAGCAAACTAGGGCCGGCAGTAGGTATTTTTACTAGTGAAATGTTGATGTCATGTAGTCTGCAGTTTGTATTTGGAGGTTGTGGTATACATACAGTACACAATGCAGTAATCTGGCCATGGATCCATTTTAGCAAATTGCAGCAGTGATCGCAGATATGAGATTTAGTTACTTTATCCACACCATGGGGCCTCACTTTACCTGTTGCCAGGTAGACAACATAACATCTAAGATATGTTTATACTTTACAGTGGTTTGACACACTTTCTTGCAATTGCTGACAGCAGTTTTCCTTCTTAATGTATATTTAACCCAGTTCTCACTTGTCATTTAGGCTGAATCACTTTGACGGACTGATTCCATTTGACTTTAAGACCGAACCTGCTGAATCTAACTCCAAATACTTGGGTAAATACACTATATGCAGCCAGTATGGTCAACAATGATCATGGACTTATTTCACTGCCTGTATTTTCTTGATATGTTGGTCTTCCTCAGTGAACCTCCTGTCCTTGGAGCTCACCTACTTTTGCAGCGGCCTTTTGTTTGCTGCAGTGGTGAGGAGACGGGTGTGGGACTACGCCCTTACCATCACAATTCTGCATGTAATAATCACCAGCCTAGGTGAGTGGAAATTTTGCAAATACATTGACCCAGGTGCACACACAAATTGCAGAATGTCTTGTGAAAATGCACGTTTTGTTTCCATGTGGCAGTGATGTTGGAGTTTCCCACGGTTTGGCAGTGGTGGCTGGCTCTAGGTAAAACAAACATAATTGGCAACTTATAGTAAGTATATTAAATTGTATGAGCTCAATTCTTCTTGATGCTCTATATTTCTGTTGTTTCACAGGTAGCGGCTTGTTTCTGATGATCTGCAACGGTCAGCTGATAGCTTACTTCACCTGCCAAAGTGACCAGAGCTATGCGTCCTTCAGCTTCTACTGACAGACAGGAAGCTACTTTGTGTATAAACTGTTTCATAAACAGTCTTTTGACATGAGGTGGAAAGGATCAGACCAGATTTTCTCAATATGGAGACACCCAGGCTTTTTGTATTTGTCACTAAAAAAACTCCTCACCATCACACGTAATGTTAGAGCTGTGTCCAATTTGTGTTTAACAGTTGCCAACAGACTGGCATCCTATTGTTTTTTGTAAATGCCACAAGAAGATGTTCTGTATTTTGCCTTGTACAGGGTTTTAAGGCCCCCTGTAAAGTAATTTCAGTAACTTTTATAAGCTGCGAATGTAATAGCAGAACGGGAAAGTTGCAATACATGTTTGTTGTATATTTCAAAGACATTAATGTAAAGTGTTAAGGTCTCATGACATGAAAATGTCACTTTATGAGGTTTTTTAACATTAATATGCGTTCCCCCAGCCTGCCTATGGTCCTCCAGTGGCTAGAAAAGGCCATAGGTGTAAACCGAGCCCTGGGTATCCTGCTCTGCCTTTGAGAAAATGAAAGCTCAGATGGGCCAATCTGGAATCTGTTTTACCTTTCCTTTCTCTGCTTTGCCCTACCAGAGAATTTGGCCCACCCGTGAGAGAGAGACATCATGGCTTTCAAACGAGCAAAGTGGCAGTTGGTCATGACATGGGACCTTTAAAAAATAAAGCTTCAACTTGTGCATTTATTTTTTTCCATCTCTTTATACATTATTGCAGCTAAAACTTGTGAAATAGTGACCAGCATATTTCACATTATGAACTGATGCTTAACATAACAAATGATGTTAAAAAATATACGTTCTTAGTAACCATTGAAACATACAGTGTTAGTGTAATAATTGTTTTGCTTAAATGTTTAAAAATAGACTTTGATTTAATAATTTATGACATAATCTATAATAATTTAAATAAATATTTGAACAAACATGCTCTCATAAGATTTGGCATTGTTATGAAACTGGCTCTGCTGGCAAATACTCCACTTGGTCCACAAAGGAGAATCCTAGGTAGGCCTTGCTGGTCCCGCCCACCTGGCACCTCTCATTCACAGAGGGACAGGTTGTAGTGTGAACACAGAGTCATTGTAGCTGACATCACAGGGACCAGTCTATTAGAGGAGAGAGGAATAAACACACTTGGGTACACTGTACATTTAAAAAACATAGTGCGTCCCACTCATTTCTAAATCACTCATACCACTTTTGGGATGAACGGGGGTCTTCCCAGTTGATAGATTCAAAGAAGAGAAGAAGAAGAAGAGCTCCTGCAGCTCCAACTGGACACATTTATATTAGACCCTCTGTGGTTATGTGTGTATTTGCATCATTTCTTATCTCTGTGTTTTTTTGTGAGCACTTACAAGGTCACAGCTCCCACCTAGGCGTTGGAGACATCTCTTTGCAGCAATCCCTCTAACACTGAGAAGGCAGCCTGAGACCCCCCACTATGCACCTGCAGAGGAGCGTGAAGTATGTTTTCAAACATCTCTGCTTTTTTACAGCTGTAAAATGGAGGCTGAGAGAAGGGACAGAGAGATGGAGTAAGGTAGAGACTGTGAAAAATGTGATATAATAAAAATAGTGTTTCACCTGCAGCACTCACCAGTCCATAGAGCATCTCAAACACCACAGTGCCAAGGCCCCACCAGTCCACTGCAGGGTTGTATGGGTGGCCTTGTAGCACCTCTGGAGCAAGGTACTCAGGAGTCCCACAGAATGTATGCATAATCCCACCCATGGCCACCCCTTCTTTACAAAGCCCAAAACTACTCTTTATACTACTCTTTATCAAGCAGAGAAAAAAATCTCCCAAGCAGAAACATTTACAAGAATAAAAAAAATCCTACCTTTCCAAAGCTTCCTTTGACAATTATTTTGAGGTAGTCAATATCTGATGGTTTTATCCTGGTTAACACAACGAAAGAAAACTTTCAGATATGTGCAATACTCCTAAAACTTAATTTGTGGTTAATAAATGATTTATTAATGCTATGCAGACCAGTTAGTATTATAATGCATGAACGAATACACACTTTGTTGGTTAAATACTAAATACTCACTGTAAACATGATTAAAGTAAAACAATCTGAGATGAAGGCCATATAACCTGTGATGAGGGGTCACGTAGACACTTAGGGGCCCACTTAGGGGGTAAGAGTTACTCAAAAGACTACAGAAAGAGGTGCTCTGAAATGTGTAGCAAAACAGTAGAACCTTTTTTCTGTCCGACTTGTCTTTTGGCAACAGGTGGTAAAATGACTTACTGTGAAGTTTCTGAGTTCACTGAGCTCTGAGGAGAGAGAAAGAATACACAAAGGTCAGGAGGTCCGATTCAGTTTCACTTCCTGTCAACACCAACAACAATCAGCAGTCTTAAAAAACACCGTCTGTACTCACCACCACTGTGCCTTTCCTTCCATCGTCTCGGCCTGCGCTGTCGTCGCAGGTTTTTCTGGGTGTAGGCCTACTGGCTATAATCAAAACAGAAGTTACACGTGGAATTGTTTGTTTAAAAAAAGTCAGATTCAATACAAAATTCTACATCTGTAAACATGTTTTTTGCCAACTTACTCTTGGCAGAATTGCAGCCTAGAACTATGTTTGGGTAAGATGCCGCTGAAGGCTTTCTTCCCCTTGAGCAAAGCTGTAAAACAGGCACAGGGGTTCCCTTGCATTAGGGGTTCAACAATAACTCGGGTCGCCATGAGTTTGACATGCCTTAATGTTAAATTACACCATTTAGCCTACTATAACAAACTTTTATATAGTCAACTTTTTTTGATGTTTTAAGGAGACCAAGTTTTAAATTACCTGCGAAAAATGAAACAAGCCATTGTCCCGTGTCCCAAAATTTCATATTATATATAAGTTAGTTATTGATACCTGTTTGTTTTCCTACTTACTTTGTTTTTTTTAGTCAGAGTTGATCTAGGTTAATTTAATTTGTTACTAATAATAAATAACATTTAGGAACTAATGGTGCCATTTTCTAGTAAGGCAGGCAACCGTTACAAAAGGTTTATAATTGTTAATAAATCATTTACTGATTATTTATAGTTTAACGCAGAGCCAAAGAGAGTCTTTCTCTATCACTCTGGTTCACGTGAAGGCAGTAGACTGAGCTCGTGCCCTATTGAGAAAAGTGGAACCGAATGCTCACGAGCTCATTGCCATGACTCAAGTGACTCAATTGACTCTTTTATCCAAATAACTTTCTTTCTTTCTCTTTCTTAGTCACAGTTAGGAGAATGTCTTGTCTGTGAATGGGTGGCAACACTAGTCGGACATGTAGCCAAAACGGAATTAATTTGCGTGTGTGAAAAACGGAATTAATTTGCGTGTGTGATAGCCAAATACTTAAATAAATGTATAAACTATAATATACAGTGACCAATATGGCTGGAAGGAATAGTGCAAAAGATGAGGGTTATAGCCTACACACCACATTAACAATACAGACTTTATGAACTGAGATTTGCAGCAACCAAAGGATAGTTAATTGGGTCACAGAAACTATTCCAGAACATGACAGCTCTGTATCTGTCTCATGTGGCTGTTGTATGCCTGAGTGAGAATGACCTGTCCACACCTTCACAGACCCAGTTTCATGTTTGTGATATATGACCAAACTCCTGTATCATCTCATGTGCATACAGCCATATGGCTGGTTGTTTTATATCACAACAGTTGATACACTCTAGACATGCACAAACACTATTTAACTCAAATGTTCCTGTTGGGGACTGAAATGCATAACCACACATTCATATCAACATGTAATTAAATGATAAATGGAAAAAAGGAAGAGGAACTATGAGTCAGGCACAGCTGGCGGTAAACAAATTCTTCTGAGAGAGACAGAGGTAGCCTGTAGGCCTACTAAATTATTCTTTTCTACTAGTAAAAACAAAGGCGTTATGCACTCATATCTGGAATAAAACTGGGGTTTGTCTCGAGATAAAAAACCTCCAAAGGGTTAAATGGAAGTATTTCTTAAACTGGAAGTGAGCAATAGAAGAATACAGCATGAGGTCAGAATAAACGGGTGTGGATCTAAAAAATGGGACTTGAAGTCAAGTGTCTATATTGGGAGCTGCTGGGATCAGAGTTGGTGTCTTGGTTACTGCTGCAGAAAGCTGATCCTCAGACCGCAACAGGGGGAGGCCCCTCTCTGTTACAGCGCTGGTCTGGTTCAGTCTGACACCTCTTGTCACATCACTCTAATGGCATGGGAACTTGCTGGAGCTAGTTTTTGCTTCTCCAGGAAAGCAAAAGGTGACACTGAACACAACGTACACATCTCAACAGTCAAACAGCATTCTTGTAAGAGAGGAAACCCACTCAGCCCCACAACCAGACAGGACAGGTTCTCTGCTTCAACTAGCCTATGCATCCATGGCAACAGGAGGGAAAGTAACAGTAAACCTGTTCAAACTGTATGTCTGCAGAATGAGCCCTATCTTAACTTCTGGCTCCATTGCTCTATCATCACCAGCCTATGTCAATCTAATTTTTAACCCTATCAGTAATGTCTTTTACTCATGTTTGTTTCCACACAGTCAGAGATCTGTTAGCAAGGACTGTTTTAATGCAATACATAATTTGTATAGTCTACATACAGTATAGTACATTTTTCATGCTGAACACAGTAGGCCTAGTACTTCATCTGTCCTGTAGATGGTGACAGCAAACCAAAGGATTCCGTGAAGTATACACCTTTCTATTTTGTCTTTTTTCTTCTAGGAATATGTATCTTCATATAAACAGACGAAAACAACAGTTTGCCATCAGCCTGTTGTCGGTGAGTAGTTTTGATCCCAATCGCAAATGACTCATTTTCCCTTTCCACGTTGCTGTATGGCCTCAACTCATTTGAAGCTCATTGTACTTAATTGAACTTTGAAGTGGGCAGCAGGATCACATCTAGTTAGTGATAAATCAAATAATTAAAAACATAATTGACAGATTAATCGATGATGAGGGTTAGTTGCATCTCTGCCTTTGAGTGATACAGTCAAATCATGTGTAAACAATGTATGATTACAAATACTCATAATAATAATAATTTTACAAACCAAACAATCAATCCAGAAAAAAAATCAAGAGATTAATTCATAATGAAAATAATCATTAGTCCCATATTTAAAAAAAAAGTAGCGCCACCTTAAAACTACAACAATAAAAAGCTGCTTACCCATTAATGCACGGGTAATGATAATCTAATGATATCATATAGTTTATAAAGTAGAAGCTATAGTCATGGCGGCCATTTTTCTGCATTGAACACTTTTACTTTTGACATTTTAAGTAAGCCTACACTTTCTTGATTATACTTTTACTTACGTAACATTTTCGGCGTATTACTTTTATTTGAGTGTTATATTAGTACTTTTACTTAATTAGTGGGTATGAGTAGGCTACTCTGTTTGTAATGTTTTGGTTTGTAATGCTAATTACCCTGTAGGCTACTGTATGCTTTGCGCGCTCGCCCCTTAGAGCGCGCATTCCACCGGGAGCGCGCGCGGCAAAGGGGCGGGGCCGCGTGGAGTCTCAGCGCAGCCAGGGATGAAAAACTTGTCCCGGATATTTACCTTACTATACCTGGCTCTTCCGACGGCGCCCCGTCCCGAGGCTTTCACAGCGGACAATCTGAGGAATATGATCCGTCTCTGAAGCGGGGTGACTGAGGTACACGTATGTTTTTTGTCATTTAATTATCTCTTCCCAAAATACAGTCACTTGGCAAAGTTGTGGTTACGAGGACTGACGTAGTTGGAGGAAAGTTTGCCATTGAAGTGTTCCACCTTTTGGGTGTAGCTGTAAAAGAAAACTTCAGGTTGTCAACAGGTTCCTTTATGGCGATTTGGTTCAAAGTACAGCGAGGTCACACAGCAGTGTTCATTATCGACACACTGGGACACATAAATATAGGCCTAATACACTGAGAGATAGGCCCTGTTTTTTCAATGGAATGTGTTGGTTTTGTGAAGCAGTAGAGGCCATCAATGCTAGGTGTTCTTATGTCCCACAAGGTACACTTTTAACTTGTACAGATACATATTTGGCATAAAAGTAGGCTTTGTGTTAAAAGAATCATAAAGTAAGATAACTATTTTATTTCCCCATCTGTAGTCATGTGGGCACAACTCTAACATATCAAAAAATAGATGCAAGATGCAAAACCCCAAGTGTCAAACAACATGATGAATCTGCTTTTAAATGTAGGATTTATTTGTAAATTCATTAGAGGCCTATCTGTGAGAGGGTATTATTATGGAAAACAAATCGCCAAACTAGGACCAGCTCTCTTTCAATATATTCAGAGTGTGTCACTGTGTTCAAACATTAACTCAAACACTGTGTCCTTTCAGAATCAGTGTGAGACAGGCCGTCCTGGGACCATTAATCGTTTACCTGGAAACCAAGACCAGACACATGTACGTACATATATTTGCATGCATATATTAACACACATATACACACACATACACACAGGACTAATTTAGTTTCCGAAAGTTCAGCTTTAATGCCACCTGACTCATCTTTTATCAGCTCAGTTGTGTTATGGTTTGCATAAGTAGGTCTTTTGTTGTATTACAAATCTAGATATTCTCCAAGCTGGGTAAGATATTGGCTTTAAGCATTCAATAGCAGTGCATGTACGTGTGTGTTTGTATTCCTGCTGTGTGCTCCCAGCGGCTGGTCTGAGGTCAGACGTAGTGTGGTATAGATGGGCGTGTTCAACTCTAAAATGTTTAACATTCTTATCATTCAGCTGCCTGCCAAAGGCGGGGAGATGCAGAGGGAGAGCAGCAGGGAGAGGGAAGGGACATGTTCAGACCCAGGCCAAATAATAAGGAATTACACAAACACACACACAGACACAGTCACTCCTTTGCATTCATGCTGCATTACTCACTGCAGTCCGATGTTCCATTCAGCACATATATTACTCACAACACAATGTCATCCTCAGGGAGGTGCTTTCATTAGGAGACAACAGTCTGTAAAACATCTGACACTGTTTTTGTGGTTTGTGTACGTATGCTTGTGTATGTGTTTCCAGGTTCCCACTCAGTGACGAGCTGAGGGAAGGGTGTTTGTCTTGAGAGGGAGGCAGTGCTACCAAGGTAACAGACATGCCAAAACCGGACCTGCTCTGCCTAGTTCAGCTGCTGGACAGCACTATCGAGACCTTCAGAGTCAGCGTGCGTACCCCCCCCTCCCCACACACACACACACACACACACACACACACTGTTTCCTGTCTGTCGTTATGGAGATCATATGTTGCTCCTATCTGTCTCTGCTAATGATCATATTGTCATATTGATACAGTGACTATCTTTCATATTCCCGTTGATCCACATCTCTTATTTAACACTTTGACCTTGGTGTGAAGGACACACTTACCTCCTACAACTTACAGAGCTTTTCACACTTAGGAGCCTTTTACATCATCAGCATATCATCTCGTATGCAGCCAGATAGCGGTACACTCACACAAACTGACAAGCGTACACACACATGCAGAAAGGCAAGCACAAATCTTCCTTTCTAAGACAGTAGTTGTGCAGCATGGTTATGTGAACAGTGGGAGAGCAAGGAGAGCGCTGCGGCTGTTTCCAGTATTAAGCTCTCTATTACTCTCTTTATTACGACCCCTGTGTTTCTTGTGTTTTTTTAATATTTGTGGAAGGCATGGCCCGTTTAAACCGATAATCACCTGGATGTTGTTCCCACACACATGAAAAATGTGTTTCCCACTGCAAAAACTCACGGTTTGCTACAGTTTACAGTAAACATGGTCCTCCGGTGTATGCATCTGATAACTAAATGTGGGAGGAAAATGCAGATGAGCTGCATGTTATCCCTCAGAGTGATTAATAGTTAAAGTACAGAGTGTTGTGCTGTAGATGGAAATCTTATTCACACCTGGATATATGCATTATTAATTATTTTTATCTGATTTACAACAAGTTTTATTTTTTAAAATAACCACAGAGAAAATCACAGATTTTTTAAAAACCAAAATAATTATCCCTATCTATACATTAGGTTAGGCACTACTGCAACATATGGCACAGTACATTATATACTGTCTATACTGTGTATAGACAGTATATGTACAAACAAGCAACTGCTTAATGTCACTCAAAGTTTTGGCTTATATTAATGCTTGTTTGATGTTTGCATCTTTCAGAAGCAGGATGAAGGTGTGGTTCTGTTGGACCAAGTATGCGACCACCTGGGCCTGCAGGAGAGGCAGCTCTTCAGTCTGCAGATCAGAGAATCCAGCACAGGCATCGCCTCAATCACGGCCAAAACACGCTCTCCTGTGAGCTCACTGTTCATCTGCTGCACATTTGAGCTGGGATTTGAATGCATTGCTCTCTCTGATTGCTGTTTAGACAATGATAACCATGGGGTATGCTTACATAAATGTTTTTTTTAGCCCCAGTTAGCCATTATACTTAATGAGTTTCTTTTTTTTTCTCAGAGATGGTTGGAGCCTGAGAAACCCTTGAAGAAGCAGATAAAAGGTTTCTCCCTTGTTTTGGCTGCAGAGAATTCATCTTCATTACCTTTACATTACTGCTGTAGAAAAATAAATTGTTAAAATGTTTCTTTTTTTAAATAAATTTTAATACATTTATAGATAGTAAGTGTAGGAGAAAGAAGGATTGAGGTGACTTTGCAACTAGATAAATGCCATTTCTCTGCAGGTCTTGCATCTCCCTTTTATCTGAACTTCAGAGTACGATTCTTCATCTCTGATCCTAACTCTCTGCAGCATGAACAGACAAGGTTAGTATATGTGCCTCTCGCATAGCAGTTATATATAACTACAGTCCCTGACAAAAGTCTTGTCGCTTGTGTACAAATTGACCTGAAGTGCCGCTGAAATATATTTCTAATCAAGATTTATTTACAAGAAATGGCTCATTTTAATCCCAACAGCTTTTGTAATAATGTTTCAGTGCAAAACGAAACTGTCAAAAAGTATTCTAATATTCACAGCTTGGTAAAGCCCATTGAGTCAATTTTTGCAAAGACATAAGTGTTGTCGCCTTGTCATATGAGCTTCACCTGTGACTAATAATGGATCAATTAGGTCTCAGGTGTGTATAAAAACAACCCCAGTACACTAGACCTTCACATCAACTGCAACTAGACCTCTGCAAACATGCCTAAGATTCACCCTGAGACTAAAGTTTTGATTATCAAGAGGCTGAAGACCAGATCCACTGCTGATGTGGCAGACACTTCAATGTGTCTCAGCGTCAAGTACAGAGGATAAAAAAAACATTTGAAGACACTGGAGACGTTTTTGACAATCCCAGGTCAGGCAGACCCCGCAAGACAACTGCTCGAGAGGACCGTTTGTTGGCTCAAAAATCCAAGGCCAGCCCATTTACCACTGCAGCAGAGCTCCACGAGACCTGGTCACCTGAAGTCAACCAGAACAGTTTGTCGAATTCTGTCTCGAAATAGCCTCCATGGTCCAATCAGTGCCCAGAAGCCAGCACTAAACAAAAGACAATTGAAAAACCGTGTGGCATTTGCAAAGGCCCACAGCCTGCTAAAAGGATGGATGCTGGAAAAGTGGAAGAAAGTGGATTTTTCAGATGAATCTTCTGTTGAATTACACCACAGTCGCCGCAAATATTGCAGGAGACCTACTGGAGCCCGCATGAATCCAAGATTCACCCAGAAAACAGTGAAGTTTGGTGGCGGAAAAATCATGGTCTGGGGTTACATCCATTATGGGGGTGTGCGAGAGATCTGCAGGGTGGAAGGCAACATCAATAGTCTCAAATACCAAGAAATCTTAGCTACCTCGTATATTCCCAACCATAAAAGAGGCCAAATTCTGCAGCAGGATGGTGCTCCATCGCATACTTCCATCTCCACTTCAAAGTTCCTCAAGGCAAAGAAGATCAATATGCTCCAGGATTGGCCAGCCCAGTCACCAGACATGAACATCATTGAGCATATGTGGGGTAGGATGAAAGAGGAAGCATGGAAGACGAAACCAAAGAATATTGATAAACTCTGGCAGGCATGCAACACTGCTTTCCTAGCTATTCCTGATTACTTCATCAATACATTGTATGAATCCTTGCCAAACCGCATGGATGCAGTCCTTCAAGCTCATGGAAGTCATACAAGATATTCAATTTTGATCTCACAGCACCACTATTTAATTTGCTGACATATTTTAGTATTTGCAGTAAATTTGTTTAATTTCTCTATAGGCGACAAAACCTTTGTCTTGCCAAAATTTGACCTTTCTGTCTTGTTTAAATGATAAATCTTTTTTTCAGTGAAACTAATTTATTTCAGTGCATTGAACATCATTTGGGAGGGTTTTAGCTTTTCATATGAACTATTTCTTACACCAATTGATTAATTAAAAGTCAGGTTAATAGCAGGTGTTTCTACAAAATAGATAAGTGACAAGACTTTTGTCAGGGACTGTAAATATTGATGTGGAGAAGTTGAATGACTCTGAAAGAAAAAAAAGTTATTTTTTCCTGGGATTATTGATACAAATGAAGGCATGGGTCAGTAAAGCGTCTCTTGTCTTGTCCCTGCAGACACCTGTACTTCCTCCAGATCAGGAGTGACATTAGAGAAGGACGGTTAGTAACACACAAACATAACTACCCATCCCCCCAGTGCACAGTGTTTGTGTTGTGTAGGTAGCTTTGTAATGTGTAATCATGGAGTATGATTGCAGGTTGCAGTGCCCGCTGAGTGCAGCTGTAGTGTTGGCCTCTTATGCTGTGCAATGTAAGTACCACCTCTCTACTAGGATTAATGACTTAATAATAATAATAACAGAGTGAGTAATTAGTTTTGTTGAGGATGCTCTCTATAATCAGCAGCTCTCTTACAGTACAGCAGATGTAAGCGCCTGAATGTGTGGATCTGGTTATGTGTGGATGCTCAATGTCTCTTTTCATCACGCAGCGGAGATGGGGGACCACTGTCCGTCTCGACTCCCTGGTTACCTCTCCAAGTGCCACTTCATTCCTGAGCAGGATGAAGACTTCCAGTCTAAAGTGGAGAGTCTGCATCCACAGCACAAGTAATTCCGACTGTTTTATTACATCTAGTTGCCACTGACAACCAGTTTGTTGTGCAGTTGGTTCCTGGTGTTGTATGTGACTCTGTGTGTTTCCAAGGGGGCTGAAGCAGAGCGAGGCAGAGCTTTGTTTCCTAAACACAGCACGGACACTGGAGTTGTATGGAGTGGAACTGCATGCTGCCATGGTAGAGTGATTCCCTTGCTTAAACATCCACCTAATACCTCATGTTCTTGTTTAACTTCCTCTGCGTCATCTTTATTCCTCTTATTTTTGACACCTTTTGTCATTCTCTCATCTCTCTCGTCATTCAGGACACTAATGACACCCCTCTGATGGTGGGTTTGGCCTCTAGTGGTGTTGCAGTATTTTGTAATATGATTTGCTCCAGTTTCTTCCCCTGGTGAGTGATGATGACGCTAATTACATGTCTTATTCCTGTATGTTTGTCTTTTCCTTTAATCAATTGTGGTCTTCACTTGTAGGGGGAACATCATCAAGATTTCATTTAAGAGGAAACACTTTCTTATACATCTGAAACGTAAACATGTAAGTCCCTCTAGCATTTCTTTTTTTAATAGTTTAAAGATCTGCTCTGAACAAATTACTGCTTTTAATTGTTTTCTACACATTTCCATCCATTGAAAGTTTGGAGTCGGCACACTTTCTTTGATTGCTTTTATAATTAACTGTAATTATTATGTTATAAAGATTATTTTTTAGCCTTTATTTTTGACAGAACAGATGAAGACATGAAAGGGGAGAAAAAGGGGGGGATTGATATGCAGCAAAGGGCCGCAGGTCGGAGTCGAACCCTTGCTCGCTGCGTTAGGGAGTAAACCTCTATATATGGTCGCCCGCTCTACCAACTGAACTATCTGGGTGCCCAATTAACTGTAATTATTAGGACATAAGAATTTATACACTTCACAAGCTTGACTACTACATGGTCTACATAGACGTGACTATAGCATTGATTGACATCCACACTTTTGGCAAGTAGTTTCTGTGTGTTTATGTGTGGGACAAGTAATAAATCATTTGGAAAGAGGCAGTTATTTTATTGCCGTCAACAAATGCAACCTGAGCAGCTTAAGTTGGAGATGTGTCCTTGAATATTGGAGATGGCAAAGAACTCCAACATTATAAAACATGACAAAAAACTCTGTATGTTGCAGGGGGAGACTCGGGATTGTGAGGTATCTCTAGTTCTGCCCTGTCCCAAGACCTGTAAGAACTTGTGGAGGTCCTGTGTGGATCATCACTCCTTCTTCTGCTCCAACCGGACTGCCAGGAGCCCGAAACACAACAACAGCACAGTTCAGTCCTACAAAAAGCTGATAACACAACACCTGGGCCTTGGCAACAGTAAAACTGAGGGGTGAGCCTGCACCTATAACATGTATATTCATATTTACATTCTTGTCATAAACACTGAAAAAGTTCTATCTTTTTCCTCCTAATTTGAAGTGGTCCAGTGTGCCAGCGTGTGGTGGGAGGGATGGTGTGGAACCCAGTCCTGCAGAGGTCGATTTCATCAGATTATCTGGAGACCAAGAGTCTGCCCTCTAGGTCACCCCCAAACACCCCCAACTGGTACAACCTGCAGATCAACCACAACTATATGTTCTCCGATTGTGTCATTTAATCAAATCTCACACTCTCCTGGTTCTGCTGTTGTGTCTCTGCGGCAGGCGAAGTCCTCGAGTTCGCCACGGCATCCGTAAACCTCGCCCATCCTCAGTTGAGTTGACCAATGACCTGAAAGACATGTCAGAGGGGGAGGATGTCTTCTACACATACAGGGCGTCTTTGAGCAGCAAGGGCAGCGAGGGAGACGCTTCACCGCATCAGTAAGTATCAGTTACAGAAGAAATGTGTATCTGTCTACTTTTTAGACACACACTTATAATCTCTTTCAATTCAGTGGGCTTTGCTGGCATGATGCATGTTAAGGCGCTAACACCCCCAACAGTAACTGCATGGCCTACTTCTCACATAAAATGTTTTCAAAAACACGTTTTGGTGAACTATTTTTGAAAAATACGAGATTGTATTCCGATAGAGCCGCCATTATGGTCGGTTTTGAAATTCCGGAGAAGCCAGACCCACGTGACGCCCACATGACACGTATGCCAATCAGCTGCCGGTTTTTATTTTTGGGCGACAATACAGATTAGCGCTGCCTGCTGTTATGGAGACTGATTACGTCTTGTGCATTCGCAGAATGTACGCTCAAATCAGCGTTGCTTCGGTGTGTTCCAAGGCACTTTTTTGACTAACTCGGGAAGGCAGTCAGTGCGACTGCTTTTTCTGCCGACGGTCGGCTGTCGGATTGGTGTGCCAGATCCTTTAGGGCTCAAAAGGATATTCATTTTTATATTGACATTTCAATTGGATTTAGTGCAATGTTTGAATCTAAGAAGCTAATGTAAATTCAATGAATTGGCCAAACCATTTAAAAAAACTTCCAGTTGTTATCTGCTTAATGAGGTTTTTGCTTTTCTACACAAGATAGCCTTGGCAAAAGATTTTTTTTTCGAGAGAAGAAGCAGTATTATTTTGATATCTGGCTGTTGGGAGAGATGGGAAGTGGTAAAATGTGTGATAACTGGTACAACGTTATCATGGTTAATACTGTGTAGACCACCAGATAGGCCTGTGCTTTAATTTATAGAAAATAATTTAAATATAAATCAAAATTGCAGTATTGGTTAAAAAAATCGATTTGGCACATTTACTGAAACTAACTTACAATTGACAAAACTACAATCCTCACACCATATACATAAGACACACACATAACATTTGTTTTCATTCAGCACTCTTTGTGACCTGCAAAAGGTGATTACTCACTCAAAATAATTAACTGCTGTTTCAGATGTAAATAATTCAACCAATTAATGAAGGTTCCTTGATCATTGCTTGAGCCAAACAGTCAAAAGGCAAAGACACCTTGTCAAATGGCAGTGTACACTGAAAGTGATAGTCACCCACTATGTGATATTTTCCAAATTGCTAACATTATATATTTAGGCAGCTGAATAGTATTGATATCAGCCATGGCAAACACATACTTTCAACAAAACATCAATTTCTCATTATATGTACACACCAGCAAACTGCAAATACATAAAGAAGGCGTGTACAGTAAAAAATGATATACAACAGCAACATTATCAGGAACTACTGTACAATATGTGCAAGAAAAAAATAAAATAGGTTGCACGCTCCAACCAGCCTCTGTCATACTTAGGCCATGGTTTATTACATGGGCCCTTATTTTTGCCTGAATCTAATTTGATATTTCTCTGTGCCTTTCACTGGCTCTTCCTTGTTCTCTGTGCCCCTTTCGTCCTCTCCCCTCACCAAACCACCCCACACTCTAATACCCCTTCCTCTTGAACGGGCAGGCTCTTACCCCTGTCTGTCTCCTGCTCTATATTCCACAGCTGTAAAAGTCTGTCTTACCTTTGCAGTATACAGTAAATATGTTTGAGATTAATTTGTTTTGAGTTTCACCTGTCAGCTAAATTGGACAGCATTTGCGATTGGTTGCTTTAAATTGTGAGGAAAATGAATTGTCCTCCATCTAACAATACCACATAACTATTATGTATCTCATATACTGTATGTGTGACAGGTTTTGTGATTGTTGGTTGCTCTATTTAGGATGTAGGGATTTACACAATAAACATGTGTATGCATTTGAGAGTAATATGATAAAATAGCAAATTAATGCAAACTATTTTGATCTGTAAGGCATTTTTTACCAAAGCAATTCTAAATGACTATAGTCATGTGAACAACTGACCTAATTTTCATATAAATAGTCATATAGTTTGATGAAGCTTGATAGTCATTTGACGATTGTGCCAAAGTAATTATGAAAAACTGTAAATAACCAAACTTGGGTTTGTTTAATCATTTGTGTTAACCATGGGATAAAAAAATATTATTATATGAGAGCATTAAAAATGTATTATTATCACATCTGAAAGTCATCTGTTCTTTATTTCTTTTCTTTCTGGTTCTTATAGCCAGCGGACAGATGATGGCTTGTTGCAAATTGATGACAGTATAGGAGAGGAGGATGATGAACACAGCTCACACCACAACAATAAGGTCCGTTATCTTATCATCAACTTTAATAAGTGTACTACTGTTTATTAACCCATGTATCCATTGATTCTGAGTACTTGTGTGTATGCAGGGTGCTCTCGGAGATGGTGACTTAATGCTGATATGTATTGCCCCCGATCATGACGGCAAGTTTGGCTTCAATGTTAAAGTGGGTCTCTCTCTTACACTCTTTATGTGGTGTATTTACACACAAAACGTTTGTGTTGTCACTTCTCCACTCTTACTCCATTTAATTTCCCAATGCCTCCTAGGGTGGGGTGGATCAGAAGATGCCTCTAGCCATATCCCATGTTAAACCTGACTCTCCGGTAAGAGCTGACTCAGATGCGTTTGTGGTTTGACAGCCTAGTGTCTCTAGGGGGTGTCAATATAACTTTATGATAAAATGCAAACACATTATTGACTGATGAGTGCTGTAACAATTAGTCAATCAAATGATTAGTCACTCGGCAGACAAATTGTGTGTGTGTGTGTGCGTGCGTGTGCGTGTGTGTGTGTGTGTGCGTGCGTGCGCTCAACACATTATGGTACTATTTTGATAAGCGATTATTGTGTTATTCATTTGTCAAAGCAGAAATGCCAATGCGATAGTGCTCTAATTATCTTTGGGTTTTGGACTGTTGGTCGGACAAAGCAAACTGTTTGAAAACGTCACCTTTTGGCTTTAAAAATTGTGGACTTTTTTTCACCATTAGTCAATGGTCTGAAAATACCATTATTTCAGACAGATTAATTGATGATAAAAAATGAATTCAATAAAGGTTAGTATAGCCTGACCGATACTGGATTTTTGAGGCTGATATAGATATCGATATTTGGTATCTGATAACGATATATTGGCCAATAATTAAAAAATAAAAAATAAACATCTCTTGATTCAGACCCAGATAAATCCTGAGTGACATTTTACAGTTGAAAAATCAACCTGACAGAGCTCTCTGGTGGACAAACTATGTAATGGTGACACAGTTTCTAAAGTTTCTCAAACCTAGTCAAACCTTGTCATTTCTCTACTGCAATTTCTTGTTAGTTATTTGCCAACATTACACTGATACAATATATATAACAAATTAATTATATAAAGCTGATATAGCTAGTGCTAAGCCCTAGACTGAAATTAGATTGACATATGGTGAGGAGATGTCAGCTTTTAAATTACTTTGTGTTGTTTGTAGGCAGGTCGATGTGAGCCCAAACTCTTAGAGGGAGACCTGCTAGTGCTCATCAATGGTCGAGATATTTCTGAACACACACATGATCAGGTTGTCATGTTCATAAGAGCCAGCAGAGAGTCGCACTCCAGAGAACTGGCCTTGCTCATCAGACGTAAAGGTGTGTGTTTGTCTTTGTGTCTGTGTGTGTAAGACAGATCTGCTGAAGCAGCATGTGATATAAGTGTGCACACTGTCTGTCATGTTTCTATGAATATTTATCACAGACTTGAACCGTCCTTGGATTTCAGGTCCTGGCCGAATGGCACCCCTGCTGCAGTTGCCTTCCGCCCTCACACTCACCAGCCAATCACAGGGAGACAAGCCGTCACCTGTCCAGTCGGAGCGGGTCACGACACTGGAAGAGTCGATGAGACAGCTGGAGAGAGGAATACAGTCTGGCACACTCTGTTTCCATTTTGAGGTATTTGAAATACCGATGGGAGCTAAACAGTAAACGAATGTTTAAAAATGTATTCATAAGCTGGACCAAAATATGTCTTGATTTTAAGCAGGATTTATTTAGTCACATCCAGTTCTTTTAAGTTTTTGGGACAGATGTTGACTCTAATCTTCACCTGGAATCCTGACAATCTAACAAAAAGATACCATCACTTGGCTTGAATTTGTTTTTGTTTGAGTATGTTTCTGTGTGTTTACATGCATATGTGTGTCTGTATACTTGTAATTTCTAGAATTTATACAGGAGGAAGCCTGGTCTCTCACTAAACTGTGCTCGGCTCCCTGAGAACATGGACAAGAATCGATATAAGGATGTTTTACCTTGTAAGTGCTGCTTATTCTGCTGCTTATTCTGCTTATCTCTGTCTCCTGCCATTTGTTTTTTCTCTACCTGGTGCCCTTCTACCCACCCACTGCTCTTTGCTACCTTTCTAACCTTGATCTGAAGCTCACCGCTGTAGCACCTCATGAAATTTAATTGGTCGAGCCTGCAGTGCGTCTGCGGCTCTATTATGACCCTCACCGGCTGCTCTCCTTTCAGATGATGCCACCAGAGTGGTGCTCCAGGGCCAGGAGGACTACATTAACGCCAGTCACATTGAGGTGCGCATCACCAATGTAAAATTGAGTGTGCTGTCTCTGTCACATCTATGTTAAGATGTTAACTCACTGTTGTGTTTATCTCTGTATGTGTTTATTTGTCTGTCTCATAGGTGGTGCCCCCAGTGTCTGGTGTATGTTTACGTTATGTTGCGGGTCAGGGTCCATTGCCACAGACCTGCACTCACTTTTGGCAGACAGTTTGGGAGCAACAGACACACACCATCATCATGCTAACAACTTTGACAGAGAGGGGACGGGTATACATGCGTTCATAATTTTATACTGTACAACCACATTCACACAGGAATGGAAATGAGTGAACAAAAGGGAAACATTTGAAATTACACAGCACAATATCTGAGACGCATTAACGCAGTGATTACTGCAGCACTACTAGCATATTATTTTATGCTGTTTTGTGTTTTATTTGGTCCATGATTACTGTAATTACAAGGTTTAGCGGTGATGTTTGCACGCAAAAAAATAAACCGGCACAGTTGTGACTGTGAGTAATTACAGGCTTTCACGGTGTAGAGAATGGCAAAATGTAAAGTCTAAGCTGGATTCTAATAAGAGAAATCATTTAAAGGTTGGAAGAGAAAGACATATCCAGACAGAGGCAACAAGATATGAAGGTCTTGTTGAATGAAGAAGTCTCTCTTTCAGCTGTTGCTTGGTAACCAGATGCTTTCATTAATTGATCATTTTCCTGATATTCATAAAGGGCCCTGAGTTTCTCTCCACTTGGCGATCACTCTCACCCACACACATACGCACACACAAATTGACTTGATTGTTCCTCAGACTGCAGGGTGGAACATATGACGCTGTTGAATATCAGGTTGATTTCATGAGAGCAGAGCGCAGCTGATGTAGTAGTAATAGATTGTATCCTGACTTATGACTCATGTCACATGTAATGTAATTTGTCTGTGATGTTATACACTTGCAGACAAAGTGCCACCAGTACTGGCCGCATCCGCCGGAAGTGAAGGATTATGGGCACATGCGGGTGAAGTGTCATTCTGAGGAGTGTAACCTGGCGTATGTGACACGGCAGTTCACTCTGAAACACACACAGGTACAGTAGCAAATGACACTGTAATAATTGGTCAGTTGATCATAATTGTTCAAGTCATTTTTAAAGTTTGGATATCTTGTTTAAATTCTCAAATGTGAAATGTGCATTTTGTTGTATTAATAGGATAGTAAATTGATTTTTTTTGGTATTTTGGACATTTGATGAGACTAAACAAGACCTTTGACATCACCTTGAGCTCTGGGACATTATAATGTGTGTTTTTCTGCTCTTATATAGGCCAAATAAATAGGCCAAGAAAATAGTCTGCAGATTAATCTATTCTGAAAATAATTAGTTGCAGCCCTAGCAGTAACGTTCCCCCCTGCTTTCATATTCACATGAAACCTGAGCAAAGCATGACCATGGTCGCACAACACAGACTTTTTCTGTTTGTATGTTTGCAGTGACATGTAGCATGTTTGTGCCATATGTCACATAACGGAGCACACTGCAGGCAATAAACTATCTGCAGCCAACATACAGTAACCTCCGTGTGGGAGGCTTGGTCTGTACGTGTGTGTCTGTGTGGGAATGTGCGTTAGTGTGCATTAACTGTATGTAGGTGTGGGTGTGCAGGTGTGTCTTTCTGAGAAGTTTATCTGATCGAGTTTAAACACTTAAAGTTCAAAACACTTTATGTGGTTGATAATGAGATTTAAATTAGCTTTTTTCCACATTAACTTGTATGCCAAACATGTAAATAAACAGATAATGCTCAAGGAGGCATGAAGTATGAAGGTACACACATGCATACACAGATACTGTTGTGTGGCCCATCTGTTCCTTTGGCGGAGCAAGTTAATCCCTGCGTGGAATCACAGGCCACATGACCATTTTAAACTCTAAACCCATTTTCTTTTCTTACATGCTGAATATTGTGTTTGAGTCTGTAGGGCTGCAGATTTAAGTCTCATGTGGTTGATATATTTATATAATTACACAGGTTATGAAATACTTAAATTCTCTCTGATTAATTGCCTGTGTGTGTGTGTGTGTGTGTGTGTGTGTGTGTGTGTGTGTGTGTGTGTGTGTGTGTGTGTGTGTGTGTGTGTGTGTGTGTGTGTGTGTGTGTGTGTGTGTGTGTGTGTGTGTGTGTGTGTGTGTGTGTGTGTGTGTGTGTGTGTGTGTGTGTGTGTGTGTGTGTGTGTGTGTGTGTGTGTGTGTGTGTGTGTGTGTGTGTGTGTGTGTGTGTGTGTGTGTGTGTGTGTGTGTGTGTGTGTGTGTGTGTGTGTGTGTGTGTGTGTGTGTGTGTTAGCGTGGTGAGGAACGTGCAGTCACACACCTGCAGTATGTCGCATGGCCCGACCACGGTGTACCCGATGACCCTTCAGACTTCCTGCTGTTCATCAGCTCAGTCAGGGAGAGAAGGAGAGATGAAGAGCCACTAATGGTACACTGCAGGTAACACACACACACACACACACTGTGTATACTCTAATTGAACACATGTACACCTCTAAAATCCACTTAATGCTGTGTTTGTTTTGAATTTCAGTGCTGGGATTGGACGGACAGGTGTTCTTATCACCATGGAAACGGCGCTCACGCTGTTGGATGAGGGTCGGCCGATTTTCCCGCTGGACATTGTCAAAACACTGAGAGATCAGCGAGCCATGATGGTTCAGACCACGGTACAGAAGAACAGAACAGAACAGGGATTTATGCCACATAAATTGTTCTCTCCTTTATTAAGTTCTTTATTTTAAGAGTAGACATTATGATAACTTGTTGCTTTAAAGAATTTGAAGCCTTCCTCAATAATAATTGAAATAATAATTAATTAATTTTCTGTATTTTGTCATAGCAGATTAGGAGCTGTTAATTATCATAAGATCAAGCTGATTTGTCTTCTACATGTAGTCTAAAACTTGTTTTTTATAAGAACATGTGTCAGTTGAAAGGCTTGGTATAAGGTGGGATGTGCACAGAGAACATTAGGGTTTGAAATGTCAAAAGCTTAAAGCTTCAGGAAGATTGAAATATATGTAGAATGCTTAAGGGATCTCTAAATAACTTCAGGAATTTTCATAAGGGAGATGAGACTTCTCATCACTGTGCCAATAATTACTTTTTAAAGGCCAGTGTCCTTGTTTTTGACATCTGTAAGAGTCCTGTCATCTTTAACCTTCATTAATTCTCAGAGACATGGCTGCCACAGTTTTATACTGATGGCTGATGAGCGAAAGCATGCAAACTGAGGTTGGAAGCCGTGCTCTGTGGCACCTCAGCAGCATTTGTCGAGAGAGAGGAAAGTGTTAGTCATTGCTTTGATAGGAGGTAGTGCTGGGAATTTGGCAGCCCTCCAGTCACAAGCCTGCTTCTAGGCCACTATCACCCTTATTTTGAAAGGAGATTCAGTCCCTGAGGCTTCTTCTCTCTAATGTTTTAGTGCTGATGGAACGCTTCCTCAAGTTTCCCTCATATGTTTGTGTCCAGGACAGTAAAGGAAAACATACACAGTCAGAGGACAAACCATGTTAATGAGCCATATGTTAAAGGATAAGGCTGGCAATATTCTATGAATAAAAACAAGTTACAAATGCACAGTTAACAAAGCAGTCTCAGTACAAGGTCCACTCAGTAGCTGGTCTGGCGCTTTCGGTCATATCACACAATCTTCCTCAGCAGATGAAGTTTTAGTTTTAGCAATTCTAGCAGCGTGGCTGTATAGATGGCAATGTTGGTTGGTTGGTCCACCCCTTTGGTTTGGACTGAAATATCTAGTCAGTGATTTGCCATTAAATAATTTTGTTCAGAGATTCATGGTTTTAAGATAACAAACTGTAGTGACTTTAGTTATCCTCTGACTTTTCCTCTAGCGCTAGCATGAGGTTCACATTTCAACAACGTTGATTGCTGTGAAATTTTACATGGGTTTATGTCCTCCTTAGGGTGAATTGTAATTACTTTGGTGACCACAGACTTTTATATCTAGTGCCATTATCAGGTTAACATTTTTATTTAACCAGTTTGGTTTATGATCAAATATCTGCTAAACTAATCCCATTGCAATCATTCTCATATTTACTTTGTGTTTAGTGCTGATTAGTAAATGTAAATGCTAACACGCTAAACATGGTACAAGGTAACATAGTAAATATTATACCTGGTAAACATCAGCATGTTGTCATTGTGATCATGTTAGCATGCTGCCGTTAGCATTAAGCTCAAAGCACCGCTGTGCCTAAATACAGCCTCACAGAGGTGCTAGCATGGCTGTAGACTTTGGAAATGTTACTCAAACTGCAGTAAAAAGTGCATTGTTTGGGGACTATTTTCAGCTGCGTATTAATACGTATTTGGTGTATAATTGAGTGTTGGCTCATTGATGTATTTAATAGTTTTTGGATAACAGTGGAGTTGTATGACACAGCAGAATCAGTCTTTTGGTTTTTACAGACTTGTTGGTAGGATCCGTTAATTGTTTTTTTTTAATGGAGATTAACTAGGAGAAAAATATAGAATATGATCAGTACTGTCTTTTCAAAAACAGCAGTGTTGTGTAACATCTAGTAACTCTTTGTTGTGTGTTTCAGTGTCAGTTCCAGTTTGTGTGTGAGGCCATTCTGCAAGTCTACAAAGAGAAACAGAAGGGATCTACAGCATCGTAGCCAACAGGACCAGAACAGACATTTACTATTTCAGCCTCATCTCATTGTAGGCGACTGCCACAGAGGGACTTACAGCGCTATAACAGATTAACCTCTGTCACTGCCCGTGGGACTGGTACACAGACTGGATAATGAGAGTTTAACCAGCTTCAGAACACAGCTGTCTGTGATCTGTGTAGCCTAGATTCAATGTGAGAGTATATGACTCTTACACCTAGTCGGCCTTAGTGTTTGCTGATTTGCTTGTATGCTTGTAGAGACTGTGGTCTCCATAGAGACTGATGTAAATGTACTGATGTGAGCTGCTGATTTCTGGCCAAGAGGCCACTCAGGAGTGTTGCCTCTACTTATTAAGCTATGTGTGCCTTAAACTGATGCCTTCCAGTCAACTGGTGGAACGGGGCAGCAGAGGCAGACCAGGGTTGTTATAATCTGTAGTTAATCTGTGTCCAAACACAAAGAGCATGCAAAGCAGGCTTTAGAGCACTACAGCCTATACTACAAGGCCATGGTGGTGCAGCACAGCACGGCGTCCCCCAGAGGAGCACCAAACCCCACTGTTCAAACACTTAAATTATTATGCTAAATAAAAACTGATTTCTACTCATGTGTCTGCTTTGTCATTTCTTTTGGCAGTGAAGTTCACAAATTAGAACATTAAATAAAGATATGTCACTTTATGTTGAGATTCTCTTAAGGCTCTTATACAAGCCTATTCACACTTCTTTGCAAAATGAGGAGTTTGCTTATTTAACCTTCCGCTGAATGTCTCTAAAGCTGGCATTATATCAGTGAAACTATCTCAGCATCACAAATCAGCCCAGACTGTCTGGTTAAAAAAAGAATTAACAAAATATTGTTTAAAAAAAAAATACACAAAATGTAATGCCGGCTGTGAGGAGTTCAGTATCTTTGCAGGTTTCTGGTATTCTTTATTGATCTTGTGTAGTTCATAGTGTTATGTTTCTGCATTCCTTATTCTCTTATTCTGTTTCATACAATACATCGCAGCCATTAAGAATTGGTATGGTAGTCCAACGTACCCTCTAAAATATGTTAGAGAATGATGCAACATATCATTTCACTCATAAATAGTTAATCATGTCTAGAACCAACAGATTGATGCACAAACCTACAACTGAAGAGGTTTTGTCTAAGAGATGCATTCTGAGAGTTTCTACTGTAGAGGAGGGTCTCCAAAAGAGAGAGCTTTTATTTATAGTTAATCTATTTCTCTTGTATTCATGGCAGTGTGAAGAGAGAATTCATGATGGTAAATATTTTACAGAAAATGTATCTGAATAATTAACTTAATAAATATTTATAAAAACAAAATCCAAACAAATTAAAAAAATTGATATGACTTGGACTCATGATCTTAGTAATTCTACAGTCCTGGGTATGGCCCTAATAAATAGAGTGAAGTAAATCATAGTCATTTTGTTGGGGACCTCTTGCAACTCATTTAACGACCCTTGAGGCACCTTGGACCTCAACTTGGGGACCAATAAATGACCTGCTATTCCCTCGCCAGGCGGACCCGTGACAGACAGGTGGCGCTGGTCAACCTAGCCTTCACTAGGGAGGAACAGAAGTTTGTTCTGCGCTGTGTTTTTACGCAGGCGCAGATCACACTGTTTGTCCAGTTTCGTTGGTTGACTTTTACCTGGGAGGTAGACTAGTTTCGGTTCGCCGGTGGGAATAAGCAACAGCGATCACCGGGTCCGGTTTAGAGGTGAGAAGACTTTCCTCCCCCCTCCCCGGCCCCGTGTGACTCCCACTGCGGAGCGTCGGACGGATTTCTGCGGGATTTTTGAGTCGGTGCGCAACAGCGAGATAAGCAGGAGGCAGGTGCACGGGAGAGGACAGGACAGGAGGAGGAGGGCGGCTTGTATTTCCGTGAGAGTGTCCATTTCGTTTACACCGGGCCGAATGACTGAAAATCAACTGGTTGGCGCCTCGGTGGTCAATCTGTGTTAGTTTCATTAGTATGCGGCTGAAGTCCCCCCGCTGCTGCCGACATCCAGCCTGAGGATTGATCGGCAGCCCTGAAGTCTCCTCCGTGCCTGCTAAGTGACTCCTCGCCCCAGGGAGGACGAGGAGGAGGCAACGACGGCAGAAGCAGGATCCCGGTTTTATCGACTGTTGTGTGGAACAGTTTCCAAAAGACACAACACGGACCTCCTCACATTGTGGATCAAGAAGATGATGGGCTTTCTGCGCCGGACGTTTAGCCGCCGCTCTCGCAGCCGCTTCCAGACGAGAGAGAGGGACGAGCGGGACGGTAAAGGGGGAGGAGGAGCAGGAGGGGTGACCGGGAACCCCCTGCTCCTGGCCCATCAGCAGCAGGTCGTACACGTGCCCGCCGTCGTCAGCGGGGGAGCGTCGGTTCACATCCCGGCGGCCGGGACTGAGAGGACCACCATCACCTGCCGCGTCCTGCTGCTGGACGGCTCGGATGTCAACGTGGATTTGCCTGTAAGTGCGCTCAAGCGGCTCCGTGTGTTTACACTGGCCGGCAGAGTGTGTAAACAGAGCAGCCTGTATGGCGCAGGAGGTGTAGCCTATGGGTGTAACCTAGGTCATTGTGTGTGTGTATGTGTGTGTGTGTGTGTGTGTGTTCAAAATATAAGGAAAACGGAAACGTATAGGTTGAGCTGAATAATTACACCTTCATTTTATTATATCAAATTAAGGCTCACACATTAGTCTAGTCGATTAGATGATTAGTGGATTCACAGAACAATTAATCAACAGAAATTCTGATTATTTATTAAGCCTAACTGCTTTTCAAACACAAATGTCAAAAACCTAAAAGTTTGGAAGACCATCTCTGAATCTGAGATGTGTTTACCCTGTTTTGAACATTTATTGGGCTTAACAATTACAGAGTAATCAATAATGTATATTACTGGCAGTTGTAAGTTAAAATCCACAGATATGTGTCTATTTGAAGTTTGGCACAGATAAGTTACCAAAGTTTTACTGCCTGTACTATAGTAGGCCTTTCATAGTGGCCTATATGTGTGTGTCTCTTCCTGTACAATGAGAGGTGCAGTACCAGATGGTGTTATGATCAGCCAATTCATCACATTACTTCCCCATTTCTGACTGCTGGGAAATCTAAAACTAAGATAGAACTGAAGCTGCCCCCTACTGTTTGCTCTTCTACAGTATCTTCCTCTCACTTTCTTCTTCTTCTTCTCTCTTTCTCTCAGTCTGTATCTGATTTTCCTCAAGCAATCTCCGCTCTCCTGACTCCCCTCCTTGTGCCATCTCCCCCTTAATCTTCTTTTACACTCCCACTGTGGCCTGTTCCCTTGCTCATCATCTTACTCGTTCACACTGCTTCCTCATCCTCTTTTTCTGCCTGTTCTTCATCCATCTCCCTCTATTCCCCGACTCCCTGATGTGATTTACCACTGTTACACACACAGTTACAAGTGTATGTATGAGGGTCGGTGGGATGATGTATGAGTGTGTGGGCATTCGTGCGTAAGTGGTTTCGCATAAGATGTTTTCATTTTGAAGGTTGCATGTGTCACAGAGGCTGCTGCATGCATGCGTCACCTTTGAAATGCTCGGACGGTGGGTTATCAGGGTAGCAAGTAATTATCTTACAGTCCAACAGGGAGATTACAGCAATGACACAAAGCCACAGCTTCTGCCGAGGTCTTACAGTTCTATCAAGAAAATGACACAGGGCTTGTCAAACTGGCTGCTTAGTCACAGGTGTGTTGGAACAAGTTTATTCATGTCAGCTGAACAGAGCTGAAACTCGCCCATTGAAGCTTATTAGTTTGTCACTTGAGGCTAAATGCAGACAAAACACAAGGTAGAACAGGAACAGTAAAATGTTCACTCCAGTGTGTGTGTGTGTGTGTGTGTGTGTGTGTGTGTGTGTGTGTGTGTGTGTGTGTGTGTGTGTGTGTGTGTGTGTGTGTGTGTGTGTGTGTGTGTGACATTGTTTTCACTGCATGTACACCCATGTGATAGGGGCTATGATTTCAATTAGCCTCTCTAAAACAACATGCAGCAAAATGAGCAAGAGTGTGATTTATTTTTTTCTGTCCCCAATCCCTTAATAATACCACTGATTTCCACACACATTCATACACCCACCAGGAAGTTTAGACTGGTTATCAGGATCCAAAGTACATAGCTGTCATCTTTCTACACACCCACTGTGTATTATATGGGTCAGACTATGGTTAGGGTGAGGCACATCTGCTCTTGAATTGTTCAGATTTGTTCAGAAGTTTGGGACAAAATATTGCCAGTTATGCTTAAGTACAATGACTTGTGTTCTTGGTTGTGTGTGCTATTGACAAAGGCCTGAAGAAGGACTTACCTCAGGGGCTTGTCCTTCCCTCTCTTACCCAAACACACAAACAGCCACTTTCACATCCACTTTAAGTCATTTTGCTCCTATTATGGACAGCCCCGGCCTTTTAATGCTTAAATTACTGGGAAATCCAGCAGCCACATGAATAGTGAAACTTTTAAGACAACAAAATCAGGTAAAAGGGATAAGAATAAATACACATGAAGCTCAGCAGAAGATATTTACTCTTTGTTATTTTTTTGTAGAGTAAGTCCAAAGGCCAGGACCTTTTTGACCAGATCATGTATCACATAGATCTGGTCGAGACAGACTACTTTGGATTACAGTACATGGACACAGAACAAGTCTCAGTGAGTAACAAGCTCTTACTTCTCTCACAGTAGACCACAAGCTGATAGAACACCTTTTTCACATTCTTATTATTTTCTATCTTCTAGCACTGGCTGGATATGACCAAGCTTATAAAGAAACAGATTCGAGGTAAGTTCAACTCAGAATGTTTTTCTAATTAGGCCTACTTCTGTTGAATTACTTCTGTTACTTCAGGAAAATGTGCAGTGAGCTGTATGTGCATTGTGGAAGCAGGTAAATGGGGAGCAGGTGGCACATTATCCAATGTTGACATGGTGATTATAAGCATGTGCATTAGAAGCCATACCCCTGTTTGCTTTCCAGCTTGTATAAGAGGGATAAATGGTACAGATACAGAGACATATGTTGCTCTACTTCATCGCCGGCCCTTTTGTAGTCCAAGAGCCGAAAAAGAGTCTGATTGATGCTGAAGGGAAACAGGAAAGACAATACAGTAGCTTTCAAAAAATGGGTAAAATAAATCATAAGAAGATCTGATTTGATAGAATGTTTAGATTGATTACTACTTCACACACATACACACACATTTTTTTTTTTTTTACACTTTGCTCTCTTTTTATGTTTTTTAGACGGGCCTCCATACAGACTATTCTTCAGAGTGAAATTTTACTCTTCAGAGCCAAATAACCTGCATGAGGAATTTACAAGGTAAAACGTTCTCTCTCTCTCTCTCTCACTCACTCACTCACACACACACACACACACACACACACACACACACACACACACACACACACACACACACACAGGGTTTTCTCAAGAGCCCAGTGCAGAGGTCCAAAGGGGACTTGTGGCTAATTACTTTGCTGCTGTGGGCAGTTTTAAATCAAGGCCAAACAGACAGAGACTTAAAACAAAGTATGTGTTAGACATGAGGAAAAACCTGTGATACATCAATTGATATATGTTTTTTTTTTTTTTAAACCAGGTATCTGTTCGTGTTGCAGCTTCGACAAGATATTCTGTCTGGCAAGTAAGTTTCTTTGTCGCTGTTAATGCACACAAATGTAAAAATGACATATAACAAATATAACACGAGACATATACAGGTACCAACATTTTATATATTCCAAGCATATCTTTAAAAAAATTTTTTTTACATTTATAGGAATAGTTTGACATTTTGGGAATTATGTAAGGGTAAACAGAAGAAGAAAAATGTAATGTTAAGGGGTTAACAATGAAAAATGTGCAACTTTAAATTCTACAAATAAGGCCCTCTGTGTCCGTAGGAAATGTTGACCTCATAATTGGAGTGTATTGGAGTATTGCTGGAAGGTATATATGCTTGAACTGCTGAGTAGAGTAAAAGGAAATAACCAAATTAGTGTAACACAATTTCTGAAAAGTCTTGTGAACAAAAGGAACCAATCTCCCTGTGGATAAACACACTCACCTGTGGAAGAGTACACAGAGGTCACCTACATTAGAGTTTGGGGGACTTCTGTACAGTGGAGCCTGCTTTCTTACAAACAAGCACAAACCCGCATGCACAAGCACACACTCAGACAGCGTGTTACCCCTCTCCCTCCTCCTGACTCTATCTGGGCCATAGATCCCCAGAGTCCCAGAGCTCTATTATAAAGCTCAAGATCAGGACCAGCAGAGGGCTGCTTATTTTAGGAAAATGGTTGTTGCTCCTCTTCTCCTTGAGACACACACACACACACATAGGATTGGACATTCAGAGGCTTTTATATCTTTCCAAGACATAATAACCTGAACTCTCACAATAAAATGCACTCACAATAAAACAGCTCATCACCAGTGTCTCTTTTCTCTGGTCAGATTGAAATGTCCGTATGATGTCTCAGTAGAGCTGGCGGCATATTGTTTACAAAGTAAGTAGCATTTTACATTGAGTTTTGACCTATCGGGAAGCATTCATTTCATTGTGATATGAAAAAAACACTTGCAATATTTAATACACTTACATACTGTATGTGATTATTTATTTGTCTAATATAACAGCAGTTATATGAGCAGGGACTGGTTTCTTTCTCAGTGATTCATTTATGATCCTTGTCATCTGAATATCAAACCCAGAGGACAACCAATAAGATAAGATGGCAAAGTACTTTGATAAAAGTACAATATGAATTTGGGTGTTCCTTGTATTAAAAGGTTTCCCTTTTAAAAAGGTTTCCCTTTTAAAAAGGTTTCCCTTTTGCAGCCTGACCTCAGATCTCAAATGTCAAAGCTTCCTTTAATGCAAGGAAAAAAGTTTAAGTGCTTTAAGTGTTTTTAAGTAAAATTAATGAAATATGCAGTCAAAGTTTTCTGTCATATACTGTGGAGCAACGTGAACATGCAGGGATTGGCAGCTTTAAAGACAGACTATACAGGTGACAATTGCATAGTGTAAAAAGTACAGCTGCTCTCCTACATCTGTATTTCTTATTGTTTTGGTTTATGTGTCTTTACATGGAACGTGTTTGTGTACATCTGTGTCCAGGTGAGATGGGAGACTGTGATCCATTGGAGCACTCTCCTGTGCTGGTGTCGGAGTTTCGTTTCACTCCCAAACAGAGCGAGGCCATGGAGGCGGACATCTTCAGCAGGTGGTTGGACCTCAGGTGAGTTTGAAGATTGATTTCAGTGTCAGACTTGTTGAAAAATTCAGGACATGCAAACATTTCCACACATGCATCTGCACTAGTCGCCACAAAATGTTTGCTGTGTCAAAGCAACTTATTGGAGGGCATCCAGTGAGCTGAGCAGGTTTATCTCCTCATTGGATGAAACAACTGGGGCAAAAAAGCTGAGCACTGAGCAAGAAAGGACGTTCTATTGCAGCTGCCTTTCAGCGCCAGCATTTCTGAATTTCACTCTCCCTTCGTCCTCCCCTCCTGCGCCTCAGCCTCGTTCTAACTGGTGTGTATGAGGGATTAAAGGATTAATCCCTGGAGGGTCCTGATTGAATCTGGGAAGTATTTAACCCAGACCACGGTCTGATTGCTCCCATCTCGGATTAGATTACATACACAATATGCTGTGCTTCACCAAGCCAACTGAGCCACACAAGCGTGAACCCACACTAAGTTCACAGTCATTCTTGCACACAACACCAAGACTGAGTCTGGGAGGCAGACGGAGGGTTACTCACAGTCTTTCCCTCAGACCCAACACCAATTACCAGTAGAGATCATGCAGCAAGTGGTGTTATTGATAGATGTCTTTTTCAGTATCAGGTGTGAGGTGACGGACAAAGTGATATTTTTACTGTGAAAACACAACATGGTATCTTGTTTTAAATCCTCAGGGGAAAGAGTCCGTCTCAAGCAGAAATTTCTTTTCTCAACAAATGCAAGTGGCTGGAACTTTATGGAGTAGATATGCACTTTGTCAAGGTATGTGACTGTATTTTACTATTACAAGTGTCACTACATTACAGGTGTTTTTAACAACTAAAGGTGTGTGTGTTGTGTCTTCAGGGCAGAGATGGAGGAGAATATGCACTAGGTCTCACTCCGACTGGCATTTTAGTATTTGAAGGCCCCAACAAAATTGGCCTTTTCTTTTGGTAAGTAAACATCTCCAAAGGTGGGACTTATATTTTGTCCACTATCAAAAATGATTTATTTATGTTTATCTTTTATAATTTTGATGAGCAGTAAACATCAGAATCTTTTTATTAAAACATTTGAAAATACTGTCACAGTAATGCAACATTATTTCTGGCTCCTGACTTCCAGGTACAATGCAGTAGTATTTGTTTAAATCAATTTGGCACATCAACATAGCCATATATTTTCTTCTTGTGTGATTGAGTAAATGCCTACTGTTAATAAATTTATTTAATATGGGTGTTGTATTTGAAGACCTGTTGAAGGTGGACATGGTGGGGGTTTTCAAAATGTTTGGCAACCACTGCTTTAATCATCTTAACCTGCCTAAAAAACACTCAGACCTGAGCAACTAATGTAGAGTCTTTGGTTTTGTTGTCCACGTGTGTGTCTTGGTGCGTTATCCAGGCCCAAAATCACTCGGCTTGACTTTAAAAAGAGTAGACTCACGTTGGTCGTGGTGGAGGACGACGATCAGGTTTGTATCTTGGTCACAAACACATACCCTGCATGCAAACAAGCATAGCCCCACACACGCACGGCGGCTAACAGTATTTGTTTGTTTTCTGATCGTGCAGGGTCGGGAGCAGGAGCACACATTTATGTTCCAGCTGGCCTGCTCTAAGACCTGTAAACACCTGTGGAAGTGCGCCGTGGAGAACCATGCCTTCTTCCGGCTACGCCAACCAACTACGGCCAAGGCCAGCCGCAGCGACTTCACACGACTCGGGTCACGCTTCAGATTCAGGTAGACACACCTGCTCTTCATATTCATAAAGTGTATTATTGACTGCTAAAAATGCACCGAAGAAGGATAATACAAGTACACTCAGGTAGTTGGGGCTAGTACTTGTGCCAGCAAATAAGGGAATAGTGTGTCACATAAAACAGCCTTTTGTATTTATGGTTACAGTGTATCTATGGTTACATGGTCCTGTTCCTATGGCAACTGAGATATTCCCTTCATATTGTTTGTTTTCTTCTGACTATTATCAGAGATGGTCAAAGCTAATCTTACACTTGAAGACTTCCTGTCATTTGTTGGAGCAACTGATCAAAACATTGGGAAGTCTGTTTTATATTGGAGTCAATGAATAAAAACTCAAGTTACAGGTGGTGGAAGTAAGATGGGAACACCTGTACAGTGTTATATAATCCTTATAATAACTTATTTGGAGCGTTTTGTTAATAGTCAGTTTATGGGTAATTTCATGATAGAAATGAATGAGCAATTGAGGGAAATTAGGAACATATTTTGAGAGCAAAGAAGTAAGAAATGTCACAGAATAACAGAAATATTAGGCAAAATCATGTGAATTCCTTCAAATGAATTCCTCCAATGCTGGTTTTGTGTTAATATCCTACTTTAGTTTTTATTTTGATACATTTTATATATTTTTACTTCACCTGTGCTTTCTTATTAAACCTTTCAATCTTAGAGGAATTGCTTAAATACGATGCCTTTTAAACAATTTTAGGAGCAATTTTCCTGATAGTGGTAAAATAACAATTGTTTTTTATGCTTAAAGTAAGAATGAATGAATTCTAAACAAATAAACTGAAGTCGGGATGCAGTGTGGTCGCTGTATAGTAACAACTTTTCTATTATGTGTTTGTCTCAGTGGTAAGACAGAGTATCAGGCCACTCATGGAGGCAGACTGAGGCGAGCTAGCACATTTGAGAGAAGGCCGAGCAAGAGATACCCCTCCCGCACACAGTCACTGGGCAAAGGTGAGTCTTATCAGCGCATGCAAACGTTGAAGACTAACAGGACCTGTTTAGTCCTATACGTGCCTGCACATGTTATCATAAAGGTTACATACTGTTTTAATCCATTGTATTTCAGAGAAGCGCCTGTAACATTGTCAGCCCTTCCAAAGGCCTTTCTCTAAAAATGTCTAAAATTAAATACTAATTCAACAAGTAAACTTAAAACAGATATATGCTCCTTATTCTTAAGCCAGGTTGTTACAATTAAGTGTCTCCTTTCTTCTTTGTCAAAAACACCTGCAGTACTCCTCCATACTTCCCATCTTCTGTGAGCGACAGTAGCTTCACAAGCCTCTAATCTATCATACACATGATCAGCTGCAGAGTGCAAATTAGATTTGGAATATTCATGCAGCCTTGCAATACAAAAACAGACCGCTGAGCATCAAAGTAACAACATGTATGCAAAGAGTCTGGACTGAAAAACATATACATTGAATAAAAGTTCAGATAAATAAAGAGTGACAAGCAGTCATATATTTCCTGCTGCCATATACTTTTCTTCTCTAACTTACATCATGTCTCTCTCTCTGTCAGCTGCCATTTCTCCAGCGAAGCCATTACATATCAGGTAAAATAAACACCCACAAATCTACATGATACACACATGCACAATCATATTACTGTACTTAAGGGCAAAACATTTATTAAATTCTATCCTTATTCTCTAACTATAACCTTAATCAACATAACGGTCTGGATAATCTTAACACTGACACTATAAATGGCCCTTTTGTAAAAAAAAAAAAAAAAAAAGAAAGTAAAATTGTCACTTTGTAGGTTTTTACACACCTTTTGAGGATACTATGCTTGTTCAAAACACTAAAACAAACACACAAAGAAATTATTAATTAATTAAATTATTCAGTTGGTCTGTTAATGTTCTATCAGTGATTATTGTCTTTATTTTCCAGCTCCCACACCAGCCCTGATCCTAGCTTACATCCAGTAAGTGACTTCAGATAACCTACTGCTACAGTATATACACACATACACACACACACACACACACACACACACAAAAAAGCAACCACTGATCTGGCTTCGCTCTAGTGACAACATATAATTCAGAGTATCTTCAATCCTTCACCTATCCAGTACCAGCACAACATTCCTATTGGCCACGAGCCCTGGCACCAGCCCCACCCGGCTCTCACGCCTCCAGTTTACCTGCAGCCCTCCGGACACACACCATCACACAGGTAAGACAACCAACCACAGACGACACAGAGAGCAGCTGGCTTTAGAGATACTTCAGGATGTTGTTGTTGATGATGCAAGTAAGTCTGAGCGGCCCTTAATCAGAAATTAAAAGGAGGGTAAGTTTCTATTTTTAGACAAAGTCACTCATCTCACGTTCCACATTATCTGTTTATCATCACCCTTCATGTCACTCATAAACCTCACGTGTGTGTGTGTGTGTGTGTGTGTGTGTGTGTGTGTGTGTGTGTGTGTGTGTGTGTGTGTGTGTGTGTGTGTGTGTGTGTGTGTGTGTGTGTGTGTGTGATCCTCCATCCCCCTGTCACGTTCAGGCCTTCTGTCGAATATGAGAGTCCCGTGTTCAGTCATCCTACCATCCCTGAGCGAACCAGCGGCACCTTCCCAGGATCCATCAGTGTGGTTTACAGGGATAAGGTTATGACCGCACTTTGACCTTGGTTTGAACTGGGAATCTGTTTCCAACACAGACTCTTAACACTGAGAATTACACGGACTGGTGTCCCGAAAAGATGCTTGATTAATAGACTCAATGGAAAAAAAGTTGTCTCCATTCTCCTCATCACCTCGGTCATCATCCATTAATCACATCCCCTCATGTGTTTCAGTGTACACCTTCATTAAAAATCCCAAAAATGTTCAGAAGGAGAGACTTATGGTGAAAGGGACAGGCGTTCTGAAACAACAGAAAGTTAATTATTTTAGTTTACCATACAGTTAATAGTTGCATCAACAGCAGTGGCTGTGACACACAGCTCATGAAGGTAATTAAGACACTTTAAAAACTGATCACCCTTTGTAAAGGATTGCTGCAATATAGGTAAAAAAATATAACTCAGTCAAATCTTAACAAACAGAAATGATATGATATATGAGATATGATATCTTAGATTCAGTATGACGTACACTTTTCAATGATATCAGTATCTCAGCAAAACGTCCATATATCCACCTTAAGCTCATAGAAAAAAGATGCACCTCATAACTTAAGAAATTGCCCGAGAATCATCATGTTTTTAAGTTTTCTTTAGTGTCAAAGTAATACAGTGATGTCTGTATATCCATGGGTACATTTTAAACAGGAACTGCTGACAGTTAATTCAGTATACGTTTAATGGTGCCAGTTTGCCAAAATGTTAACAAATTGTAGATAACTTACTGACTCCAAAATGAGAGCATGATTATCCTTCCAAAGTCAGAGATATACTAAAAATGAAAGTGACAAAAGCCATTGATACAGAATGTCTCCTAATGTCTCATCAACATTGTTCTTATATTCCTCAAGCATAACACTTTCCTCTACCCATTCATAAACAGACTAATATACATCACGAGAACACAAATAAAATAAAGATAGGACTAGGTTCAATAGCTTTGTGCCTTGCTTTGTTTGTGGACATTTTCATGTAGTCATGGTTGATGTTTAAATCCATCAATATGTGAACTGCAAGATCATTACTCTGCCTTGAAGATTGAATTTATCCTTACGCCTTAGCAATCTTATGACAGCTAATTTATCCAAATCACTTTGATTTGAGTGAGATAAAGTGAATGAGGTAATTTTCAACAGGTGGAAGGGTCGAGTTAAGCACATACTGTATGCTGGTTATGGATTAAGCTGCTTGAATGTATAGTTATAGGTTGGTGTAAAACAGAAACATTGACAAGGATCCTGCATGTGGTGTTGTGCTTTCAAAGAGAGACGTTTTTGAATAAACTTTACATTGTTACAGCAGGTTATGGATTTGCTGAATCCACCGTTTAAAGTATGGCCAATGTTTTGCTGTTATAGTGTGTTGACTTTTTTTCTGTAATGTTTACCCAAATCACATGATGCCTTTATGTTCCTATATTGCTTTTCAAATAAACAAATGTTTATAATTGCAAAAATGCCAAAATGTCTGTCCTTCATTGTTTTATAACTTAAGCCCATTGTACCAGTCATATGCATTATTTGTCCATATCTATAGTGGTGTTTGTTGATGAATATTATTTAAAATCTTAAGTCATAGAATGATTATAAGTTAGATAAGAGAATAGTGTTTTATAGTAATAGTAATAGTAATTTAAAATATTACAGTTTGAAGATATGAAAAAAAAATTGTTTTGATTGCATATGTCATCTTTAGCTTCCCTCTAAGTGGTCCTGCTTCAGACCATCAGTTCAGCGTCGAAGAGAATGAGACTTCGTATTCTGGCAAGATCCACCAACATCACCGTCGCCACACACACAGCCAGGACACGCTCTGCCACACACACAACAAGAACAGTGAGTACTCTCAGCTTAAGGGAGAGCTGTCCAATCTGTGATATGTCTAGACTGTACACTGATGCTCTTTTTATGCTTTTCATGTATGTTGGGCCGCATTCTGTGTTTTTTACAGTCTGCTCATCCGAATCACACAAACCATACTTTCCCCCTTGAGGATAGATTTTGTACTACAAGGCTGTAACTTTGGAAGATACCCATTTACTTCGTATAAATCATACTGCTAAAGCCTCTAATTAGCTTCAGATAAACATTGGAATACATTTTTGCACAGAGGTATTACTGTAATTTAAATTTATACTTTTTTATTTATCCTCAGTAAGTAAATTACATTTACAATTTACTCTGTCAGAAATCACTACACACGGGCCTGAAATACACATTCATGCTCAAATGAGAGAGATGTCAGAGTGAGTGGGCTGCTCAAGAGCACCTTGGCAGGAAGCAATTGGCATCTCTTCAGCTACCAATCCACACTCTGTACTTTGGTCCGTATGGGGACTTGAACCAGCTGGAAAAAAGTTTTTTGTGATTTGGGTGAACTGCTCCTTTTTAAAAACATTTTCTTGTGTTTTTCTTTCTTTCTTTCTTTCTTTACAATTTCTTGTGTTATATATAACACATGTAGCCAATAGTGTGTTTTTAATTAAACTTTGTGTGCATTAGAGCGCCGAGCTCCTCACAGCCCTGCAGATGAGTTGGACCTCTCTCAGTCTCTGCTCAAAGCTCTGGAATCAGACAGTGATTCCCCCCCCTGGCCATCACTGCATGTCAACATGGACAACAAGGTCAGACACATTTCCCACACACTGTTGTCCCATTCTGCTTACAATTAGAACTAACGTTTGTTCACATCTTTCCCTATTCCTCTGCCAGGGAGAGGAGAAGCAGCTGACTGAAAAGTCTCTGCACCCTCCTGCCTCCCCAGCGATGCTCCCGGATCATCTTAAGTGTAACATCCTCAAGGCCCAGATGGAAGCGGCCTTCAGGGTGAGCATCAAAGCAGATTACACCTAACAATCTAAGCCTTGTGTACTGTGCAGTGTAACTAACAACAGTGTCCTCTTCTCTTCCACAATAAAGAAGGAAGCTCCGACAACGCCCAGAGGGAAGAACTCAACTGAGACCCTCAATGACAGGCCGGTGCCCTCATCCTATCTTTACATGCTCACATGTGTTTCTGCATGTATGGATTTGAGACTAACGCCATATGATGATGAATCTGGTCCTCAGGTATCAGAGCTCGTCCCAAGACTCTGCTGCATCCAGTCTAACTACAGACAAGACACCACATCGACAAGACCGCAACCCAACGCCGGAGAGACTGCAGCCCAAAGCCGACACGAGCACCAACCGCAGAAAACGACTGGTCAGACAGTTCAGCTTGTGAGTACATATCTTTTCCTAGCCAGCACTTGAGCTTTCACAAAGTATATGTATTCAGATCAACCTTTATTTATTGCTCATACAGTAACCATGAAGATGAAGATAATCTCCCAGAAGCACTTGCAGCCATCTCCTCCCAGAGTATAGCAAAGTCAGGATCTACCAGCTCATTGGACAAACAGATACAGCCGTCCATTTACCCACAGGTAACACACACACACACACACACACACACACACACACACACACACACACACACATATACACTGCTAATTTAGAGAAGGTCATCTATGCTTTTATCTTCTCCAGACTTGACTTTTGCAATGCTTTGTATTCTGACAATAGTAAGAGAAACATTCAAAGTGTATGAACATTGATGTGTATTCCAGGTGGATAATATGCCAGCACTGGAGCTGGGTAGTCCGTACTTTCCCTCTCCTTCGCCTTCTCCCAATCTCTCCCCTTCTTACTACCATAGCTCCATTCCTCGCCTGGCCCCTTACCTTGCTGCCCATAACAACAGGTAACACACCTCGAGTCTCCATGTTTTCTGGGACACATTTGTGTTTGCTAAAACCTTCCTCCTTTATGTTACAAACATGCTTGGTATGATTCCCTGCAGCCCCAGATGACTTACCTATTAGGGTCTTATGTTATGTCTGACCAAAACCTAAGTTCAGTTAACAAATCATTACATCTTTACATTTTAGAAGCTAGAACATGGAAATATTTGACATTTCTGTTTTAAAAAAATGACTAAAACAATGAATCAATCAAATCAAAATATCAAATTATCGAAATAATTGCCATTACGTTTTCTCTCCCACTGGTTATGTTTGTATCTACTCTGTCACTGTTCATTAAAGGAAAAATGCCAGAATATATATAATAATAATACAATTGATAGTAATAATATATGAATTTGTGATACCACATAAATAAGACAAAATCCGGGGAAAATAATAAGGGGGTGGGCTGGGGTGGTAAGAGCAGATAGACAAGTCCTGCTAAAAGCCAACTAGCTTAGCAGTGTAGCAATAGTAGCAATTTCTGCAGCCTCTGACTCTAGTGGGATTCATGTGATTAGATGTGGCTAAAGTAGCTTTAAATGACATATGTAAATGTATTTACTTTAAAAAAAATGTTTTAACTAGCTCATTAATTCAAATGGACAAGAAAGCTAAGAAAAAGCACATTTTGATTGTATTCCCTATACTAAAATTGCCTAAACATAAAGTGCAGTATTCCTAAATAACTGTTTATTTAAGGTTTTATTCAAGGTCTGTGACAATGATTAAAAACCAGCCTACAAAGGCAAGCCAAGTAAGGTTTAACAACTTCTTCATCACTATGTCTGTAGTTAAAGGCAGAGCCTTTCTAATGCAGAGTTGTCTTACCTTGTTAATGTTGTTTGTATCGTCTTTATTGTCATAAAAACATTTGTATGCTTTCCTTTTGGCCATATGTTTTGTGAAAAGGGGATTTTAATCTCAATGAGACTTTTATCTGGTTACATAAAGGAAAATGAAATGAAAAAACTTTAAATCTTTCTGTGTTTGTAGTGGAGAAGAAATGAGGTTGGACAGAGAGAAGATACTAAGAGCCCTCCTGATGACGGAGCTCTGAGACCTTGACCCTTGACCCAAAGTTTTTGGCTGCAATCAACATTTATATATTTGCATTAATACATTCAGCAGTTATAAATATATATTTGCATAAAGAAAATTGTTATATTTGCTTAATTGTTATTTTAGGGGGACATTATATTCAAACTGAATCTGTAAAACACACACGTACACACACACACACACACTACAGACAAGCTACTGATGTGACTGGTGCTGCCTGCATGATAAATATGTTACATAATGAAATATTTATCTGATTTGCTTTGGGGTTATGTTTACCTTTCATGTCCAACAAAGCTTGAAGCTTTGATATGTACATGTCAATTCATTTTCAAGTTAGGCAATTGTATATATATACAGTGGGTACGGAAAGTATTCAGACCCCTTTAAATTTTTCACTCTTTGTTTCATTGCAGCCTTTTTCCAAAAATCAAAAAAGTTCATTTTATTTCTCAGTAATGTACACTCAGCAACCCATCTTGACAGAAAAAAACAGAAATTTAGAAATTTTTGCATATTTATTAAAAAACAAAAACTGAAATATCACATGGTCATAAGTATTCAGACCCTTTGTTCAGTATTTAGTAGAAGCACCCTTTTGATCTAATACAGCCATGGGTCGTTTTGGGAAAGATGCAACAAGTTTCTCACATCTGGATTTGGGTATCCTCTGCCATTCCTCCTTGCAGATCCTCTCCAGTTCTGTCAGGTTGGATGGTAAACGTTGGTGGACAGTCATTTTCAGGTCTCTCAGAGATGCTCAATTGGGTTTAAGTCAGGGCTCTGGCTGGGCCATTCAAGAACAGCCACAGAGTTGTTGTGAAGCCACTTCTTATTTTAGCGGTGTGCTTAGGGTCATTGTCTTGTTGGAAGGTAAACCTTCGGCCCAGTCTGAGGTCCAGAGCACTCTGGAAAAGGTTTTCGTCCAGGATATCCCTGTACTTGGCCGCATTCATCTTTCCCTCGAAGTCCTGTCCCTGCAGCTGAAAAACACCCCCACAGCATGATGCTGCCACCACCATGCTTCACTGTTGAGACTGTATTGGACAGGTGATGAGCAGTGCCTGGTTTTCTCCACACATACCGCTTAGAATTAAGGCCAAAAGTTCTATCTTGGTCTCATCAGACCAGAGGATTTTATTTATCACCATCTTGGAGTCCTTCAGGTGTTTTTTAGCAAACTCCATGCGGGCTTTCATGTGTCTTGCACTGAGGAGGCTTCCTTCAAACCACTCTGCCATAAAGCCCCGACTGGTGGATTGCTGCAGTGATGGTTGACTTACTACAACTTTCTCCCATCTCCCGACTGCATCTCTGGAGCTTAGCCACAGTGACCATTGGGTTCTTCTTTGCCTCTCTCACCAAGGCTCTTCTCCCCGATAGCTCAGTTTGGCCGGACGGCCAGCTCTAGGAAGGGTTCTGGTCGTCCCAAATGTCTTCCATTTGAGGATTATGGAGGCCACTGTGCTCTTAGGAACCTTAAGTGCAGCAGAAATTTTTTGTAACCTTGACCAGATCTGTGCCTTGCCACAATTCTGTCTCTGAGCTCTTCAGGCAGTTCCTTTGACCTCATGATTGTCATTTGCTCTGACATGCACTGTGAGCTGTAAGGTCTTATATAGACAGGTGTGTGGCTTTCCTAATCAAGTCCAATCAGTATAATCAAACACAGCTGGACTCCAATGAAGGTGTAGAACCATCTCAAGGATGATCAGAAGAAATAGACAGCACCTGAGTTACATATGAGGGTCACGGCAAAGGGTCTGAATACTTATGACCATGTGATATTTCAGTTTTTGTTTTTTAATAAATATGCAAAAATTTCTAAATTTCTGTTTTTTTCTGTCAAGATGGGTTGCTGAGTGTACATTACTGAGAAATAAAATGAACTTTTTTTTTGATTTTTGGAAAAAGGCTGCAATGAAACAAAGAGTGAAAAAATTTAAAGGGGTCTGAATACTTTCCACCCACTGTATATATATATATATATATATATATATATATATATATATATATATCCATTTAAAAATGGTAAAACATTTGCTGCATTTGACTTTTAAGAAACTCTCTGCACAGAGTGGATTTTAAAGTGAATTTAATCCTGTTGTAGAAGAGGTTGAGACTGGATTGTACTGACTGTGGCGCTGCAGTCTTAGTCTACCCACTAGAAGGAAACTAATTGATCCTTTGTTACAGGTTGTCATGAGGAACAAATCATGGATCGGTTTGCAATTTTTTTACAGTGCAGTTTTGCTCACAGGTCTCAGACGTCATTATCTATTGTAGCATAACCCTGCGGATCAACAACTTTATTTCAGCCCTTTTTTGTCACAACTACATCTGAGGCGATTGATGATCTGCTGCTGTATTATATATGTTGATTGTGTTATTTCTGCCCATGGTTGGATCTTAATAAAGGCCACATCATCAGTTTGACAACTCTGTAGCAGCATCTTTGGTTTCTGCACTGACATGGGAATGTGGATCAGCCTCACCCTGCGTGCCTGTGCGGTGTGTATGCAGGCCTCACCCACCCTGTGAAGGAATGTTGTTATAAAGGATATTGCTCATTTATCTGCCTCTACACACCTATCAAGTACAATACAGTGAGTCAGCCTGCAATTTTACCTCTATTCTGTCTCTCAGAGAACCTCAGTTATAGATAATCTTCAAGGCAAGGTGCAGCGCAGAAGCTCTGGTATGAATTGAGGAATGTGGTGCAAATGTATCTGCCAGAGTTATTGTGGACCTGGATACAATTATGTGGGTCAGCCAATAAACAAGACATTCAAAGCATAGCCAATGATATCCTGCTTTATGTAATGTTTGACCCTCCCCCGGGATATTACTTCTGTATTTGTTTTGGACCTGAAACATCCTCTCTAATTTTTCCACTCAACCCTAATTTCAAAATGTTAACATTTTTACATAGCCCTAATTGCCAATTAGTTGTGAAATAAGCAATTGCCAGAATTATGGTAAACATAACATATGGTGTATCATGCTTATAGAGCTCTGACAAGCCAGACCCACATCAAGATGTTGGCTGCAAATATAATTTGCAGCCACTAGGGTGCATCTATATTTCTAGGATAGCCTTTAAAACTAAGAGCCAGTAAATTAACATTTATTAACATTGGCACTGAATAAGTGAACGGAACTCAGGTGGCAGCTTTGGGGCTGCTGAGGGACTTAAGAACTAATATTCTGAAGCTAAAAAGGCATGTTTTTGTATTTTGATGTAACTGTCTTTTTTCCCCAGTAAATCATGCAAGAAAATTATTAAATTACTTTAAAATCTGGGGTAACTGAAGAATTAAAGACCCTCCACTGCTCTCATAAAAAATAAATCAGCAAAAAAAGAAGAAAAAAACATAATCCTCTTTATGTTAATATCCAAACTGTCCCTATTGTCCTTTGGATTATACTTAATCATAGATATGATTACTAAAAAAAAGAAAGATATGATTACTTTCTTTCACTTTCAATGTAATTTTAAACTAAACAAACATTTAGAGGATTTGCACCTGACATGACTTTACTTTTCAAATTATGAAATAATAACTTAGAAATTAGACATTTGGCCCACTAAGGTGCCAATGAGGTTATATAAGTTAGAGAACAAAAAGTATTTTGGGCTTTGTTGCATAGATACTAATGGTATTGCTATTCTGTGTTTTTGGCAGTGGTTGTGAGTTTGAGAATGAGTGAGTGTTTAAAAGGGATCAAGTTGGGTGGGGTGCACAAGATTATATTACACAATGACAAATCCGCCCTGAGGGGGTCTGACATGGTTTTGTATGCCTTCCTTCTCTATTCCCCCTTCCTGCACTCTCCATTCTTCACTTTTCCACCCTGTAAAAAAAAGGACCATCCTCTGGGATAATGTGTTTAGTGTGTCTGAGTGACAATAGTTCCCTTGCCATAGCATGTGTTTGTGTATGTGGGAAACACAGAGGTATAACTAAGGACAGTGAGGGAGTTCCCACAGTTATGCCTCCAGCCACATTCTGTCATCAGACAACTCCTCCTGTGTGTTTGTGCTGCCGCATTTCACAAACCCTCCCAAAGTACAGAGAGCCAAAATGTACAATAAGTAAAAAGCAAAGTGGAGTGAAGACAAATCGCGAAATTAAACACCTGAAAGCTGACACACTTCACATGTTATGTTTATTGTTGTTTCAGCATTGCCACAGCAGGACGTCCTGAGCAGGAGTTTAGAATCCCACTGTAGGAAGTGTGTGCAGCAACATAAAGCTCAAACAGCAACTTTGCAGGGCATTAAATTCACAAGATACAGACAGAGGTGTCCTTCATTTCCTTTCCTTCTCAACTTTCCATCCACTCTCCAAATGATTTAGGTAAAACAGAAATTACAAAGGGATTTCTGCAGGGAAAACACGTTTGTTGCATTGCTTTCCCTGACATCAGCGTGGATGGTGGAAAGAAGACAAGGAAAGTGTGATTGACTGATACATCTTTGCAGTCGTATCGGAGTAAAATATGTAATAACAATTTTTCCGAAGTCTCTGGCTACTGAGATTCACTCAGTAAGAGAGCTTGTCACATACGTCTTCTTGAAGAATGCATGGTTAGGTTACAGAGAATTGGGAGTGTCCTGTTCAAATTTAAGTCCAAAACAAAGGGCAAGACGATATTGGCATTACACAACATGGAAACAGATCCATATGGGGTACATATGAAGGTAAGGGGGCTAATGAGTGGGAGATTTGTTTAAGATACTTTTGTAAGTGAAGACTGATGCAAGAATCAGAATATATGAGAAACTCACAGTGTAACATGTTATTATCCAAGATACTGCTATTATATTCATTAGTAGTCATATTGATTAGCAGTGCATTGATATTTGGCATTATGTAAACATCTTAAAGTTTTACTACTAACTTCTTCATGCACTAAAGCTTCCAATACAATCACTGTGTACTGTATCAAACGTATATAAAGATAAGAAACAAATGTATTCCATAAACAGATTGAGTATTGAGACATTTCAACACAGCCATGCATAATACTCATTTTCATCTCGTTCACACTAATACACACTCACACACTTTCACTCTTCACAGAGAAGCTCAAGAAAAAATTTAGCTTGGTTGCTACTTGGTCATTCTTCTCTAGTTTGGCTAGCAAATATATCATCGTGATTATAATATCATAACATGTTAAAAAAAATCTCTATAAAGCTTTTAAAATACACACTGTGCAATATAAGACAAAAACTGCTATTTTTGGCTAAGGCCACATTGATTTTGGTATAAAATACATACTTTTCTGTTCTTAAAGATATAAATAACAAATCTAAAAGACTATTTTAAAAACCTAACAATACATTACATGACATATACATGACCTTTTTATATCTGTCACCCTACAGCAGGGTCAGGTCCAGGTACTGCCCCGCCGGCTTGGTCATGAGAGCAGGGAGGGACATGAGAGGAGCATCACCGCCACTGGACTGACCAATCAGACTGCTGCTCAGGAGAGACATGGACTCCACAGGACTCTGGAGGGGAGAAGGAAGGAAAGTTTGGGGTAAGGAAGGGAAGAGAGAAATAAAAGTATTATTGCAGTGGAACAGCATCAAACACAGAGCCCTTACACCAGCACCAGATGTTACCCATCACCTTCTCAAACACCTGAAGGCTACACCTGTGATTCCCTAATATTTCACTACACTACCAATTGACCATTCACTAAACCCCTCCCACCTTAGTTATTGTTGCTATACCTGTTAAGCTTTCCATTCTTGCACAGCACATAATGCAATTTACAACAATAACTGGACAATTCACCACTTAAAAGTTTATGGTAATTTTTTTCAAACAAAACAGTTGTGAATAGTGAGCCGGCTCCTTTAAGTGAATGATGGGAGCTGGCTCCCTTCTGACAGCCGAGTTCTTTTTTTTGGTAAAATAATAAACACAGAATAATAGGATGATCCTATAACATATTTGTTCAATATTATCCAGAAACTTCTCACTTTGGTAATAAGATTAAGAGCCAAGCATGGTGAGACTTTTGTAAGTTGCGCCAATCGATGCTTCTCGCTGAAACACACCTTGGGAGTTGTAATCAACTTCTCCCCTAAAACACACAATCTTGTACCTTTTACTTTTATCTAGTTAGCTGGACATGCCAATGATTCCAGCACAGTGTGTGATTAAACCATCCCTTACACTTTAACTGTTGTATTTTTAGTTTTAAGAAGGTGATTTAAAATAAAGACACCACTGTCAAAACTCATGTGATAATGGAGAAATCCAAAGCCTGACAGGTCTGCTGTGCCTTGTTATGGTTACTAAGCCATGACTGGACAATCACTGATCAAAAGTGGGGTTTAGCAAATGGTCAATCAGCCCTCTTGGCTATTGTTGTAGGTCATAAATAACTTCTTGAGAAGACAGAAATGTAGCTAGTATTAGATGAAGCACACTACCGTAAAAGGCAAAATGATTAAAGACAAAACCCAATGATTGATTAAAATCCAAGAAATTTTCTCTAACCACTCAACCCAATCAAAAATGTGTCCATTGTTGTCACTGTGTGTGGTTAGTGGAGAATTCCCTGTCTACGTAGGAAATGTAGGTGTCGTGTTGAGCCCTGTAACCCCTGGTGAATACCTAAACCACAGGTACAACCACTATCTAAACTATCCCCCTCACTGAGCCCTCAGTTAATCCTTACCTGCCTCAGACACCTTAAATACACACCCATTCTTTGGGCTGCGTAAGTAATGTCCCGGTCGGGTCGTGAGCGTGCACAGGCCCATGGGCGTGCATGAGAGCATCCTCGGGGGCATACTGTGTTGTGATGAAGGGGGAGGAATGACAGAAACAGGGGGCTGAGAGACAAGCAACCAAAGACACTAACCTAAAGGCCACATAGACCTGTGAACTCCAGCATGGGGGTAAAAGATGAGTTTATTCATGAGTTAGCAATACTGCATATATTTTTTTAAAGTTTGTCTCTTCATTTAGTATAAAGTCTTATTGATCATATCCCTGAGATTCTTCACTCTTTCAAGTTTAAATAAGACTTGTGTTCCTCCAATTCAAGTCTAAGCAAGCAGTACTGCATGTGTGACAGAACATGGAGAGTAGACAGGATAAACTAGTTTGATAGCTTCAGGGCAAACACAGTGGATGCCTGACAATACACACCCACAACAGAAGGAGATTTGAATACAACACTTCAATCCTACAGAGAGAGTATTTGCATGTATATGAACGGTATTAATAACCACTTATTACGCATATATGGTTAATTTGCAGAGACCTGTCTCTTACCTGGTATGCCTGAACTGCATTAATGAGGTCTTTGACTCCATTGCTGCTGTAGGTCAGACCTTGCATGCGAATCAACCCCCCTGGGGAGGCGAGCGAGGAAAGGGAAGAGGGGGAGGGGAAGAAACCTACGGTGGTAGGTGAGCCAGGTGGACTGGAAAAAGACAAGAAAGAAGGCACAGACAGACTGTTATCATGAAAATATCTTTAAAAACTAAACAAACTAAATGCTTAAAGAGGTATGTTTCTCAGCAAACAAAGCGCATATCACAAGACTGGGAGTAACTTTGGGCGTTGTTGGGAGAAACAGAGGTCACAGACGTTTACCAAGTTCTCTGATACCACAGTGTTCAGTTATTAACTACCCTTGTCCCAGCTGTTCTCCTTGCCAAGATGCATTTTAACAAAACTGCTTTTCTTTTTCCACTTTGAGGAAGTTTATTTTTTGTCAATTTGCACACAGTAAAATACCAGATAAAATGAAGAAAAGAAAAAAAATTTTAATTATCGCAGTCCAAAGAAATGCTGCACACTTTGAGTGAGTATTTAAAGGGCTCTCCAATATACAAAAGTGTAAAAATGTAATTAGATACAGTATCTTGAAATGTTTTAGACCACTCATGTTCTTCAAGGTACCATAATAATGCCTATGGAAACAGAATACTCAGAAAATCAAAGATGTAAATAATGTTTTTTTTAAAGCAGCACACATCCCGCAAGTAAACACTGTCTAACAAGAAATCCATCAGCTCTCAAATCTTTTTTATAATAGTCCGGAAGTGGTTCATTTTATGTGTGATTACCATGTACAGTGAATCTGCAACTAAGCACATCTGATTTGAAAATTTCATGTGACATTTTTGTGGGGGCTGGACAAAAGCAAGCTCTCACAAAGCGATTCAAATTATTATCATGAGTATAATAATTGCCAGGAGGACTGGTTAAAGATTTGGGGATTACTGAGAAAACTGGAATTATACGTAAAAATAAAATGAAAAGTTTGTTCTAGACAGAGGAATCAGGTAATTAACATGAAGGGCTGTATTTGAATGCCAGCCTTTGCTGGTCTGTAACTATCACTTTTTACCTTGGGTAGTAAGCAGCGTAGTTCATGTATAGCTGAGCTGAGGCTGGGTAGTAGGCATGTCCTGGTGGCAGGTGGCGTGGGGCCAGCAACATCTGACCCATGGGAGGGTAGAGGGCAGCAGTAGCCTCTGTAGACATGACAGGTGGAGCGGGGGCGAAGGAGTATGCTGATGGAGATAAACCTGGAGAAGAGAAAACATAGGAAGAGACAAGATACTTAAAACAGACAAACAGTAAATAGAGAATGATGATGGTGAAGTCTGGTCATTGTTTGTTTCTGAGAGAGGGGCTCGTGCAGACAATGACCACTATTACTCAGCAGCTGACACATGTCTAATTGATAAATGCCCGGAGCCATCAATATATCTAATATTTACAAAATGAGAGCAATATTGTCCTCAGAGCACAGACACATAGTCATAATCCCATAAGTAGTAGTGACTATATTCTGCAGAAAACAAGTTATATGAAGTAAGACCCAATTTATACATATGGTCCATACCATTTTAGGCCTACAGAATCAGTGCAGCATGAACACTTGCACTTGTTTGTGGCTTATGTTATGTTTTTACACAGAACAAAGACTTTCTGTCAATCGAACGTGTTTTGCTTAAGAATAATAACAAATGTCATCTTGTCATGTCTCACTACCACCCACACATGTCTAGTCTTGAATCCCTGTGCGGTGTACTTTTCACTCATGTGAACATCTGCACTTCACATCCAACAATTCAAAAACATTAGACCTCTTTTAAATTGCACCTCTGTTTGAAAACTAGGAGTGCACATTTTTGGTGAAGGACTACAGAACATAGCACCAGCGTTCAGCTCTGCCCACCTTCCCACAGCTCCCCTGATTGGACAAGCACAGGAGACACGCGCACACACACACACACACACACACACACACACACACACACACACACACACACACACACACACCTGAGGTGTGCCGTCTACTGAGGCGAAATCCCACAACCACCAAGACCAATCTGAGAAGGCTGGAGAGTTGTAAGCCATTTTGACATCTAATAGACGAGCTGTCTTGCTTACACTTTTCCAACCCTGTCAGACCTTTATGATCAAGGAGTGGTAAAGTGGTAATATTAAGAGTGAGTAACAAACATGCCATTGAAGAAGATGAACTACAATCAGAATGTGTGAACACAGGTGAAAAGGTAGAATTAACAGTTAACACGTGAGATTTCTCAGTGCATGCAGATGGGTAATTTAATCACACTAAATTACAAGAGGTACCACACACACACACACACACACACAAACACAAACACACACACACACAGTGTATATATTTTTTTAATCCCCCTGGTCAGACCAGATGTCCTCTACCATCCACAGTACTAGATTGGAGAAAACCCAGAAACCCTGCCCCCCATGGCAGGAGACCACCTACCCTGCAGTCCCGAAGCACCCCCAGCTCCCAGCAGCACTTACGTCTTGACTTACATGGCGGCGGGCTGAGCCCTGTCCCACTCCTGTTCCGGGTGTGTGTGTGTGTATGTGTGTGTGAGAGCGAGCCTCCCATCAGCACCAGGCCCATCTCCTCTGCGCTGCAGGAGAACACCTCCACGTAGCGGCTGTTGGCCCCCCGCTGGCTGGAGATGACATGCTTGTGGAGCCGCTGTGACGCCTGAATAGCCCGCTCTGCTGAGGTCATCTGGATGAAGCAGTCACCTGATGGACGACCCTGCAAACAGAGAGAGTCAGACATTACTCTGCAGCCTTGTGTCAGAGAGTCCATAGGTGAGTCCGGTTATTGCATGTACCTGCTGGTTAAGGACCATGTGCACACCATGTGGTCTGATATCGTGTGTAAACTCGCCCAGGAAGGTGAGGATGTCCTCTATGCTCGCTGTGTACGGCAGCCCCCTCAGCCTTAGGCAGTCCCTCACACCACCAGGAGAGGGCAGGAGTGACACTGTGGGCAGCATTGACACCAAGGGGGCAGGGGCCACAGGGATCAGAGGGGCTGACGAGTACCGGTTTAACACCTAAAACACACACACACACACAGTTACAAATGACATCATCTACCTGCAGCAAAGACAGTCAGGGAGGAAGAACTGATTAAAACTGAGTCTAGTTTAGGGAAGCCTTTCTTCCCCACATAATTTGTAAAAAAAAAAAAAAAAAGAACAAGAAAAAAAATACACTCAAACACCATAATACTACAGTTAAAATTAAAAAATCTAGAAAGTGTATACACACTGAAACTCCTGCAGTATAGGCCAACTTTTAGCAGACAAAGGCAAGTCCACGTTGTGTTGAAATGTGTGTTACAATGTCAGACTAAAGCTGGCTTGTTTGCATTTCTAAAAAAAGAAGCAATACAACTCTTTAGTCTGTCATATATTAAAAGCATGATGTGAGGCCTCTGCATCTATATGGCTGTGGGCTGTGTGCTTATCAGTCCGCAAAGATAAGAAAATTAGTCCACGTGTCTTCATCTCACAAGAGAGGGAAAAAGACCGAGGAGGACCAACAAAAGAGAAAGAGAGAGACTAGTAATCGTTAGTATTTGTGTGTACCTACATGCTTAAGGGAAACAAAAACACACAGAGTCCATCTTGCTATGCAGGTCCACACCCATAAGGTCTACTCCAATAATTCCTACAATCCCACACACTCTCTCACACACTTTATTTCTAAAAACCCTCTCTTGCTCTCAAAAATAAAAGAGGATAACAAGATAGAACAGACACACCTTAATTTAAAATGGATACATGAAGAAGACTTTCTATAAGCTAAAAATGTAAACACACACACACACGCACACACACTTGTGCACAAGTACACACTGCACAAAGAAGCACACCCACATTCTCCCTGACCTACCTGTTGGACCTCTGCTGCTGTACTTTTGAACAACTCAATATATCTTCTCCCCAGGATTTCCTTGTGTTTCCTCAGAGCACACTGGGCGTGTTCCTCACAGGCAAATAAAACAAAGGCATCGCCAGTGGGACGCCCGTCTGGATAGCGAACAAATAGGATGCCATCCTTTCCTCCGCTGACCGGACACATGTCTTTAAGGCCCTCGTCCGGGGAGAAGAAGTTAAGCACCTGCTCATGTGTAGCTATGAAAGGAAGACCTCGCATCCTCACTATGATCTGGTCCTCACGAGACAGGAACATTGCTACCTCATTGGATGTACCTGGCACACACACAGGGACACAGACGCATTTATTTAACCAGATTTCAACAAGTTTTCCTTCCTTGAGCAGCACTCTGTGATGGTATGGAGTGATTGGAGGGCGTTTTTTCCCCCTCTTATTTCGTAATTAATAAGAATAAACTTGACTCTTAACCCCTCATGATTTTGAGTGATTTTCCAGCTGTCATTTTTATGATGATAAACATCAGCCTCATGTACTTAAAAAAGGTAATTTCTGTTATCTAAGAGGGCTTCATTATATGAGTAACTAACTTGAACTATGCCTAATTGACAAACTTGTTGCCATCCTAAAAGGCCCTTTTACTATTAATAAACAAATGTTATCGCTGATGTTTTGTCATAACTGCTAACTTTGTCTGCAGGTTATGATTTTCCCGTAGAGATGACGAGTGGGCTGAAAAAGTCAACTCCAAAGCAATTATTTAGGATGCTGGAATATGTTCAGATCCCAAAAAATCAATATTAGAAAATCCATGAATACAAACACAAAACCAAACCGCAAGGCATTTGGTTTTTAAATAATGAATTGTGAGTTGATTCTCATAACAGGAAATTCACGCTCAAACTACAGCAGCACTACCTAAAAGCTTCAGGACTCAATTTGGTCAAACTATATTTTGTACCAAACACCAAACCTACTTTTAAATGCCTCGGTTGGTGCTTGTAAGGTAAAATACGTTATAGTACACTTGGTGAAATCTTCTCACCTCCTGCTATCTTCAGGAAGTCCTCTCCTGTTGCTTTGTAAACCTGCCATTAGAAATGAACAAGACCAAAATAAAGAATTATGGTTGCTAGGTATAGCGACATAATTGATTAATTTAAGTCAATGTGGTGTGGCTGAGTCACTTAATCGTTACAGACTGGTAGGGTTAAGACTGGTCACCTCTATGTATCTGTTGCCCATGTGGTGTTTGTGTCTCTGCAGTGCCAGGTCTCTGTGATCTTCACTGACAAAACGAACAAGAGCTTCTCCGTTCCTCCTCCCCTGAGCATTAAGACACAATGCAGCTCCTCCTCTATACAACACAACATGCAGAGCGTTATAGAGGATGTTAAACCTGATGTCAACCGCAGGTTTCAGTATACACCATGTTAACTGATCGATACAAATCCTCCATAAATGAAAGTGCCGTTACTATAGCTACAACATACTTTGCAATGTTGAGTCCTCTGAAGAATCGAGCAATGTCCTGGTCAGAAGACTGCCATGGCAACCCTCTGGCTCTGATCACTGTGTTGTCACACACTTTCTCCATCTTACTGCTACACACACACACACACACGTAGACTTGTAGTTGATTTCAGAGGCAGAGGAAAAGAATTTGTTTTTTTATCATGAGCAAACTTTACTTACCAAGTGCCAGACTCAAACTTCTCACTAACTCTCTCCTGTGTAGAAAATGTGTGGCCTGTAATGGGAAAGCAATAGAGTTTGGTTTCCAAAATTACATCTGAAAAATAATCTACCTAACTGAAACTAATTATAGTACTTTGTATTTCACAGCAATATTCTAATAGTCTTGGAATAAAATGCTGACTGTATTTTGCATCCATGAACTGAACGTTTCCTTTTACAGAAATAAAATAAAGAGCAGTTTACTTAAGGGCTGCAACTCACAATTATTTCATTGCAGATCAATCTGCCAATTATTATCTCTATTAATTGACTGATTGTTTTACATAGTGAAAATGCCAGAAACGAAAGCCATATATTTAAATGTCTTGTTTTGTGCAACCAATAGTCCAGAAGTCTTCACATTGGAAAAGCTGGGACCATTGAATAGGGATTTTTGATTGAGAAATTACTAAAACAATTAATCAATTGTCAAAATGGTTCCTTATTCATTTTCTGTCTCAGCCCTTATCTCCTTAAATATCATCTTATCGTAGCGGTGCTTTTGAATTAGCATACTTTTCTGATCCTGCCTGTAAACACACAGTAGGCCTATATATCAAACTAATTAACATATCCCATATGTTTCACTTTTGTGTAAAATAATATATGGTACTCACTAAATGGCTCAGAAAGCAGGGCAAGGGCAATACTGCCCATAATCTGGGTCTGCTGTACTGCTATTTCTGCAGGCAATATGGCTGATGGATCCAGTGTGGCTGAGGGGTCCCACATGGCGGGCACATCAACAGGTATACTAAGAGCTGATCAGGATGCGGTCAAGAAAAGCAAACAATGAACAGCCAAAACAATCAACACAGTCTAACAGTTCAGAGACAGCAAAAGGTGTTTGTAGGTATGTATGTGTGACAGGTGTAAATAAATTTGGGGTGGGGGAGGGGGCAGCAGGCGAGGCAAGAGACACACACAGAGAGATGTTAGTTATCCTGTTCCAGTGGGTGTGTGGGGTTTGCCCTGTTGGCTAAACACACATTCACTCACTCACTGAGCGCTGCCATTGTTTCCTTATTTGCATTTCAAAACCTCAAGTCTTGTAGCCAACACCCCGTGGCTTATAAAGTTCAAATTTGTGTGTTTCTGAGCGATATAAGTGCTCAAGAGATCAAGCTGAACTTAGATAACCAAAAACTGTCCAAAATACAGTTAAACATTAAATGCATAACAGTGTCATTCACTTGCACACGAAATGTAAACAGGTGACACATTAAAGGATACACTCTGCCATGATGTGTACATTCAAAGCCTTGAGGTCAGATGCGGGGAAGTGCTTCTTGAACTCTTTCCGAAGGTCAAAGAATGAGTAGAAACAGTCTGGGACCAGGATGTTCTGAAGAGGGAAGAGATTAAATGAACAGCTGCTATTTTATTACCATAATATTACTGTTTGCTCATGCCAGTAAAATGATCTCTGTGTAACACTTCACGCAGGTTTAAGTCATGTGGGAGAATTTTGTCAGCCTCATTGTGTAGGTGGTGTTTCGTGTGTTTTTAGACAGATTGCATGACTGTCTCTTTGGCGAAGATCAACTTCAGCACAGTGCTGACACAACAAATCCCTTTGCGACTGTGTAAGAGTTGAAGGTTACCTACAGCACTGAGTGAACATCCGCCCTAGGTGGAAGGCGTTCACCCACCAAGCTTGCTCACCTTGCTTGCAGCCTCAGGGTGAATCACTTGACGGATGTGGAGCTGCCCGTCTGTACACAAACAGACAGACGTGCCTGCGCCCGTGCTGTTCACCTCGTTTGTCAGTTGTAGATGAAACTGCAAAAACAGGCATCAAACATTTAGAAAATAAATTAAAACGTTCATCATCTATCTTCAGGCAGCAGTAATAATTACTATTTAATAAAAAAAAATGCCTATTTTTAGTGACTTCAGTGAGGTTATTACCAGGTTTAATGCTGTCTCTAAACTTGTGGCTGTAAAGACATTATCTGCTCCGGATCTATTGTCCTCTTCCACGCTTTCCTCCACCACGTCCTCCTCATCTTTTTGCTCTGTCAAGTCTGAGAGGTCCGGCTTAATGAGAAGCTCATTTACCTTGCCCAACTGGTTCAGAGTAGTAGAAAAAACATGTCAGTCTTGAAACAGAAGTCTACATTGAAACTCACAAGCTGCAGGCTGATATAATAGCATTAAATGGCTGTAATATATACCTTTATTACATTGATATTATCATATTGAAGAACAAAAGCAGAAGTATGTCTAAAGAATCTTACTATGTAGACATCATTAGTAGAACATATGTGTCCTCTCATTATACTGAATAACTTCAGAGACTATATTCACCTAATGTCAGATGTTTACTCACTTGAATCACCACATTATGAATGGGTGTCGTTTGTATTTTAAGCTATTTCTGTTAGAGTTGTTTAGCTGCCCACTCCTTTAGTTACCACATTTCCTGCTTTAGAATAACAATAGCCATCTGTAATAAGTACCTGGTCTAGTTTTTATTTTTTTTTACCTTTTTGTTCTTTACATCCACCAGTTGCCAAACCAACTGCACTAGTTCCTTCTCGTCAGATCCCAGCAACTCTCCGCTCGCGCCAGATGTGGCGGTGAAAATCACCACCAGGTAGTCTACCTGCGCCGTCATCTGAACACAAACACAGCTACAAAAAAAAAAAAAAAAAATCTAATCTAATATAACACAAGAGTAAAGGACAGCAATTGAAGATACACCGGGGAGGAGATCACACGCAGAAGCCGAGATATAAACACCTATACTTTGACACCTGGGCGTAAAGTTAAGTTCTTAAATCCAAGTTTCGTCGCGTGTTAAATCTTACGTGAAACCTCCCGCAGTCACCATCGCGGAGTAATAATGGCTGCACATTCCCCGTTTTTGTAGTGCATGTACCTGTGTGACCACGTGACTCTACCTGTCCCTCCCTCCTTCAGGTACGTGGCAGACCACAAAGGAAAGAAATTTCAACATTTCTATGTATATCAATGTATTGTAATATATTGTGTATTTCTTTCTATAACAATGTACGAGACTCGGCAGGTATCAAAAATGTAAAATGGTTTAGGCCTACTTGAATAATCATCTTTCCAAATATGAAGTTTAACCGCGGGCTCCATATTGAAGATCATTCAATATTTTTTTCTATAATGATTTCCTATTTTTACGCAAATGTACCTAATTTAGCCTGATATATATCCTATATGAATATAGTGTTATGTTGGCAACATAGGCCGAAACCTTTACGGAGTGTGTGGGCACAAATATAGGCTACATCCATTAGTTACTTTGGTTTTCATTCGTTAGTTTCATTTTAGTTGATTATTAATTCGTGTCAACAAGTGTGTCAACAAGTTTTTGCAATTTACTATAGCCTATGATATTAGTATATAGTCTTTTAGCCTATGATTGTCCTTCAGTTTAACAACAACAATTATAATATAGCATCAATATCAATAATAGTATCAATAATAATTTATGAATCATGTAATTTAATTCCCACCAAAATGGTTGCTTTTATTTTCTCTTTAGAATAATATAAATACGTTGATCTCCTGCCTACATTTGTTTATGTTAATGTCAGAACTGATCATGCTCCGGAAGTATTAGCTCTCCCGGAAATGTACCCCTGGCCAGACGATTAGCAAGACAGCGATGGCGGGGGACACATCAACGGAGCTTCTTTTTCTAGATACGTTTAAGCATCAGAGTGCAGAGGTAATATTTCTGACCCATCACTAAGCCTTGTATATTTACTGTAAAGCTGCCTGCATTTAATTTTCATATCGGTCATATTCAGCGATTTTGGAGATTGATGCTAAACTTTCAAGCTAACGATGTCAACATGGCTAACATAAGCAGTTGTATCGTGGTTGTTATAAGCTACGTTGCAATTCACAGCTTTAATTGCGCTACGCACTCGTCTAAATGCAAATCCTATTGTTAGAAACATTTTAGTTAAACGTAATTTATTTACATAACCTCATATCGATTTGGTTTTTGCATCCTTGCGCAGTTCGCTTGCTAGTTAGCTGACAAGCTAATGCTAACTGTAAAGTCTCAACCTGGCATGTTTATCTCAGAGCAGTAGTATTAGTTGTGGTTGGTGAAGACATTGTATTATGTAAATGCATTTTTTTTAATTAATTATGATGTTCAATGCACTTTAGTTAACCAACGTGGATGTGGTGCGGTTTCCTTGCGGGGTGCTAATCACAGAGGTGCGGGTCATTCCTCCAGGAATCAAAGCACACAGCAACATACCTGACAACAGAGCATTTGGGTAAGACCAATTTGTCACTGTTACAGTACAGGAAGTGCCAGTTTATTAGGTCCACCTATAAACATAATAAGAAAATATAATGCAGTGCAATAAAGCAACCCTGCAATAAATCCTTTGATCATCAAGGTTATAATGTTCACTCTTTGTTGAAACTGGTTTAGAAAGTTGTTGATTCAACTTTTTGTTCTTTTTCATTTCCATTTATATTAATTAAGGTATACTAAATATTAGGTGGGCCCAGGGCTACCCAATAAACTGTCAAATCAATATAGTTGCAGGTAGGCATGGGACCCATTGATACACTGGATCAGTATGAGTGTTTAAGTTGAGACAGACCTCATTGAGCACATTGGGTATTGATCATAACATGAACGAGTCACAATAAATACAGTTTATCTGTCAGTGTCAAAAGTTACATTAATTTAGTCATGGCGGACTGCTGACTCAGTTTTTAGTACACAGCATTCCCTAGCCTCATAATACTTCACATCAAAATGTGTGCTCGAAAGTAAGGTATATACTGTAGATAGGTAATTTGTGAAAAGAAGTCTACTGGTATCTTATGGTTCTTCAATATCAGCAGATCCCCAGACTCCTGGTATGGGAGTTGTATTGAGAGAAAAATTGGATGGTGCATCCCTTGTTGCAGGGAATCTTTAACGTCACTGCCAATGATATATCACGTCTGTTTGCTATGGATACATCAGTGTGTGCCTGTAGAAAGTAGGGCTGCAACTAATAAATATTTTAATAGTCAATCTGTCGCTAATTTTCTCGATTAATCGAGTAGTTGTTTGAGCTATAAAAATGTCAAAACGAGTGTGGATCAGTGTTTCCCAAAGCCCCAAATGATATCCTGAAATATCTTGTTTTGTCCAAAACTCCAAGATGTTCAGTTTGATTCACAGAGGAGAGAAGAAACTACAAAATATTCACATTTTAGAAGCTGGAATCAGAGAAATCTTATTTTTTAATTTAAAAAAAAATGACTCAAACCGATTAATTGATTATCAAAATAGTTGGCGATTAATTTAAGAGTTGACAACTAATTGATTAATCAATTCATTGTTGCCCCTCCAGTAGATAGGTACAGTATATTGACATCTGAGCTCCATTGTTGTGTGGATCCTGAATCCCACGGAGCCTGTTGGGTAATGTAATTTAACTGAATGAATGTGCTCAACAATGTTATATATTATGATAAAGTAAATTGAGGTGGAAATCTGTTGCACTGCTGGTCAAGTATACTGTCTGTCATGGCTTATTTAGGAAATGCAATTCCAGGAATAAATAGAGGTTTTTCGTCACAGTGATCCCAAAATCATGTAACACATTGCCTGCAATGGCTTAAAACACCCAAGTATATTAAAATAATATCTACCGTTGCATAAATGGTATGGTAAATCTGTTGGCGGTTGAAAATGATATTGTCACGTAAGACGTGTATAACGTTTTACCTTCCTGCCTCTGCGACGTGTAACGTTAAACATCCAATCACAAACATAATGAGATCTTAGTAGAAGCATGCTGAATGCTTCTTAGCTCACTGACGCTGATGAAATTTACTCCTAATGGATTAAAATTGGGTACTGCATTTTTTGATACTCAATACTTTTTAGAGGCAATTCAGTCGGTGCCCAAAAAGTATTGAATTCAGTACCCAACCTTATTATACACTCAGTGCTCACTTCATTTGGTATAGCTGTACAATTAAATACAGTCCAAAACAACTGTTCTACCATAAAGTCTACTTTTATGATACTCCATAATGTTCAGTTTTTTGTTGACACTGTCATAGATGTTTAAATTATATAATATGTTTTAGCACTAAGGTCATAGTTAGTGGTGGGGTTGTCCTGGACTGCATCATATTCAGCATTGCTTCTAATATTCTGACCCACCTCATGTAAAGGGTAAAACATTAAAAACCGCCACCTTTAAATACGACTTCAATAATAATAATAATTTATAATTAAATTAACAGATTTCTTATTCTATCAAAGCAAACTACACATTTATACACATTTATTTATGCAGATTTGTTTATTTTATTGATTACAGAGCTGTTGCATTAATTGAAAGGCAATAGATTGTTAAGGTGTACCTAACAAAGTGGCCACTAAATCGATATTGCCATAACACCCACCCCTATGTTGATGTATAACTGAGCCTTCTGGATAGAAGGGGACAGAGCCCTGGCTGCAACATCAATGTGTGTGTTTCTGTTTCTTCAGGGAGACGTCACCTCATGCCTTTCAGTTGGAGCTGTTCTTCAATAATGTCACTAAACCAAACAACCCCACGTTCCACAGACTGGGCAGGTCAGAGTGAATTTCACTGTCACCCTTCTTGTTTTGTTTCTGTATTCCTTTGAGCCCCCCCATTCATCTCTGTATTTCCCAAATCTCAAAAGTGCTTAAGATGGTATATGTCTGTCTAATCCTGTTAAACCAGTCATGGTAGTATCGTTTTCTCAGAGGCTAGAGTGGTGGGTGCGTGTGTGTCCATATTTAAGTCTCTTTGTTCCAATGCTGGTTAACTGGTCTCTCCGGAAACTCAACCCCACAAACACAGTAACTGAATGTGACACTATAACTTCCAGGTCCAAATGAAAGACCGTAGATGAAAAGTGAAATGATTAAGTCCAACATTTTTATTCTACTCTCATAATAACAGAGGTGTGCACAGTAGCAGCAGAGCGTAAACTTGTATGTAGACGAGTCCATTATGTAATGGTCTTTGAAAGCTGACACACACCCAAGTTATTATCTCTGCCGACAAAGTTGGAAGTATTTTTTTTAAACCTGTCTGATTGCTATTTATGTACCTTCCAAATCTCAAAAACAAATTTGACTGAAATGTTTTTGGACAAGAATCCTTTTTGTCAGCTGAAGTGATGATCAAGATACAGATGATCCCGATAACCAGGATTTTGTAGTTGTGTGGGTTTTTCATTCCATTTTGCCTTTTTGTGTCATGAAATATGGCGAAGTGGGTGTGTGATTAATACCATTGTCTCCCAAACGTTTTTATTTGTGACCTTGTTAAAGCTATGCTATGTCTGGGAACACGTCAGTGGTTTGTGACCACTTCATGAAAGACAGGATCTTCCTCAGTTTGTTTTATCTGAATGTAGATGTCTGAAGAGGAAATTGTCTGGTAACTCACTTTATGTTGCATAAATATATTTTTTGGCATATATACCCTGTTTCAGGGTATCTAGGGTCTTGAAATGTCTTAAAAAGCATTTTCCCTAAACAATTTTTAAATATAACTTGGTTAAGAGTGCAGTATATTAAAATGGAAGTTGTGCCCTTTTATTAGATAAAGAAAGCTGAACGGAAATGAGTGGAGAGAAAGTTAGGCCATGATGAGTGAATGCCTTTTAGACATGCGTAATTACATAGCAATTTTGTGCTCTTTGGAAAGAGATTTATCTAGGACTTAACAGATTGCTGCCAAACTTCATTGCAGTCACATTCTATTTTTCTAACACTAAATTCTCTTAAAATGATAAACAAAGGTCAAGCATCGTTAAGACATGGTGTATATTTGCACTGATTTAATCTGCCTTGTCCTGCTTTCTGCCCTCAGTCTGGGAATATGATGAGAACAAATCCATTGTGTTCAGACCCAGTGGAAAGGTAAATGGTCGTCCACAAACTAGATGATTTGTATTCATTTTTTTCTGTCGATTTTTGAATAACTAAATGGGCTTGTGCGTGCAGGTAAACACAGATGGCCTGGTGTTGCGTGGTTGGTACACCAGTCTGACTGTAGCAGTGTATGGGACAGCAGAGCGCTCACATGGACATGATCAAGCCTCACCCCCTCCTCCTCCACCCCCACCCCCTCAACAGCCAAGCGGGCAGAAGCGGATTGTTAAACAAGGTGCGCATCGTAAGCCGAAAAAACCCAGTGCTCCTTCCCTCACATCCCCTTCCTGACACTGAAGCATTAAACGAACAGGTTGTTCTTCTTTTCCCCGATTAGCTTGGTATACTGTCAATCTGTTGTACCGTTTGTTTTTTAAGAGTGGGAAAAAGATGACCAGTACAATGGCAGCCCACCCAGACCAGCACCCAGAGGGCCTCGTACTCCACCTGGGCCTCCGCCCCCGGATGATGATGATGAAGAGCAGGTCCAAGTGACGGGTGAGAAGTGCACATCTATTCTGTTTTTTTTATTATTATTATTATTATTATTATATGTGTCACTGTTGATCCTGATTAATCAACAATAGCAAAAACACTGCTGTAGTTTAAGCATTTTTCTGTCTCATAAATTAAATGTTGCATCAGTGGTTTTTAATGAAAATTAAGTTATATTTTTGGAAAATCCCACATTGGTTACACTGCAGTTTCTTTGTTGGTGACATTAATAAATTCAATGTTTTCATCCTCGGTTACATTTATTCAGTCCAAGAAGTCCGCAGTCCACTGACTCAATGTCTACAATTGGTTTAAGTTTATAGTCAACTATGAGTTTGTATCAAATGTTTCTGAATTACCCGGATTATCCAAAATTTCCATTTTAAGTTTCTAGTTTTTCATGTAAAATACTGTATAAACATTGTGTTAAAGTGTAAAAACAACGGTATGATTATCCTTAAGCTGTTTTTGCATTATTAGACGTATGCAGATAAATGTATAGACATGTATGTTTGCATATCTACATGTGCCCAGTGGGCATGTTGGGTGAACTGTGTGCAATCTGGCCTCTCTTGTGACTTTTACAGTGGGCGTGGTCAAAGAAGAGCCAAGCGAGGGCCGTGACGACTACCTGGAGGCTGTGTCACCTGAAAGATCACTGCCTGCTGATGAAACCTACTCAGATGCTGAAGTAGAAGAAGAAGGCGAGGAGGAGGAGGAAGAAGAGGAGCAGGAGGAGGAAGAAGATGCACGGACTGAAGGGAGTGTTCTGGAAGAGGAGGAAGAAGAGGAGGAGGAAGATGAGGGTGAGGACGAGGAGATGGAGGAAGGTAGGGGAGTTATTTTGTGAGAGTAGGATAGTCTGCGATCCCAAATGGATGCCTAACCCTGAACCCCTTGGTACTGCAAACTCATCAGACTCCCCTGGGGGCCATGGGAGCAGGGTCCATTTGGGACTGAGCTTCAGTTGGAGAGAGTGTGTGCTGTGGCATGCTGCCTCCATCTACAACCGCTCCAAACTCTCAGCTGGCCCATCCGAGCACTGTGAAGGGTGATCAACATTCATAAGCTGTCATGTGGAGGTCTACCTCACACATCCTCACAGCTGTGGCCGATGCTTGTGCTATTTTCACATCCTGCATGTTAAACTAACCCAGCATGTTTGGTGTGATGCCGCCATGTGTGAGTAGGTTTGTCTGTGTATGACTTTGTGAATGAGCAAGTGAATATGTAGTTGTCGCTGGCCTCCCCATTTTCAATCATTTTTTCACCAACACTTTATAAATGGTTGAAGAATCTTAAGAATTGTGTTAATAATATAATAGAACATTTGTCAAATTTCCTTCCCTTTTTGTCTCTCCCACCCTTTTAGGTGATGACGGCTATGAGCAGATTTCAAGCGACGAGGATGATCTGGATAATGGTAGCTTCAAGTTGCCCACATTTGACATGGACTACACTCCTGAGGACCTGGCATCTGTCCCACCTGTCCAGTTTGACCCGTATGAGCGAGAGCTCAGACCACTACTCTTCTTCACGCCTCCATACAAGACCCGCTTTGATACACAACTTGAGAAGGCCAGTGTGGAGGAACCCAGGGACCCTGGTGGAACAGAAGGATTAGCAGGTGTAGAGGAGACTGAGGCTGTTGCCCAGCTGAAAGAGCTACTAGCTAGTATTGGAAATGACAGAGATGCCCGCTGGGTCACTGCTGTAGAAGAGGCACCTGCACTACTGGCCAAAGGGTTGGCTTATTTAATCAAACAAGGAGAGGGCGAGATGGAGGAACCTGTTGGAGTTTTAGTCCAATGGGCGCTCCAAGCTCTGAGTATGGAGATCGCTCTCACACAACCCATTGCTCTTAACCTCAGACAATTAAAAGCCGGTGCCAAGCTAGCATCCCACCTTGCAGAGTGCCCACAGGGCCTTTCAGTGCTGCTACGTGAAGGGGCTCTGGGTGTGCTACTGGAGCTGGTCCAAGCGGACCATGTCTCCTCCACACTGAAGCTAAGTATTCTGAGAGCTCTGGGTGCTCTGACCAGCACTCCTGCTGGTGCAGAGGCTTTCCTACATACAACAGAGTCAGAGAAGAGTGGCTATCAGGTTAGAAGAAGTATAAAAACTTGAAAATGTTCTTTTCCTCAAGACTTGATTATACACAGATTTTCTTCTAAGAATATCATTAAAATTCTTGATCTTACAAATGGATCCCAGCCTACCATTTTATCCAAGCGGAAGCTGGTCTTTAAATAAGGCACATGGTGAACTGATGTGTCTAGATCCCAAAGTTAATTTTCCTCAGACTCAAAACACTGACTTGATGAATGAATTTTTGTCTCATTAATATCTGACATTAACCTGTATGTAATTTATAGCGTTTAGTCCAGCTGTTCCTGCGTGAAGAAACAGTGAGGGTCATAACAGCTGGCAACGCCATATTACAGAAAAGCCACATGTACGAGGTACTGGTCGACCTGCAGAGTGCAGCAGCAGCATGGAGTGAACCACCGCAGGTAGACACTCAATCAAAAACACTCATTCTCACACACGTATGTCACTAACTTCAAAGTACATTTTTCATGATAACTATAACTGACTATCATTCTCAGGAGGAGATGGAGGAGGCTGAGAGCCCCATGGAGGAGGAACCATCGCTAAGCTCCTCCCCTGTTAGCGAGGAAGAGCTTGATAGGCTGGCAGGAGTTTTAGAAGAGTTACATCACTTGCTAGAGACGGCCCCTTATTGCATGGTGCAGCCACCTGTGAAAGCCTTCCCCACTACTGCTAGAATAACAGGACCACAGGAGAGAGATGATCCATACCCAGCACTGTATAGGTACACAGCACTCAAACACATATGACCTCAAACCTCACAAAGAGCAGACACTCAGATATGAAATTGAATGTAGTTTGGTATAGGCCTACACGATCTGGGGAGAAATATGAATCACAATATTTTTTTATTTTTTTTTAAGCTTAGAATTGCCACGATTTTTTTTTTTTTTTCTCATGAAGTGTAAAGTTTATTGCAAACATGAACCATAACAAAACAAATTGGCAGTACGAAACAGATTTTCTTTTGCACCTATAGCACATTGCGCATTACCACAAGCCTGTAAACATAGAGGCTTCAATGAAGAGAAGGGAGAGCACTGCCGCGCTCGGGAGCACTTCAAAACCTATTTTATACAGTTTGTGTTTAAAACTCACGGAAGAAAGTAGTAGCGTTTGTGATGCAGTCGGCTCGTAAAATTAAATGAGAATTGAAGTCATTAAAAAATAAAATTGTGAACAGGGTGAATCGAGATCGTGATTTTATAATGATTAATCGTGCAGGCCTAGTTTGGTAGTCATTGATTGGATTTGTAATATTGCATTTTCTCCTTTTACAGGTATATGCATGCGTGTCATTTCCTGGAGAGCGCAGCAGCTGTGATGTCAGCGGCTGTGGCAGCCGGCCACCTTGGTATCACCCAAGCTGTTCGAGAACTCCTCCGCTTCCTGTCCCTCACCCAGTCAGGTCTGCTCTTCCTTCTCGCCCAGCCCACTCCTACCAACCTGCTGCTGCGTCTCCTGGCGTCTATGGCAGAAGCTGAGAGCGAGGAGACCACCTTTACCGGGGGGGAGGGAGGTGTCACAGGGCCAGGGTTCGGTGAAGAGGGCTTTGGCATGTGGCTGATGCAGGCGCTGCATGCTCTGCAGAGTGTATCAGAGCTCATGAGTCATGTGGCCACAGGAGGAGATGGAGGAGCTGGACTAGAGGAAGGTGACAACCCGGAGGTACTGGGCATGCTCCACGCGCTCTACCTGATGACCTTCACACAGACCGGGCGCAGTGCTGTGGCCCACGTTTTAAGCTTGGACAACAACCTCTCGTGTCTGGTCACCCTTCTCCAGCACCACAGCAAAGACGGACAGGGGTACAGCTTTTCCTTTGTCTCTCTTTGTGTCTCTTTCTGTATGACTTGGTTTGATTTCAAGCACCTGTGCAGTGAATATGTTTTTATTTTTTTAAATCTTTTCTTTTAGTGAGGTCAAAGCTCGCAAAGCAGTGACCTATAACTATGCCTGTATGCTGGTGTTACTGGTAGTGCAGAGCTCTAATGAACTGCGGATGATGGAACAATATGCTGCCCCACTACTCACCATAGCCAAGGCTGATGACACCAATGCCAAGTTACAGGGTACATTTTACCAATGTTGCATTCAAGTATCATGCCATATGTGACAATTCTGTTCATTTCCTTTGTATTTTTGATGGTTTGTTCTTTCTCTGTACTTCAGAGCTTAGCAAATGGCTGGAGCCTCTGGACAAACTTCGCTTTGAGATTGGCAGCATTCCCACCCTCATAGATTATATCAAACAGGTACAGATCTCTCCCTCAATATACAGACGTGCTCAAATTTGTTGGTACCCCTCCACAAAAAACGAAGAATGCACAATTTTCTCTGAAATAACTTGAAACGGACAAAAGTAATTGCCATCCACCATTATTTATTCCATATTTAATAGAAATCAGACTTTGCTTTTGATTTCTTATTCAACATAATATTGTAAATAAGAAAACAAATGAAAATGGCATGGACAAAAATGATGGGACCGCTAACCTAATATTTTGTTGCACAACCTTTAGAGGCAATCACTGCAATCAAACGTTTTCTGTAGCTCTCAATGAGACTTCTGCACCTGTTAACAGGTAGTTTGGCCCACTCTTCCTGAGCAAACTGCTCCAGCTGTCTCAGGTTTGATGGGTGCCTTCTCCAGACTGCAAGTTTCAGGTCTTTCCATAGATGTTCGATAGGATTCAAATCAGGACTCATAGAAGGCCACTTCAGAATAGTCCAATGTTTTGTTCCTATCCATTCTTGGGTGCTTTTAGCTGTGTGTTTTGGGTCATTATCCTGTTGGAGGACCCATGACCTGCGACTGAGACAGAGCTTTCTGACACTGGGCAGTACGTTTCGCTCCAGAATGCCTTGATAGTCTTGAGATTTCATTGTGCCCTGCACAGATTCAAGGCACCCTGTGCCAGGCGCAGCAAAGCAGCCCCAAAACATAACCGAGCCGAGGTGTTCTTTTCTTTGAAAGCTTCATTTTTTCGTCGTCTGTGAACATAGAGCTGATGTGACTTGCCAAAGAGCTCCAGTTTTGACTCATCTGTCCAAAGGACATTCTCCCAGAAGGATTGTGGCTTGTCAATATGCATTTTAGCAAATTCCAGTCTGGCTTTTTTATGTTTTTCTTTCAAAAGTGGAGTCCTCCTGGGTCTTCTTCCATGGAGCCCACTTTCGCTCAAAAAGCGACGGATGGTGCGATCAGAAACTGACGTACCTTCACCTTGGAGTTCAGCTTGTATCTCTTTGGCAGTTATCCTTGGTTCTTTTTCTACCATTCGCACTATCCTTCTGTTCAATCTGGGGTCGATTTTCCTCTTGCGGCCACGCCCAGGGAGGTTGGCTACAGTTCCATGGACCTTAAACTTCTTAATAATATTTGCAACTGTTGTCACAGGAACATCAAGCTGCTTGGAGATGGTCTTGTAGCCTTTACCTTTACCATGCTTGTCTATTATTTTCTTTCTGATCTCCTCAGACAACTCTCTCCTTTGCTTTCTCTGGTCCATGTTCAGTGTGGTGCACACAATGATACCAAACAGCACAGTGACTACTTTTCTCCATTTAAATAGGCTGAATGACTGATTACAAGATTGGAGACATGTGTGATACTAATTAAAGAAACTAATTAGTTTGAAATATCACTATAATCCAATTATTTATTATCTTTTCCAAGGGGTACCAACAAATGTGTCCAGGCCATTTTAGAATATCTTTGTAGAATAAGCAATAATTCATCTCTTTTCACAGCTTCTTTACTTTATTCTATGACATACCAAAGGCATGCAAGTATACATGATAAAATAGCTTTTAATTTCATCACTTTTCAGGAGGAATGAAGCATTATTTCAATGAGCTGTAAGGGTACCAACAAATTTGAGCACATCTGTATGTACTGCTGGAGCAAAGCAACATTTTACCTCATTTTCAGTAACTGTGAGCTTTCATCTCCATATATCACCCACAGAAAGTCCTAATAAGTCCTGAGTCTTATTAATTCAGTATTCATGAACAAATTCAATAATTTCTCTGACATTTATTTCAGGGAGTGCATTCACTCTTTCAGTGAAGGAATCAATGTATCTCATCCTACCCTAATCCACCCCCAGGGACTACAGTTTTATAATTTGTATTTTTTTTTAATATGTATTGAGCTTATTATCAGTACAAAACAGAACATTGTTACACTTATAACCAGACCAGCTGACAAGGTGGCTGATTCTGATGCCTATATGAGAATGTAAACCTCATAAGCAATTAAACTATTGGCAAAGCAAGAAGTCTTTAAGTCACAAACTCATCTATACGTTTTCGTCTCATTTTCTACCTTAGAGCCATTAGATACACAGTATATCTCCTTGGAATGCAGTGATTCACAGACAAATTCGAACTGCTCAAACATATACCTGCTATGTAGCCTATTTGAGGCAATCGATTATATGCCAATAATAGTGTTATATGTCATTTTAAACATGTCTTCTCTTGACTTCAGAATGTAGAAAATGTGTTGACTGCTGAGGGAACTGGATTGGTCACTGCTCTCCGGGTCCTTTGTCACATCGCCTGCCCCCCACCTGCTGTAGAAGGTAAAGATACCAAACAGAATTTTTGTAATAATTCAGCTGATAAAAACTAAATACTTTTTTAGTGGTCACATAATTTTTACCTGAAGGTTTTAGTTTAGATATTTATAATAGTAAAGGGGCCCTATGGCATTTTCCTGCAAGCAAACAAAAGTTAGGTTTACTCACCAAAGTGAACTGTGGTATGAGTATCCTTGAGGTGTAACAAACTTGATTAATTTTCCTTTCTCATGAAACATTCAAAAAGCCAATTTGTTATTTCAATGCCTGCATTGTTTACATCTATGTTTGCAAGCTTGCACACTTCCTTTTCCTTCACCTTTGCTGTCATATTATTGCTTTTCTTGGCGCTTTATCGGCACCTATAGATTAATAGAATAGTGAGACCATTGGCAGGAATGTGTGTACTAGTAGCTGGTTATCGTGTTTATTGATTTTGACTGCAACAGTTATAGAAGAGACAGCTGTTTTACAACATTGGACACATTAGAGCTGGGCAATATATTGATATTATATCAATATTGTGAAATGAGACTATATATCGTCTTAGATTTTGGGTATTGTAATATGGCATAAGTTGTCTTTTCTTGGTTTAAAAGGCATTACAGTAAAATGATGTAATTTTCTGAACTTACCAGACTGTTGTAACTGTTCTATTATTTGCCTTTACCTACTTAGTCATTATATCCACATTACTGATTAATTATCAAGAATCTCATTGTGTAGATTTTTTGTGAAAGCACCAATAGTCAATACTACAATATCGTTATGGTATTGATATTGAGGTATTTGGTCCAAAATATTGTGATACTTGATTTTCTCCATATCGGCCAGCCCCAAGGAGACACATTGTTCATAATGGCTTCCTCCTTTCTACAGGTCAGCAGAGGGATCTTAAGTGGAGTCTTGCAGGGGTCCAGCTGTTCTCTGGCGAGGGTCTGGATACTTGTGTGCGGGTTTTACAGAAGCTGTGCAGCCTGTTGCTTCAGCCATGGCGTGTGCATGGACACATGGGCCCCACGCCGCAGCGCTGCATGATCCTCAGTATATGTATCAGCACACTGCGATTGCTGCGCACCATGCTGATGGAGCTGCTACGCGGGGAGCTTTCCAATTTAGGGACACACGTGTGGCCAGTGTGTTGGTGACGCTCCACATGATAGTGTGCTCCATCCCTGCATCTGGACGTCTAGATGGAGAGGAGACAAGAGTGCAGGCGATCATTGTAGACGTTCTGCTCACTTTCACGCAGGGTGTTAATGAAAAGGTGTGTGAATGAGCAAGATTATAGCCATGTTTATTTAGCAAAGAAATATTGTGCAAAAATCAAATATGTGATACATTTGTGTGTTTTGGTGCAGGTGACTCATACAGAAGAGACTCTGGCCAGTAACACGTGGTCTCTGATGCTAAAGGAAGTTTTGGCCTCACTGCTGAAAGCACCTGAAGGTCTATTCTCTGGTTTGACGTTGCTGTCTGAGCTCCTGCCTCTTCCACTGCCAATGCAGAGCACTCAGGTAACTCACTCTATCTTACTGGTCGCCTATCTGTCCTGTACTTCCTTTGACCTTCTGAGGATAACAAATCATATACACGCTAATAAATAATGAACTTTTGGCTCCATAGGTAATATCAGTCCAAGATGTGGCTGTAGCCTTAAACACAAGAAAGCTGTGGAGCATGCACATACGGGCGCAGTGGAAAGTGTTTTCCGAGGTTTTGAGGTGTGCATGTGCCACCAGCTGTCCTCCTCTCCTGGCTATGCTGAGGAGAATGTGTGTTCAGCTGGCAGACCTGTCTTCACCCACCGCAATACTCATCGTGAAGACCCTGCTGGAGCCGCTGCTGGAGGAGCTGCAGCCGTAAGTAAAAACACACACTGTTGTTTGTGTTTATGTTGTGAACTTCATTTTAAGTGTATGCAATGTGCTAATTACAGGGCGGAGGGGAAAGGTGTGTGCTGGGGCCAGGTCCTGCGTCTGCTTTCTTTAATGGATGCTCTAGTGTCACAGAAAGCTTGTAAGAGCGCAGCACTGCACCTGCTGTCTGGGTCTATGTCTGGAGATGAAGAACTGGCAGATCTGTTCCCCTTGCTGCTGTCTCTCTTGGTTCCTCCAGCTGAGTACACCTTACAGCAGCAGCAATGCAGCGAACTAGTGGGAACAGTATTACAGTCACTGTGTGACCAGGTAAGCAGTAAAGTGCCCATAAAGGCAGGCAACATAAACAAGTCCTTAAGGGGAATGGACAAAGTCTAAAAAGTATAAATCTCTGTCTTCACCAGGACATTTCTCTGGTGGTTTCTCCACCTGGAGAAAGCTGTGTGTCAGAGGCTGAGCAGCTGGCCAATGCACTTCCAGGGCGAGAAATGATGTCGTTAGTGTGCAACACCTTGTTGGAAGTTTTGGGGAATTCAGAGAGTAGTGTTCCACTCCTTCTCACCTGTATCAGGACTTTGACATTCCTCACTGAGCACGACTATGGACTTTATCACCTCAAACTGTAAATGACAATGCTTTCTTTTTGTTTCTTGGCATTACCACTGTCTCCCTTTTGTAATATCTTCTTTAAACCAGGCATAGGGTGATTTCCTTAATCAAAAAGACTCTTTACACTTAATCTTTTTTTCAGAGCTCTAAAGAAACATGGTGCTGGTCTATGCTCGCTGTTAAAAAGATTGGTGTTTGCCTTCAACAAGGACTCAGCAGATTTGCTCTCAGCTCTGCTTGACTTTCTCAGGCAGATCCTCAACACAGAAACAATGGTTAGTACCTGGTTTTATGTCTAGTTCATGTTTGACATGGAAGTAATTACAGTTTCAATCAAGAGTGTACATGCTGTCGAACTGTAAATTATGAAATGTTTGTTGGAAGCAATTAGAACTTTGACTTTTGCAACAGCTGAAGCTTACAGTAGGCCTGCATGAGGGAAAAATATGAATCACGATTTGTTTTCTCACAAAGTGTAATGTTTATTGCACACATGAACCTTAACAAAACAAAACATATTGGAAGTACCAAACATAGATTTTTTTTTTTGGCACTTATAGCACATTGCGCATCACCACAAGCATGTAAACATAGAGGCTTCAATGACGAGAAGGGGAGAGCATTGCAGCACTCCGGAGCACTTTAAAACCGATTTTATACAGCATATGTTTAAAACTTAAAGAAGAAAGTAGTAGCGTCTGTGATGCAGTTGGCTCGTAAAATTAAATGAGTCATTAAAGTCATTTAAAAAAAAAAAAGATAAAATGATAGATAGATTTGTCATTCTCACAACACAGAAGGATGAGGAGAACGAAATAAGAACTTAAGTCTCGGTGCCAAATACTATACTGAATACTATAGTGATTAAAATAAAAATGGATAAAAACATTTCTTCATAAGCCCTGTTCCACTAAAAACAATTACAAAGATAAATAAAATAATTAACAAAGACAGTTTCAGAATAGCAGCAAGTAAGTTAAGTGCTATTTCTTAAGACTCAAAAGCACTGCATTGTGGAGGAGTTCATCAGTCTGACCGCATCCGGGTAGAAGCTGTTCTTCAGCCTGGTGGTTCTTGCCTGGATGCTACGCAGCCTTCTGCTTCATTTAAAAGTGCTTTAAGTATGAATTCCTCGGCTTACTAATTGTCCAAGACTTTGTGTCTTTTATAGAGTTGCATATATTATTTAATAGTTGGATTTTTTGTTGGATGTCTCTCTGTTCTCATCCAGTGTGTAGATGAGGCCCAGGGGTCCGGCGAGGAGTCTGCCTTCTCTTCTCCGCGTTTGCTGTCGGGCTTTGAGATGAAAGCTCTACTGCAGTGGGAGGAGTCAGAGTCCCATCCGCTCCCTACTTTAGAAAAACAGATTACGGTACAAATTATACACACGTATATAGTTTTTTGCAATGTAATGGTCAATGCTGCCTTGGAATTTACCTAACTCTGTAACTCTGTGTCTATGTAGAAACTATGTAAGGAAGATGATTCATTGGAGACAATGTTGGAGACTGTGGTTGTTCTGAGGCAGACGCTGGAGACGGCCACAGACACACCTCCTGCAATTGACACTGAGCCCATTCTGCCAGCACCCGAGACACTTGCTGCCCAGTTTAATCACCGGTACAACCTCTGGATGATCTCTATTAATTATTTCTTTCTCTGTCTAAATTCAACCATCAATTACAGGGAGGCAGTAACCATCCCAGCCAGGGAAATGTACCTTTCTAAATGACAGAATTATTATCAGATAATAATATTCAAAATGGTGTCAACATGAATTATCTGCACTACAGCGTTCTCTGGAACAAGAACTAAACCTATTACTGATGATACACTAAATTGATGATCACTTTTGTGGTAAGTGAGAGGAAACCCTGGATGTGATAATAAATATTCCATGCATCTGTGCATTGTTATGTGTAGGACAGTGTTCATTCTGTCAGAAGCTCTGGATGAGCAGCTGAAGACTCTGTGGTTCTCTCCCTTCCAAACTGATGACATCGAAGCAGACCTTGATATGGTAAGTGTGTCCTATGTTAAACACTGATTCACTATGCATTAAAAACTGTTGATTCACTGTTTCTTAATAGTTTATATAAAGGGTCTTCTTTTTCTCCCTACTTCACTGCTATGTATTTGTTAAATGAAATCTTGATGCTTTATTGATGGTACTTTAAATTAATTACACATCCATTAATTGCGGATTATTAAACCTAATTACACATGATCATGTACAGTTATGAAGTCCTTTCTGTCTGTATGCGGATGGACAGTATGTCTATGATTGCCACTTTGTCTGTGTGGCAGGTGAAGGTGGATCTGGTCGGGCTGGCTCAGGAGTGTTGTCCAGAACTGGACCTGAAGGCAGAGCTGGAGCGCTCCTTCTTGTCTGAGCCCTCCTCCCCTGGTCACAGTAAGACTCCAAAAGGCTTCCGACTTGGCAAACACAAGCATGAGACCTTTATTACAAGGTACAGTTCTGGTTTTTGGTTGTATTTAAATGCTTTCATATTTGTTCTGTATTCTTTGCAGAAAAGTAACCTCTTGATTCTTGTTTGAATCAACTGACTGAATGTCATGTTGTGCTTGTCTCTGCAGCGGTAAATCAGACTACATCGAGCCTGCTAAGAGAGCCCACATAATGGCCGCTCCTCGCGGCCGTGGAGGTCGAGGTGGGTTTGGACAGAATCTCAACCGACCCCACGATATCTTCCGCCAGCGCAAACAAAACACCTCACGTCCACCCAGTATGCATGTCGATGACTTTGTGGCGGCGGAGTTTAAAGACATTACGACTCCTCTTGGACTTTTGCCTCTTAAACGCCCCCCCAAGAGCTCCCCCAAACCCCCCACCAGAGGACTCTTCACTGGCAACAGAGGCAGAGGCACCTTCCACAGCCAGACTCGCTTTTTCACTCCACCACAACCTAAAGGTGTACTGCTGTCCGGTACGTATACATAGAAACACGCAACATATCTGTTGTGTTCACTTCAAGTGTAGTTAAAAGACTCAGACCCTCAGCTAATGACACTTCATTGGTCAGAATTACCACTGTGTATACAGAAATTTTCTCTGCGTTGTTGATGAATATTATTATTAGTGCAACTCATTGTGTGAAGGCTTGGGTGGTATCACAGAAAACCAAAAATAATTTGATAGTTTTTTTTCTCTTTACCAGCTTTTTTTCTTGTAATTTATGGTAGTTTTTGGTAGTTTTGACAAATGTGTTTTTACTAAATGTTACAATTAATTGCTTATAAAATAACTGCCCAAATAGTACACTGCAAAGATTATTACTCACTGTATATGTCATTCTAATTTTATACCAGAGCTTACTTTTTAGGTTAAAGTTCATTCTTGACCTTGGAAACAGATGTGACAATCTTCAAAGTCATCCTACTAGCTTTTTCTGGACCTTTCAACTCCAACTTATGGTCTTCATCAGTAGATGGAGTTTGCTCATTTGTCATCACTTTGTACCACCTGTACTTGGGTCTTGTTATGACAACTGAGCACACTCAAAATGAGATGTGGTGTAGACACTGACAAAACCTAGTTAGTGAACCTTGAGTTTTTTTTTTGTCAAACTCTTGGTATACTGCAGCGTATGTAGTATAGTATAGTATAGTAGTATGTAGCATTCTGCAGGTCAGAGCTACATCTTGGCCAGTAACAGGTGTTCTCGTGTAACAAAATCCTTTATTTTGGTTCTGCAGGTAACTACACTCGCAGAGATGGAGGCCGTGGTTCATCATGGAGCGGCCAAGTTCCAGCTGTCACTCACAGAGGAACGTACAGTGAACCTCGCGGAGGCCAGAGCAACTTCACACGTGGACCGATGCCTTCCAGACAGCCCCCAGCAAGTATGAAACGTATACCAATACACACTTGTTGATTGATTTTGAACTGTGAATATCTAAACACTGAACTTAATATGCAGTGATTTTGTCTCCTTCTACCTCCGTCTCAATTTGCCAGATGCATATCGGCTGGCTCCAAGGGACAGAGCCCTGCGAGGAAGAGGTGGTGCCGGGTTGTCATGGCTTGGCGGAGGAGGTGGCGGCAGTGCTGGAGGAGGCGGTGGGGGAGGTGGAGGAGGGGGGAGAGGATCTCAGGGGGGCAAATTCAGTGGAGGTGGAGGAAGCGGTGGTGGGAGGGGCAGACATGTTCGCTCCTTCACCAGGTAAATTCATCTGGGCAATGACTGCTGCCTTACATGGCAACGTATGGACCAATCAGGATATTATATATACTGTCTCCATGGAAACGTGGTGGGTTGATGTTGTCACAATGACTTACAGACTGTGTTGATGTTTTATGTTTTTGTTATCATGAGTTGTATTCAGAGAATAAAGGTCACAGTAACTGAGCATACACTTTTGTTTTTAAGCAAACACCAGTTGAAAAAATGAACTGATGCACAGTCACCATAACTCCGTTACCTCCGAGCACTTATTACCCGTATTACACCACCCTGAAGGTTCTCCATGGTGCTTGACAAGAATTAAGTGTGAAAAGACTACAATAAAGTCCAAGGTGGCTATTTAAATAAAAGACCATTTAGAAATAGTTCCTTGAATTTAATGAGAAAGTGGTTGTGAGACAGAAAGGTGCAGAATGTACAACACAAGTTAAACCCCAAATACTTACCTTTGCCAACTGCGACACCAAGTTACCATATTAATGTCAGAGATCATATTGGTAGTGCTACATGTAGTCCTTTAGTCTTGATGGAGAATATAACCAAAACACTAACATGAACGCTATGCCAGCTGTCTTCCAAGATTTGCTTGGTTGCCTTTATTTTTCATACCTTAGATCAACAAACCTGTTAAATATCACACATCGTGAGTCAAGAAAACAATTTCAACAATCTAGGTTGGCTTAGACTTAAAATTTATTTTAGAAGTTCACGTGTAACCAAGTTCTTGCAGGACACCCAAGAACCATTTAACAAACATCAGATGGATCACTACTAAGGAAACGGAATAATTTGATCCTGAGATTAAGAACATTACTTGAAGTAACTATGTATAATTAAAACCTGAGATAAAAAATAACAGACATTACACAATGATCCGTTTGTAGAAAGGATCACTGGTGAGTCCACAAAATAAATTGATGTCTATTCACTTTCTCACCTACAGTCAAATAATTTAGTTTGTAGAATTACACAAAAATACCTTTCAAACACAACATATGGTTCATTCCACAGCAGACTATAACAATGCATCATTCCATAGCTGTACACACATTATATTGTCATTACTAAACTGTTAGACAAATATTACAAAAATAAAGATTGTATCATTTCTGGTTTGGCTAATCTGCCACCAGTCAAGTCTATTCAGATGACAGTCACCTCCCGGCTCTTCCTCTTGATGCAGTCTATAGTCAGGCTCCTGGTACCACCCTTGCGCATCCCCTCTCCCAGCTGAGGTGATAGAGGTGGTCCTGATATATTTATGGCCTGAGCTGAATGTAGTGACAGTCTGGAGGTATGTAAAGATGCCTCTCTCTGCTGGTGTCTTGTCGGCTCCCAACCAGATGTTTGCTGCTGGGCTCCCTGATGCCTGTCACTGGATGCCTGTTCGACAGGATGCTGACTCCTGGTTGACTGCAGATCTCTGAGGAGCTCCAACAGTTCCCTCTTCTCCAGCTCTGCTTCTGCCAGCTCCTGTCTTCTTAGACGCTCTGCTCCTAACAGGGCTCGCATGTCACACACCACACGGGACAACTGATCCTGCACGGAGAGGACGCGAGATTATTGAACGTGTATCAACATGGTTCACATCATAGGCTTTTCTGGGTTATTTACAGTGTTGGATAAAACATATATATCCTAAAGAAGTCCCACTTTGGAAAAATTGACTGAAGGATTTAATATAATGAGAAAAAACGTTGAGACCAACAGTAAAAGTAATTACATTTTATTTATAGTGTCAAATCATAACAAATGTTATCTCAATACACTTTACAAATAGAGTAGGTCTAGATCACATTCTATAATTTACAGAGACCCAACAATTCTCCCCAAGAGCAAATGCATGTATTCCAGCAGTGACGAGGAAAAACCTTTTAACAAGCAGAAACCCCGGATAGAACCTGCATGGCTCTTGGTGGGAGGACACCGGTTGGGTTTAGTCTCCATCAAGTAGGCCTAAACATCCTGAAGAATGGTCCTCATTAAAAGTATTAAACAGTATATAATATTTAAACAGTATTACATATTTATTTTGTTATGGAATCTAAACTTTAAATCCAACTTGGATGAGAGTGCACAGAAAAAAAAAACGTTTTCATTTGAGATGATCAACGCACAGATCATCGTTTTTTAACCCTTCACTTTCGGGACCCTCTCGTATCCCTCGGGTCAAACTGCCCCGAGTATTATTTGGGGTTTTAAAAAGAATTCTGAAATAAAATTTTACTTCATAATCTATTAATAAATATTGTCTTTATCTCAATTTCAAACAATTGAGATATGTTTAGGGAATGCAATCAGTCTTAGCACACAATTAAAAATGGAAGTGTGATTCGTTTTTTGTTATAAGGTTATAATTCAGGTTAAAAATCCACTATGTAAAAAACATAAGTGGTCATATCCAGAATAATTTTTTGAATTGAGTCAGGAATACATGTTTATCACAGAAAATAAGGAAAGGTCATTGATTTTCAGGTTGAAAATATGTAACTTGTACCATTTTTTTTCTTGTAAAATTTTTAAATGGGTCAATTTGACCCGAACACAAAGGTTAAATACATTGCTAAAGCTCTCAATAAATGGAAACTCAAGTAATGTGCAAGTACCTCAAATCTTTACTTTAGCCCTGTTGTTATCTTAAAAAACTGAGGATTTAAATGCATGAGAAGGACTGACGGATCACCTTGAGCTCCTCCACGTCGTTCTTCAGCTGCGACTCTTTCTGCACCATGTGTCTCCTCTGCGAATCCAACCGAGACTCCATCTCTCGTTTCACCTCCTCCACCTTACACAGCATTTCTGCCCTGCCGTAAATATTCAGTAAGACTACTAAACTATGATCTAAAAAAAAAACTAATATAAAGTGTAGCATTCATCTGGGTTCAGGATTTACCTGAGCATCTCCACTTCTGTGCGTAGCTCTGCTACACAGTTATGCTGTGATTGGTCGATGGAGAGAAGGGTATGGCCACACCCGTTGGGACACTCCCTGCTGCGGAAGTTACATTCCGACAGATGAGCTTCCAAACCCCGCCTCTCTACCTGCATTGGACAACCTGACAGGACAGGAGCACAGAAATGGATAGGCCTCACCTTTGGCAACAACGTACTCAATTTCTAAATGTATATATATCTTTGAAAAATATTTTACAATAGGATTTGCAGACACCAATCTACAAGTCATAGTAGTACACACAGGAGTGAAAACAGTAGCAAAATATTTCTCAAGTAGAAGTGCAGTTACTTGATTTTAATATTCCTTATACAGATAGGTAGATTAGTCAAATATGGCCACACCATTGTCTCAGATTACATTACAGGGTTATGAGGTCTAACTTCATTTCAAATGTAATATGCTTCTGATTTTGTCACAACATAGTGGTTGGCTATTCTATTCTGTAATTCTTTCATGGGTTATTCCTAATAAAGAATATACTTTCTACTTTTTCGAAATTAAAGTCAAAGAAGAATTACCAATTTTACAATAGAGGTACAAGAAAAAGAGTTGTAAGAAATGTATGTCATTGTTTTCCACCACTGAACAAATATACAATCTCAACATTTACACTCCCCACTGCAGTTATTATGCCTCATCTTTGACCAAATGTGAAACCTTCTCACAGGTCACAGCAATCATACTGTAGACAGCAACAGAAATATCAGGTTGAATCTTGTGTAAAACTGTATGTTGCTGTAAGTTCCTGTAGTACTTAACAATGCAAAAAGCCACACTGCATGCACACACTCTGAAACTATACCTACCACAATAGTAACATATGTACTCTCCACCTGCAAATGACAGGTGACAGACACATTGTGAGCACAAGAGCAAATACTTGTATACACATACACACATACACATGCTCATTAAAGAGTGATTGAAAGTTGACCCTAGATGCACTGTGTGAGGTAGCTGAACAAGTCCCATAGGTGCACCAGTTTGGGAGGTAGCCATGACAACAAAAGAGCCACCTGTTGCTTACACACCATACACAGACAGGTGTCACATTTCCTTTGTTTCCCCACATATCCACATGGATGACCATTTAAGAACCATACAAACCCTACCGATAAACATCACAAATGACACATTGGATGACCTCAATGTGAGGTTTCATACCTGTGTTAGAGCAGGAAATGAAGGCAAACTCGCACTCATCCTCATGTGTGTGCAGGCTCTCCAGGGAGCAGACCACCTCACAACCCTGCCCTGCATTCACACAACGTATCTGCAGGCGGTTCAGGTCATTACGCATGTACCTGTTATCAGCAATAGCATCAGAGAAATATGGGTGAGCACGGAGAGCAGCGTACATGTGTGACTCCACTGAATAGTAGATAGAAATTGTGAAACTTAAGAATGAACAGTTACAATGAAGAGATAATAAAAGACACATTTATGCAGAAACCGACCTGTATAGTGGTTTGAGACTGCCCAAGTCCAGTGGGAGTCTGTCCTCGGGACAGGAGTGATGATGGACCAGCCAGCTGCTGATGCAAGCACTGCAGTAAGCATGTTCGCAGGGCGCCTGGAGGGGGCGCTCCAACACGTCTCGACACACACAGCACAGAAGACCCTCATTCACATAGCCCACAAACCTCTCCAGATCATAGCCCATCCTACAAACAAAGATTATACAAACATGACAAAAAAACTCCAATCTTGCCACAGTACTGGCTCATTTGTTTCTTCTCTTTTTGATTTTCAACTCTGACAATAAAATTCCTACCTGACAAAAACAGCTCTCGCTTCATCCAACTCTTTCTTCTTCTTTCCTTCTGTTAATTTCCACTCCTCTTGGTCCCACACAGGTGACCTTCCCTCTTATCTCTGCACTACTAAGACTACTACGGTCTTTCCTTCTTCATCCTTTCTCTTGACTTGTTGCTCCATCAAGGTGAGGGTCTCCTTTCCCTTAATGCCCTCCCCAACCTTTGGGAGTGTGTCTCTATGGAGAGGTATCCCTGACAACCAGGGTTCAGGACACAGGCGGGCAGCTGTCAGGCGAGATCAGATCAGATCAGAGAGACAGACAGAATTGCAGTAGAAGAGACACTACAAATTCTGCAGTAGTGTTTTTGCCTCACTGCTTCACCAATAAAGCTAAAGGTTGTGGTGCCTTCAGAGTTTACAGCCGTCTCTCAACTATTTCTTTCTCTCTTAATGACCCACCCTATCCTAGGTTACTCTTCCGCTCTCTGGATGTGGGATTAACATGGATTACACACTCTCTCTCTCTCTCTCTCCCTGATTGGATTACAGACTACACAACGTCAGATGACACATACTGTCAGACCACAAAAATCAAAGTGCAACCTAAACCCTGGACTCATCCCAGTCCCTTTATATTCCATGGACTTCCATTTCCGTTAGACTCAGTGGTGGGAAAATGATTCAGATTCTAGAGCAGTACCACAAAATACATAAACTCCATTACAAGTAGTAAATATTTATTCTTTAAAGTATTATATGTGTCAATTTAACGTAGTGAAGAAAGTGTACAGTGTTTTCCTCTGAAATTAAATGCATAAATTCAATACTAATAAAGTACAAATTGGCTAGGCCTACTTCCGAGTACAGTATTTAAGAAGGCTTTATGTATTTAGTTACTTTGCACCCAGACTTTTTTTTATAACAATTACAAAGCAGTTGGTGTGAACAAAACAAAACCTACTTTAGTATAAAATAAATAATATTAGAAGTATCATATCTAATAACCTCACCAACGTCTAGATGTTCTCATGATTTTATTCTCCTTCTAATGTTATTAAAGATAGAATGGTATCGGATCTTTGTTTACGTATAGAGAAAAGAGAACGTATTAAAGGGTGAAGTAAGGTCGCGTCATGAAGGTAATAGGTGTGCTCGATTTATAACTCATGGATTGACGGGTTGCGGGAATTCAATGGGGATGTGATAAGTGAACTACTGCGATATTAGAAATCAAACGCACCCCACTCGTTTTGGCCACGCTCATTGTCGGGTTTTAACCAATCACCTTCTTCAAATCATTCAGCGGGAGAACCCAAACAGATTATAGAGGAAGAAAAGACTAGACGAATTTATCTTTTCGGGAATTTACATTTCGTGACCTTTAATGTTATCATCGAACTTGTAGTTCGTCCGGGTATGTATGTTATCACACGTAATCAAGCATGACATTACAGCCGACACAACCGGGGCAGCGGCATGTTTGTCGCTAGCGAGTTAACGTTAGCTAGCTTGCTAACATGTCACAAGTTAGCTAGCTAATGTCATAGATGTAACTAACCATAACGTTATCTATCAATTGGTAATGTAGCTAGATCTTGATGTGTTGATAATTTATAGTTGACCAGGCGTAATTTAAGTTGGGGGGGGGGACTCGATTAGCTAGATGATTGTATTGTATTGAATGGGCCTTATTATTTAAATAAAATGACTCGTTATGTCCCCAGTTCACGTTGTCAGATTCTTTTTAAAGAAACTTTTAATGTTAATTCGTCGTCGCTGGAGCTGCAATGATTCATTTCACTATAGCCTGTCATAACATCATCAGTTTTACATGTTGTCTTTTCCTTTTCTTAACACCCACAAATAATTTACTGAATATGTTAATAAAATGTTAATGTCACATGTTCAACACACGCTGCCAGAGCCAAAGTGTTGCCTCCATGGAACATAGTGACATTATGGAATATGATAAACTTGTGTTTGAGTTGTAACGTCATTTGTGAAGATGCAACTAATACCTGTTTTTACTTGTGTATCAAAGCTTTAAGGAATTAATTTATTAAGTATTTTAATGTCTTCTCTCGTGTCTAAGCTGGTCTAAATGCATACACCATAGTGGTGGTAACTAAACCTTCCGCTTGTGGACAAGGGCACCAACACTGAACCAACGTTAATAGTGAAGACATTGAGTTAGGTGGGAATGAATCATATACAGAAAGCTTCTGGTCCACTGAGTTAATTGACTTGCTAATATGCTAAATATGACCTAATTAATTGCTAGTATAAACTATTGTGTTGAGATTTGTTTTCTGTTTTTAGGATATAGATTAGTTGCCAGTAGCAGAATGCGACGCTCAGGAGCTCCCAGCCAGCTCTTGGGTAATGCTGTGAAAAAGCCCCGGTTTATGCCACCTGGAGCATCTACTTTATGTCTTCTGCCTGAATCCAAGCCCCTTTCCCCTAAACTTGGTTTAGGCAATGCACTGGAAAAGGTAAATAATTCACATAACAGCATGATCCCTCAGTATTGGTTCCTGTTATCTTCATTCCTCCTCCAACGTTGTTTTTAACTTCCTAATGCATTCTCTTTTCTCTTGTTTTTATCCTGCAGGTCCAGAAAAGTCTAGCAGCACCAGCTCAGATTAAAACAGAGTATGATGTCCAGTTCAAAGCTGCCCAGCCTGCTCCAGCCTTGTCGAGGGCTCTGGCTCGTGTTCTTAGTGCAGCAGAAAGTAAGGAAAATGAGGCTGAAAGAGAATATGCTAACACTGGCTCGGATGAGTACACAGAAGACAACAGACCAGCAGGTAAAATACAAAGATTTGTGGCTGGGAAAGTATCTGGTATGGGCACAAGTCATGTGGAGATGACTATTGTGCATCAAAAACCTCATTGGGATATGTGCTTGCTGGATACAATTTTTTTTTTTTAGTTTTTTATATATATACACAGTGAGGAAAATAAGTATTTGAACACCCTGCTATTTTGAAAGTTCTCCCACTTAGAAATTCTTTGGCCCACTCCTCCACACAGATCTTCTCTAGATCAGTCAGGTTTCTGGGCTGTCGCTGAGAAACACAGAGTTTGAGCTCCCTCCAAAGATTCTCTCTTGAGTTTAGGTCTGGAGACTGGCTAGGCCAGGCCAGAACCTTGATATGCTTCTTACAGAGCCACTCTTTGGTTATCCTGGCTGTGTGTTTCGGGTCATTGTCATGTTGGAAGACCCAGCCTCGACCCATCTTCAATGCTCTAACTGAGGGAAGGAGGTTGTTCCCCAAAATCTGGCAATACATGGCCCCGGTCATCCTCTCCTTAATATAGTGCAGTCGCCCTGTCCCATGTGCAGAAAAACACCCCCAAAGCATGATGCTACCACCCCCATGCTTCACAGTAGGGATGGTGTTCTTGGGATGGTACTCATCATTCTTCTTCCTCCAAACACGGTTAGTGGAATTATGACCAAAAAGTTCTATTTTGGTCTCATCTGACCACATGACTTTCTCCCATGACTCCTCTGGATCCAAATGGCCATTGGCAAACTTAAGACCTTGACATGTGCTGGTTTAAGCAGGGGAACCTTCTGTGCCATGTATGATTTCAAACCATGGCATCTTAGTGTATTACCAACAGTAACCTTGGAAACGGTGGTCCCAGCTCTTTTCAGGTCATTGACCAGCTCCTCCCGTGTAGTTTTGGGCTGATTTCTCACCTTTCTTAGGATTATTGAGACCCCACGAGGTGAGATCTTGCATGGAGCCCCAGTGCGAGGGAGATTGACAGTCATGTTTAGCTTCTTCCATTTTCTAATGATTGCTCCAACAGTGGACCTTTTTTCACCAAGCTGCTTGGCAATTTCCCCGTAGCCCTTTCCAGACTTGTGGAGGTGTACAATTTTGTCTCTAGTGTCTTTGGACAGCTCTTTGGTCTTGGCCATGTTAGTAGTTGGATTCTTACTGATTGTATGGGGTGGACAGGTGTCTTTATGCAGCTAACAACCTCAAACAGGTACATCTAATTTAGGATAATAAATGGAGTGGAGGTGGACATTTTGAAAGCAGACTAACAGGTCTTTGAGGGTCAGAATTCTAGCTGATAGACAGGTGTTCAAATACTTATTTTCAGCTGTATCATACAAATAAATAATTAAAAAATCATACATTGTTATTTCTGGATATTTTCTTTTTTAGATTATGTCTCTCACATTGGACCTATGATGACAATTTCAGACCCCTCCATGATTTCTAAGTGGTAGAACTAGAAAAATAGCAGGGTGTTCAAATACTTATTTTCCTCACTGTATATATAATATACAGTATTAAACACTACCGGTCAAAAGTTTGGGGTCACTTATACATTTCCATACCACTCCATTATAGACAGAATACCTGCTAATTTGGGTGGGAAGGCTGATCTTTAATGCAATACCTACATTGCCCATTACCAGCAACCATTTATCCAATGTTCCAAAGGCACATTCTGTGTACTAATCTATCATTTAAAAATAAAAAAAACTAGAAAAACATTGGAGAACCATTTTACTATTATGTAAGCACATAATGTAATCTGAAAACGGCTGCCCTGGTTAAAAAAACAATGCAACTGATCTCAGCTGGCATTCTGTCTACAATGGAGTGCAATGGGAATTTCTATGTGACCCCAAACTTTTGACCGGTAGTGTATATAATATATATATATATATATATACTAAATTCATCATGCAGTTGGTCTAGTTTTTAATAATAACTTAAAAAAGAATCTATCTTTCCATCCATCAATCCATCCATCAGGGACCCCATATTGTACTTTTAGTACTTCAATGCATCTTGTAGTGACCACCTTCTTGACATTGTCTGCTATACAAAAATAAAGGGCGTAAACAGGCTGTCTGGAAACCTGTGAATCACTGCACTCCTCGTTGAATAACAGATTCAAAGATGTGAGAATTAGATTCACAAATAGTCTACACTTACATTAGCTGACACCAGATTTATCAAGTTCACTGATGGACAATAGTTTAAAACTATCAAAATTCTGGAAACATGTTGAACACTCCCGGCATGTACGGTTCAGATGTCAATTATTGTGAAATACCTATCACATATGTACAATGTACTGCACATGTACAATCTTTGGCTGCAAAATATTGTGACTCTAAAGTGACTCTTCTTGGTTGTTGATTAGGTAGTCTGCTTTAACGCAACACAACCCCTTTAAGCTTAAACACAAAACCCTTGCCCAGTTTTCTCTATGTTGATTTTACTTTTACACCTACAGCGTCACAACAACACAGGATCGGTATATATATTATTGTTTTTACCAATTTCTACATGAAACCGTGTGATGCCGTCTTAAGTGACAAGGCTTTCTTCCGCAGTGCCCCGACTGTCTCGTCTCTGTGGCTAATAATAACACACACAAACACACACACTGGTGATGGATGTTAAACCAGGCGGGCTGTGTGACAGCAGGTCCAGCATTATGCAAATTAGGTGGGTAGTGCAGCGGCAGCGCCGGGCAGATTAGGACTGTGCTCAGGATCAGTGAGCCACCGCTCCCTGCTCCTGCAAGAGCAACTAGTGCCGCTGTGTTCACTCGCGGCTCACTCCCTGCGTTTGCCTCGGCACGGTTTCCATACGCATACTGAACATGTGTTTTAATCATATAAATTCGTATTTCTGATTTATATTATGTATTCACTGTAAACTGCATTACATGGCTATAAGCGGGCACACGCACTGTCGCGCAGCGCGCTCGCAAAACCCCTCCCCCATTCAGTTAGTTAAACCAGCGCTATACCAAAGCTTACTCACTTTTGAAAAATAAAACGCTGACCCCTAATAAGAACCTATAATAAACTCTGTAAAGACTGTTTCTCCCATTTGTGCGGGGCACAGAGCCGCTGCTGCCGTCCGTGTGCTATAATGTAGACGCTGTGCTGCTGTGCTTGGTTTGGGGTTTAGAGAAACCGAGCTGTAAGTAGGTCGGGCTGGGTTTAAGCGGCTTAGCTACGTCAGCCTAAGCTGGAAGGAATTCATCCAAAGCCCTCCGCGGTAGGCCGGGGGCCTAAACGAGGCTGGCCTAGTTAAGCCTGATTCTTATTGTGTGCAGCACAGCCTGTTTTTGTTGTGCAACGTGGCTGAGAGGGAACCAAGGAGTAGTGTATGATTCCATGCACATGTTAGACAATTAAGAAGAAGAATTGAAGGAAAATAAGAAATATATGGGAGTAAGACCAGTGTTAGCTTTATCACCGTGGACCAAGAGAAGCCAGCCACAGGGACAAAAAGAGTGAGGAGCCTTAGTATTGAGCGTGGTTGCTGAACGGAGACAGCCATAGGCCTGACTTGGTCTGTGTGAGTCCGCTTGCTATAAAATGGCTTCCAGCTCTGTGTTTCTGTCCAGTATGGTGGGTAAAGCTCGATCCTCCAACTTTACCCTCTCTGAGAAGCTAGACCTGTTGGGGCTGGTTAGTCCTCACATCCGCATCCTGGAGGAGCACACCAACAAACATGCGGTCATCGTGGACAAGAACAAGTGCTGGGACACTGTGGCTGAGCAATACAATGCCTTGGGAGGGGACAGACCCCATCGCACTGCACAGGGCCTCAGGACCCTCTACAAGAGACTGAAGGAGTCAGCCAAGCAGGAAGTGATGCAGCGGAGACACGCCCAGCCAGAGTACAGAGCGAGCTTCTCCGAGCCAACCAGGAGAATTATGGAGATGATCCCTCACCTGTTTCACCATGTGCCCATCAATGAAAAGGACCAGGCACTGTGCAGGTACAGTGTGATATACACCTATGAACACCTATTTTATTAAAGAAGGAATAACACAACACTCGGGTGAGAGTTTAGTGAGCACATACATCATTAACAGTATGTAGTCACGATACTGATTCAAGAGGAGGAAGGGAGGGGCGGAACTCACAGCTCCAGAGCCCAATAAGATTACACAGTCTATTTACATCATCAGACTCATCAGGAAAATGCAGTATATCCTGCTATTCTCTTTGGGCAGCAAACTACTCTGTATTAGTTTGTTCTTTTGTTTACATACATTCACATGGAAAATACTAAACTCCTGTTTTCATGTCGATTATTCTGCCTATTTAGTTTCAGGTAAAATCATAGTCAGATTTTTTGGTAAATATTGTAAATTTAGTAATTTGTATCAATGCAAAACTATGTGAAACAGCAAGGAAATTGTATTATGTGTATATATACAGTATGTATATTCTCTGAGGGCGTAACCAGCATTTTCCTTTAGTTTCCTCTCATTAGCCAACTGATCCTTTTGATTAATTAATTTAATGTGCGTTATTATAAACGGATGTCTTCACACACCTACCATAAACAAGAATAATAAACACTTTTTAAGTAATCCAGTCTGACTTATATTTATCCTTCATTCCATTTGTAGATTAATATACAGCAAGCACAACTCTCCTGTCGAACATCCTGGCAGCAGCTCCTCTCTGGCTGGACTCCAGGATTACTCAGCAGCTGTCCCAAGTATCCCACATGAGGTGGTCCAACTGGACCCTGAAGAGGATGTTAAACCACCACCAGACCTTCCCATCCTCTCCACACGCACAGAGCCAGGGCTGGACAGAAACCAGGAGCAGGACACGGAGCAGGACTTGGGCAGCGTCCACGATTATGAAGCATCCTTGTCCCCTGTCCCTTCCTCCGTTAATATTCCTCTCTCCAACTCACCGCTGCCCTTAGGCCACGACCTCTACCCAAATGACATCTACCCTCACCACGAGCCCGAAAGGTTTCGCCCTCTACATCTAGCCAAAGAGGAGCATGAGATGGTGTTAGCCAATCACAGAAAAGTTGCCATGTACCTAGAGGAGAAGAGGGAGGGGCTGAAGAGGAAACAGGACCTGGAGGAAGAACTTCTGAGAGCCAAGATCAAAGTGGAGAAACTAAAGGCTGCTCGACTGAGACACGGGCTGCCAATTCCTCTATAACGTGCATGATATGCACATCGGTGTCCAGTGTTAGAAAGGGAGAGGCTCTTAGGAGAAAAGCTGAAGAGCAATCACACTCATCAGTTTCATCATGTTTGAGAGTTGTTTCAGAACTTGAATTTCTTTTGGAAAAATAGTGCCTCGTAAAGACACTGAAAGCCTGTTTGCATATTGCAGGATTCTGTTGCCATCAGTCTGTGTTTATGCTTGTCGGTGTTAAAAATGTATCATCATCATTATTATTGCAGTTATTGACACAAGCGGCAACATAACTTGTATATGCTCACATTACAAACACTGTGAAAGGCCAAAATAGGTTAAATTAATGTGAAAGTCCAGGTTTTGGAAGGGAATATTAGTAGAATGGATCGTACCATGATGGTGCTTTTCCTGCCTAAATCTGCCACCAATATGTATCTGTGAATTTTAACGCAGTGTTTATGATTTTGTTAGAAATATTATTGAGACAGCATTTAATGTAATAATAATATGCTGGTGTGTCACAAGTGTAAGACTGCCCAGATCAGGGGGGTTGTTTAGCGCTCTGTTCATTCTTTGTAAAGAACATTTCCACTTAAATTGGACATCTGTAAAATAAATAATGTGATGAACTAAAAAGCATTTCCTTGTAGCACTTGTAGTTAACCAAACTAGGGGCCTTTTTTAAAATTGTGTTAGTTAGTAATGAAGAAGTAGCACTCCAAACAAACACTCAGAGCTGAGAAAAGTGTTGAGAAACCCAGGATTAAAGCACAAGTTAAACTGCCGAAGGCCTTAAATACAAGATTCTACTGATGACAAATCCTGTTCTAAGAGTTGTTGAATTTCCAGGAAAATGAGAGAAATCTCTTCAAGTCAAAAACACTGTTTGCTGTGATCAAAAGGGAGGTATGGAGTAAGGTTTGCAATGTTATTGTTATTTAATGTGTGGGATTACAACATTGATTGTATTGTAACATTGTAACGTGTCACTTTCTTTTACACTTTGTCTATATGTTCACTTGTTTTTATTAAAAGTATGGTTAATATGTAACTGGTTTTGTGTTTATTACATGTTAAACAGACATCTGCTCTAATTATTTTCAATTAATTGGGTTGTCATTATATATCTTTTTCATTGTAACCTACTTTAAAAGAAACGCAACCCATGATAACCAAGATGTTTAACTGACCATTTTTAATTCTAGCATGGCATGAGTAGCTTTCAGGCATGTGCAATGTGTATGTGTGGGGGGGGGCTATCATCTTTGGTATGAAGGTCTAGTATGATTTGTAGTCTTGGTGCAGCAGGGACATCTGCTGGTGAGTTGTAGCTGAGATATTTCTGTTGGTTTTTCACTGTGTTGTATGTCTTTGTTTTACAGGAGTGAATGGGTCCGGATCTTATCAAACCCCCCAGCATCGTGTGGGGTCAGTCTGTGTTTCTGGAGCTGCGGGCTCAGGCTCTGGCTGCAGTCAGGATGGAGTGCGTTACTTCAGTGTGATGTGGTGTAAAGCCAGTAAGAAGAAACACAAGCGCTGGGAGGGCGATGCGGTCCTGGTTACAAGAGGACGCACAGCCACACTGAAAGATATGGAGAGCAAGGACATTGGAAAGGGTGAGTCGGAGACACTCCTATTAGTATTTAACTTATTGTCATGCTTTATTCTTTTGGGAGAAGAAGCCTATGTTGCCTGTGACAGTTAAGCAAATCTTTAACATAAGTCACTTTAAATTGTAATTTAATACCAAGTTTTCTGGTAGGAAACATGAAGTATCAAGATTATGCCTCCTCTGATCTAAATTGTGCTCTGTTGCACATGTAATAATTTTGATTGTAATGTTTCAATGTTTGTCTTAAACCTGCAGCAACTGATTATTTGGCCACTTGGGGGCAACGGAAACAAGCTGTGAACACTGACAAAAGGGAACAATTCAAACTCATTGATACTTTCTCCCAGTATACACCGTCATGAGTTTACTGGGTATGCTTGTGCATGTTTATGTGTAGGAAGTGGCTACAAAGTGTCTGAGCTGGCCTCCCTGTCCGAGGGAGAGAGCCTGATGGTCGGAGGGAAGGAGGTGGAGGTGATGGGGGTCATTTCTGCTGAGGACTTTGCCAAGGGACGTTGTTTCCAAGAGGTCCAGGTAGAGAAAGAGGAGCCACACACAAAGTCCGCTCCACCTCCCTTTCGTCGCTTGACATCCAAACCTTTCTGCTCCCCAACACTGTTGGGCAGTGCAGACCGTTCAGGATCCAAACCAGAGGAGGAAGAAACCTGCAGACCTCGTTATGACCCACTGGCTCCAGGTGTTGTTGACACTTTTTTAGCATCATATACAAACATTGTGCAGATACTAGTCTCGCTTTGCCAGGCCTTCCTCCACAGTGCCGCGTAGGAGGGTCTGGCTAGACCACATAGCATTGCGGGATGGGGAAAAAACGTGCTTTGGTTTATTGGCATTTCTTTAAACCAATCACAATCTTCTTCATCACATAGCCACGGTGCCGCTGCAAAATAGCCTCGGGAAGGAACTTGTTTTGGTGTAACATGTTTACGTCCAAAAGTTGTTTTTAGTTGTGCAACAGAAAACTCTGATTGGGCAGATAGTCAAGCTAGCTGTCTGGATTTACCCTGCAGAGATCTGAGGAGCAGTTAAAAATAGCCCTCCCTTAAAATTCCAACACAACGAAAGCAGAAAGGTAACGGACATATGGCCAAAAAGAGGGACATCCGGCAGAATTTCCGTCGGCAGCGGAGTAATCTTGGAAGTGGAATGTAGTGGATATAGACTATGAAGATACATACTCAGGGTCTCTGATTTTTTTCCGCAGGTGCACTGGTGATGCCTCGTCCTTCTGCTAACCACCAGTGGTCTAATAACAAGTCGGGGCTTCCTGTGGTTGATGTTGTTGTTGACCCGTACCTGACTGTTAAGCTGCGACCGCACCAGAGAGACGGTCTTCTCTTTCTCTATGAGTGTGTCATAGGCTTGAGGTAATGGAGCTTGGTCCCGTAACATCTTGTCAAATGCTGTTTAAAGACATGAAACCGTTTTAGCCTCATAGCAGGAAAAGTAGTCACAGCCATTATTAGGAATTCTAATAGATCATATGTGTCTGTGCTTTAGAGCTATGGGTCGCTATGGGGCTATCCTGGCTGACGAGATGGGTCTGGGGAAGACCCTGCAGAGCGTGGCACTGTCCTGGACGTTGCTTAAACAAGGACCTTACGGTGGGAAACCAGTTGCTAAGCGTGTCCTTGTGGTCACTCCAGGCAGCCTGGTGCACAACTGGAGTGCAGAGTTTAACAAGTGGCTGGGCCGTGAGAGGATCAGCGTTTTCACTTTGGATCAGGTGAGGAGTGTGACGGCCCTGAGCTTCTTGTTGTGCATGCATACTGTGGTCTGTCTTGTGAACTTGCAGGTTTGTGGCTGAGCGGATAATGAGATGACTGGGAGCACATGGACATTCCTCCCAGGCTGTTTAACTCCGCCTGCCCCGAGACCAGGGTTCAGCATTCCTTTGACCGAGCACCATCATAAGTTCATTCTGTTTAGATATTTCCTTTTTTAACTACTGACAACATGCACCTTACATTCTTTATTGCATCCATACACTCTCATACATCACTGATACTAACAACCACACCTCATTGCCGTCCTGTTTGCATTATTATTTAGTAAATGTACTTCATTAATCTTAAGTTGACTGTGCATCTCCCTATTTTGTTGTGGCCTGTGAGCTGGTCGTAACCAGAGAGAAGGGGAAATTCTTTCTTTTGGATTTACAACGAGCTCAAGCAGCACGATGGCAGAAATAAATACAAATTAATAATAATTATTTTAAACCTGCTATTTTTTTTAATTGTTTTGTAATTTGTTGCGCTCTTTTTTTCTTCTACTTTGCATATATCTTACTAACTCAAAGCAGATCAATGACTTTTTCTGACTAATGCCTTTTTGTAAAACACTTTTTAACTTAGTTAAAATATCAGATTCACACATTTTCCTTAATCCAGCATGTATTAGGTCATTAACATACTTTCTTGACATACATATAGGACCACAGGATAGAGCAGTTTGTGTTATCCCCTCTGCACAGCGTTCTTGTGATCAGCTATGAAATGCTGCTGCGCTGCCTGGAGCAGGTATGTTCACCTTGTGTCTCAATAGAATAAATCTGCTTATATCATCTTTTTGTTTTGTTATAGTATTATTTTGTTGTTCCTTTAGGTACAAAAAGTGGAGTTTGGTCTTATAATTTGCGATGAGGGCCACAGGTTAAAGAACAGCAGCATCAAAACGTCCTCAGCCATCAGCAGCCTGAGTTGTAATCGCAGAGTCATACTAACAGGTACACTGACAGAAAGTCATAGAGGATATCTTTGAGGACTCTCTGACTGACTAATTACAACTTCTTGTAGGTTTTATAATAAATTGTATTTGTGTTTTGAAGGCACCCCAGTACAGAACGACCTGCAGGAGTTCTATGCTATTATAGACTTTGTTAACCCGGGGATTCTCGGGTCATCCACTGCATATAGAAAAGTATATGAGGAGCCGATTCTACGCTCCAGACAGCCCTCCTGCACAGAGGTAATGCAACCTCTGCACCTGTTGCCTTTCCATCCTTTTTATCAGGGAGGTCATACATACAGTGGGTACGGAAAGTATTCAGACCCCTTTAAATTTTTCACTCTTTGTTTCATTGCAGCCTTTTTCCAAAAATCAAAAAAGTTCATTTTATTTCTCAGTAATGTACACTCAGCAACCCATCTTGACAGAAAAAAACAGAAATTTAGAAATTTTTGCATATTTATTAAAAAACAAAAACTGAAATATCACATGGTCATATGTATTCAGACCCTTTGCCGTGACCCTCATATGTAACTCAGGTGCTGTCTATTTCTTCTGATCATCCTTGAGATGGTTCTACACCTTCATTGGAGTCCAGCTGTGTTTGATTATACTGATTGGACTTGATTAGGAAAGCCACACACCTGTCTATATAAGACCTTACAGCTCACAGTGCATGTCAGAGCAAATGACAATCATGAGGTCAAAGGAACTGCCTGAAGAGCTCAGAGACAGAATTGTGGCAAGGCACAGATCTGGTCAAGGTTACAAAAAAATTTCTGCTGCACTTAAGGTTCCTAAGAGCACAGTGGCCTCCATAATCCTCAAATGGAAGACGTTTGGGACGACCAGAACCCTTCCTAGAGCTGGCCGTCCGGCCAAACTGAGCTATCGGGGAGAAGAGCCTTGGTGAGAGAGGCAAAGAAGAACCCAATGGTCACTGTGGCTAAGCTCCAGAGATGCAGTCGGGAGATGGGAGAAAGTTGTAGTAAGTCAACCATCACTGCAGCAATCCACCAGTCGGGGCTTTATGGCAGAGTGGCCCGAAGGAAGCCTCTCCTCAGTGCAAGACACATGAAAGCCCGCATGGAGTTTGCTAAAAAACACCTGAAGGACTCCAAGATGGTGATAAATAAAATCCTCTGGTCTGATGAGACCAAGATAGAACTTTTTGGCCTTAATTCTAAGCGGTATGTGTGGAGAAAAACCAGGCACTGCTCATCACCTGTCCAATACAGTCTCAACAGTGAAGCATGGTGGTGGCAGCATCATGCTGTGGGGTGTTTTTCAGCTGCAGGGACAGGACGACTGGTTGCAATCGAGGGAAAGATGAATGCGGCCAAGTACAGGGATATCCTGGACGAAAACCTTTTCCAGAGTGCTCTGGACCTCAGACTGGGCCGAAGGTTTACCTTCCAACAAGACAATGACCCTAAGCACACCGCTAAAATAACGAAGGAGTGGCTTCACAACAACTCTGTGGCTGTTCTTGAATGGCCCAGCCAGAGCCCTGACTTAAACCCAATTGAGCATCTCTGGAGAGACCTGAAAATGACTGTCCACCAACGTTTACCATCCAACCTGACAGAACTGGAGAGGATCTGCAAGGAGGAATGGCAGAGGATACCCAAATCCAGATGTGAGAAACTTGTTGCATCTTTCCCAAAACGACTCATGGCTGTATTAGATCAAAAGGGTGCTTCTACTAAATACTGAACAAAGGGTCTGAATACTTATGACCATGTGATATTTCAGTTTTTGTTTTTTAATAAATATGCAAAAATTTCTAAATTTCTGTTTTTTTCTGTCAAGATGGGTTGCTGAGTGTACATTACTGAGAAATAAAATGAACTTTTTTGATTTTTGGAAAAAGGCTGCAATGAAACAAAGAGTGAAAAATTTAAAGGGGTCTGAATACTTTCCGTACCCACTGTAGTTCCAGATTCAAAAAGACAATTAAGTGCATACAATCCTTCACATGTAGAAACACGACAGTACATAATGATACAGTATCACATTGCATCAAGCCATGACCCAAAAAAAACATTCCTTGCATCTAGTTTTTTACCTTTTATTTTACCTTAATCAACTATAGAAATCGCAACAAAATATGTCACACACTCATTTGTTCATGTAAATCTATTACACAACACAGTCTCATCAGTAGTTCAGTTAAATGGCAATGTAGCAAGGTAATTAAAGCAGGTCTGGTCTCAATGGGCTGATGTACCTGACCCATTTTAACCACAATCCCTTAACATTGTTTTCTGATTGCATTTTTATAGAAAATATTAGTCTCTCCATAATTTAGATTTCATGAATAATTTGAAAAATCGTTTAATGTTGGAGCCAAATCCTAGTCAGGGCTTTCTTCCTTCCACTAAGTAATACTATTATTAAATTCCTCTCCGCCGGAGATTGGATATTCAATGCTATAGTGCCCAAATATATTGTTAGAACATAAAATGGAATGGTGAAATTTGAAATACAGTTTCCAGACCCTGCCAGAATTTCACGCCAGTAAGATGTAATTTTTGAGCCATCCCAAAATAAATGATAAAGGTTAGGTACATTTGAACCACATAATCTCCAACAATTTGTTCCAACACCTTGATGCTTTGGTCAGGGGTATTAAGGAATGCTTCTTTCCTTTTTTATTTATTAACTTATATATCGACAACTTAATCTGGCATTAAACCCGATTTTGTAACAGGAGGAGAGAGTTTTGGGAGAGGAGCGGGCAGCAGAGCTCTCTCGCCTGACTGGCATGTTCATCCTGAGACGGACACAGGAGATCATCAACCGCTACTTGCCTCCGCGTCTCGACTGGACGTTGTTCTGCAACCCGTCCCCTCTGCAGCGAGAGCTGTACAAGCATCTACTCTGCCACAGAGTCTTCAGAGCCTGCCTTCAGGGCTCCACACAAACTCACACACACCTGGCCTGCATCACTGCACTGAAGAAGCTCTGTAACCACCCCCGGGTCTGCTCCATGGCACTGCCAAGGTTAAGTTCTTTGTTAGTTGGTAGGGGAGGGTAAGATATTAAGATCTTATTTGATTGATTTAGATTTACTACAAGTCCTAACTGTGTACTGTGTTGTGTTTTTTAGGAAAAAGCAGACTGTGGTTCACTGGAGAACTCTTTATATGAGGGCCTGGTTGAGCTCTTCCCAGAATCCTACTCTTCAGGTGGATTCAACACCGCCGATTCTGGAAAACTGCTGGTTCTGTCGGACTTGCTAACCTCTATCAGGCAACTCAGCCCTTCAGACAGGTGTGTATGTGTGTGTGTGTGTGTGTGTGTGTGTGTGTGTGTGTTTGTGTGTGTGCGTGTGGGTGCGTCTGTGTGTGTGCGTGTGTCACGATTTTGATTTAATTCGAAATAGACCGTAATTAAGTCACAATCTCGAACTAATTTTTTGACTGTAAAATGTTCTAAATAAATGTTGATTGCATGAATAGCTTTGTAATTATTTTTACAACTGAAATAGTTTTTTGTTATACAGAACAAAAAAATACCGAACTTTAGGTATCTGTATCAGTATCGGTACTGATAATAATGTGAACGGTACCCAACCCTACTGGTGTGGAAGTATTTTGGATTTTCAGTGAGTTATGTTGACAATGTTCACGTTGTAAACAAAAAAGCCACAGTTTGAAAGCTCTGCTATGTGTGCTGTGTGTACCATATTCTTCCACCGCCAGCACGACTAACATGGCAGGGCATCTCTGCAGGCGCCACAAAAACAGAGTTATAACATAGTTTGTTCAGACACTTAATTGTTCAGAGAAGACTATGGACATGGCTGGTTTATTGCTTTTGTTTGTTGTGAACTTAAACGTCATCTTCTGTGAAGAAGACTGCAGTTACAAAAGAGAAACTAGATGGCAGGTTATATTGCTTAAGTTTCCTATTGACTGAAGATATAAGTTATTACATTATGTTGTTTACAAATGTTTTAAATTTGATAATCTAGTGTGGTACATTGCAAACAAAGGTAAGCTATTTGATTGCATAAAAGTCTAGTCTAAAAATGGCATAGCAACCTGTGCTTTAAAAATCAATAAATATAAAATGTAATAATAATAAAATGTAATTGAATCGAGGATTTGGAGAATCGCGACAACCCCCACACAACCCCCCTTGTGTGTATGTGTATGTGTGTGTGAGTGTGTAGGTATTTTTTATATATACTGACAAAATACTGTATGTGTGCCTCTGCAGGGTGGTCGTAGTGTCCAACTATACTCAGACACTTGACTTGCTCCAAGACTTGTGTATACACATGGGCTACGCCTTCTGCCGACTTGACGGACAAACCCCCACCAGCCAGAGACAGCGTCTGGTTGACACTTTTAACAGTCCCTACTCCCAGGACTTTTTGTTTCTGCTAAGCTCTAAAGCAGGTGGTGTGGGGCTTAATCTGGTGGGTGCTTCCCACCTGGTGCTGTATGATATTGACTGGAACCCTGCCAATGACATTCAGGTATGACACACACACACTCACAGGGATGCCTGGAAAGTTTAAAGTCTGTAACACTGTTTTCTTAGTTTTTGGTTTCTTCTGTTTACATACGTATATTCGGGGTGCTTTCACACCTAACCTATCTGGTTTGGGTCAAACGAACTGGTGTGTTTGTGCATGAGATTCATCTTAAGTTTAAGCAGGTATGAAATCCGTCAATCAAGATCAGGTTTGCACTAAACAAGCACACATAGAAGAGGAGGGTCTGGGTACACTTCCAATTGAGATGTGGTACAGATGTTGTTAATCACAGTAATTACAGATGTTGAGATTTGAAAATGAATTATAAAGCTAAACTTCTATTATATCACTTCCTTTTAATAAAGCAATCTTTTAAATGATATGTATAAGCAACATATAAATGTATGCAAATGATTTGGTAACCATAGTCACATGTACACATGCACCTTGTTAGTGAGGGGATATTCAATCAGAAAGAGTTAATCAGGTGTGTTGTGCTTGGGTGCTACACTGTTTCTTTTTTGGCAGTTCCTCATTAAAATGTCACACCCCAACCCTGTAATATAATTGTAAAACACGTCTTTTATGTCTATTGTATCTCTATTTAGAAAAATGTTGAATTGCAGTCTCAACAAGTAATGGTCATGTTTTTTTGTAGCTCTTTTTGGCACCAGAGAACATAAATATACACATAAAGTGCTCCGTGACTTGCTGTTACTTACAAGAATTTGATTTCATCACTTTGGTCTAACCAATGACATAGGATCACCAGAACAGTTTAATGAATGAGTTACTTGTCAGTACACGTGACTTAATGCTTACAGCTCTGGGTTTGTATAGAAAAAGTCAGGGTGAAGATGGATCATGAATCTTCTTTTCCTTTGTGTGGACCAAATTAACTGAACAGGTGTAAAAGCACCCTCACATTTTCACACATACATATCCACCAGGTGGTGCTGTGTACATTTGTGTATTTCTCCCCTGCAACTTCTCCCTCTCTACTGTGTCCAGGCCATGGCTCGAGTGTGGAGAGATGGACAGAAGAAGACTGTGCACATCTATCGACTTCTCACTACAGGTCAGAAAACACAAACACACTTAAGGAGAAGGGTTAGCATATCATGAACCACCAGACTGATGTGATTCTTTGTCTTGGTGTGTGTTACTTGTTTTGCAGGCACTATTGAGGAGCGTATATTTCAGAGACAGGTGTCCAAACAGGGGCTTTCTGGGACAGTGGTTGACCTGGGCAAAAGGGCGGAGCACACCAGCTTCTCCACCAGTGAACTGCGAGATCTTTTTAGCCTGACAGACACGCTCTCTCTAACACACGACCTGCTGAACTGCAGCTGCAACATGGACGGCTCCATCCAGGGTGGGCACACAGGCAACGCCCCATACACACTGACACAAGTATTTGACTTTACTGAGACTTGTTAACCCGCTTTTTTCTTTTTTCTTAGCTGTTGTAGAGGACGACAAGCATGTTTCTGAAAGGCCGTGCCAGCTAGGTCGTCAAGGTGACCGTGGAGGGGCGCAGCAGAAGCATCTCAGCATGTCCGAGCTGATGCAGTGGAGACATTTCTCTGGTGACACACACACCTTCTCAGATCCTTACCTCGATCACTCACGAAACCACATCACCTTTGCCTTTCAGACCACCATGTCTCACCCAGCTCTGTAAACAAACGCACGCTAAATTACACTGTTGATGACTCTCTCTCACACACACACACACACACACACACACAGCCTTGTTACAACATTTGACTAAACACTCAACAGTGCTGCCAACAACCGCATAAGCGACATTTGTAAGATTCTATGTCTTGTCTTTGTTTTCTTTATTTATTCAAAGAAATGTACTGTTGACTTCATCAAATAAATGAATTTCAAAATAAATGTGTGTCATAGGCTTTTAAGGAGTTGAACATTTGTTTGTCACTAAAAAATTCTTTGTGGAAAAAGCACAGCATTTTTGGTGCATGTTTGAATGAGGCAGATTGGAAGTGTTTGTGTGCCAGGCATGTTTTATATCCACATACTGTAGATAAGAATACAAGTAAGGTGCTCCTGTGTCCATCTAGAGTAACATCTACTGTGTAAATTAGAGGATTTATGTTGTACCGAGACATGTTTAGGTGACACAGATCCTGGGTGGTATGGAAAGAATGTGTGTATAACCACCCATTGAAAATAATCTAGTTCATGGCTATCTGTGCAGTGAGTATGTCATCCGGAACTGAATCATCTGAAGAATGAAGGGTAAAACAGTCTTTAATCTGAATTTGTGTACTATAATGTTTCAGTTTATCTGATGTAGTGTCCACTTCTTGTTGAAGTGCCAGCAGTTTTTTTCATGTGGAACATAGTCTGATCTGTTCAGTCTGTTATTTTAGACACAAAACTGCTGCGTGGGAGTTATGTACAGTAGTTGCATTTGCTTGCGAGCCCTGATTTAACATATGATCTGTGCTCAGGTCTGTCAGATTGACTGAACTCCAATACAATGCGTCTATACATAAACAGGGTAATTATTGATTGTTTAGATGCTCACCACTCTTTGTGATCGTTAAGCAACTTTGTTGTGTAATAAATGGGTCTCTTGGGTTGTTCAGCTTTACCTTTATCCATTTGACGGTTGTCAGTTTGTGTGGCGTGCTGGAGGCAGAATGCTGATTATGCAGACACCTGCTGTTTCTCTGTGGCCACAGTGTAAATGAAAACTTTTGTAGCCAGTCCAATACCAGAAGTCAAAATTTACATATACCATTTATTTCTTATGAAGTCTGTTGAGGCACTGTTGATTCCAATGCAGGCCTCCAGATGCTCATCAGGTACAGCTTACGGCCATGTTAGCAGCTCCAATAGTTGTTTAGGTATTATAGTCTGGACCAAAGTCATGGGTAGACCAACAGACAGACATTTCCATCGAGCCATGCCACTAGCATGTCTTAAAATGGACTGTAAACAGTCCAGACAAGGAAACAGATTAGACAGACTTCTTGACAGAAACCAGTAGTGGCATAGCAACTGTCACACGAGCAACAACCCTGGCCTGGCTTGGGCAACGATAGATTGATCTAAATCACTCCTCCAACAGTCTCAGAGGCCATGTGCTGGTATGTGCATGAGGTGGAATTTGTCTATCTGTGTAAAGCTCTTACTACCCGCTGCTGGCCACATTGCCAATCCCTCTATTAAGCCGTGCGTTCAAGCCAAACAGCCCAATGACCTGGCGTATGGATTGATTGAATGACTTTCCACTGCTGGAAGGGGAGAAAGAGATACAGTTGTTTTGAGGAAGAGGCTGAATCACAGAAAGTGGTGAAAGTGTATTCCCTGGGATCCCAGGACTTCTGTGGAAGATCTGAATGTATTGTAGAGACTGAATGGCCAAGGAAATCTTTGTTCTGATTCTGGTATTTTTCCACACTGAGGTCACAATTCTCATATGCCATTTAACATCCGCCCTGGAATTATTGCTGTTTAAGCTGCACGTGTTTCTGCAGGAGATTTAGATACTGGTGCATGACTGGAAGTCTGTACTTCACAGGCCTTGAGTAGCCCTGCTCTTTTTGTACATTAGGGCTTCAAGATGTAGTCTCCAAGGTTGAAGACACCAGACTGCATACATGGGACATTTATTAGTGACAAATAGTTCAGTTATCCTCAGCAGCATGGTGGTTTTCATGTCAACATGGTAAGCCGGCACACTGTCGTTTAAAATACAAGTTCACACTCAGTTTGCTGGACTGTTCTCCCTTCAGGTGAGATGAGTGATATTAATCACTCTGCTTATAATATTCTGCACCACTTTGTTATTAATCTTGTCTTCTGTGCTGCTCTCTTTATAAAGGTTTAGAGATAGAGGGCATATACACTGGGGCTCAAAAGTTTGGGCACCCCAGGTAAAAAAATTGTATTAATGTGCATAAAGAAGCCAAGAAAAGATGGAAAAATCTCCAAAAGGCATAAAATGACAGCTCAGACATTCGTATAATATGTCACAAAAAGTTAGATTTTATTTCCATCATTTACACTTTCAAAATAACAAAACAAAAAAATAAAAATGGCATCAGCAAAAGTTTGGGCACCCTGCAGAGCTAATACCTTGTTCTGCCCCCTTTGGCAAGTATCACAGCTTGGAAACGCTTCTTGTAGCCAGCCAAGAGTCGATTCTTGTTTGAGGTATCTTTGCGCATTCTTCCTTCCAAAAGTCTTCCAGTTCTTTGAGATTTCTGGGCGGTCTGTCACGCACTGCTCTTTTAAGGTCTATCCATAGATTTTCAATTATGTTGAGGTCAGGAGATTGTGAAGGCCATGGCAAAACCTTCAGTTTACACCTCTTGATGTAATCATCAAGTTGGACAGAGGTTCTTTTCATTAAATTCTGTGCCCTTTCTTCTCCAAACGTACCTTTGCTCATACCGGCCAAAAAGTTCTATTTTAACCTCATTGGTCCACAGAACTTGTTTCCACAATGCATCAGGCTTGTCTATAAGTTCATTTGCGAACTTCAAACGCTGATTTTTGTGGTGAGGATGTAGAACAGGTTTTCTTCTGATGACTTCCATGAAGACCATATTTATCTCTTTATAGTGGAATGGTGTACCACAACCCCAGTGTTTTCTTGACAACTGCTTAGAAGAACCCATGGGGCTGATTGTTGGGGCAAGGTCAGATGAGTCTGGGTATTTAAAACCTTAACATTGACATAACCTGGTCTTTCCAGACGATGATTGAGAACAATCCATGACACTGTCAGGTCTCAGCTTTCCAAAGGGGACGGTGCAGGCTATAAACTCTGCAGAGTGCCCAAACTTTTGCAGACAGCATTTTTTTGTTTTCAGTTATTTTGAAAGTGTAATTGATGGAAATAAAATCTAACTTTTTGTGACATATTATACGAATGTCTAATCTTTCATTTGATGCCTTTTGGAGATTTTTCCATCTTTTCTTGGCTTCTTTATGCACATTAATACAAATTTTGAACTGGGGTCACCAAACAAACCCTCTGTATGCAAGAAACATTATAAGTTAAAGTAGTAAGTGCTTATCCAAATTAACAGGAGAAATTGGTTGGAAGTACAATGTTTGAGGTACACATGATCATTTCACAACTTTGTGTTGACAAAGACTACACACTGTCTATTATTGTTTTCTCAATTATGAAAGGGTAGTAGTTAGTTGTAGCACTAGGTTTAGCAAAGAAAGGCAGTGCACTTTTCATTTAATATTTTTTTTTATGTAGCTGAGGCAGAGTAAGGCTTGGTGTTGGTATGTTGTTAAGAATTGCATAAGTGCACAGCGAAAAGACATGTGGCCTGGTCCGTTCTAGTTGGTCTGTTATCACCAGTTGATAAATTAGTCATCAATATGTGCAATCTATTGCCTGAAATGTGCACCAACTACAGAATGCTGAATAAAGTAAATAAACATTACATTACATTTCATTTAGCTGACGCTTTCATAATAATAATAATAATAATAATAACTTTGACTTTTATAGCGCCTTTCACAAACCCAAGGACGCTTAACAAACAAGGGGGGTGGGTTTAAGAGGTGAGGGTGTGTGGCCAGGAGAGATTAAACTCCATACGCCTCAGTGAAGAGGTATGTTTTTAGCTGGGTTTTAAAGGTAATAATAGAGGAGGCAGAGCGAATAACAAGAGGAAGCATCCAAAGTTCATCCAAAGTGACATACAATTGCTATATACTGTATCAGAGATTGCACACCTCAGGTGGAACGAGGGGTTAAGGATCTTGCTCAGGGACACACTGGTTGATGTATCGCAATGGGAATCAAACAGTATACCAGCGTATTGCCTAATTCTCTTCTCTGGCCGATTTGTGCCATAGAACCGACCCACCATTGTTTAAGCAGTGGGGTTTCTTTTCAAGTGACTTGTTTTCAAACTCACTGGAAGCTCTGACCTCTGTCTGACTGACCTTATGTGTATGTTTTAGATTAAGCTGAAGAAAGAGTATGTTTTAGATTAAGCTGAAGAAAGAGGTCACTTCACGCTCAGCTCCCATCTATAGCCACCCATCGCTATGACCCTGACAGTCTGCAGTCAACCAGAGCACCCCCACCCCCCTGATCCTGCTCCTGCTCCAGCACTTAACAAGGATTTAATGTCGCCCAATCATCTGACAGGCAAATCAGATCAGCTCTGTAATACACAGCAGCATGTTCCATGGATGAGGCTACAACCCGATACAGAAGTCCTAAAACAACAGCCGAAAAAAGCTGCATAATCCCACAATTACTGTAATAACTCTCCCTGCTCTTGGACGCTATTTCTTTCACAGACAAAGTGCTTTGGCAGATGAAAATCTGAGTTTTACGAGTTGAGAAAGTATGTGATGGGATGTTGGGTCTCTCTGGACATTTGTGTCAGTTGCTGGATGGATCATTCACAAAATACCAACTGGTGGTTTCCAACCCATTAACAATATGCTGGTGCTGCTGGCAGTGGATCTCTGGCTTACATGTTAAGCCTCTTCTCAAAGCTTTTATTCAGTAAATCATGTTATCAGTTTTGAGCCACCTCTTATAACTTTTACTTCACGTTTGTCTGACACTCCTTCATTCACTTTAGTGTTGTTGCTATTGAGAGGAAAAAGATGTCTGCGATTATGTGTTGGAAATGCTCCTGGAAGTTGTGTCTTGAATCACTTGTATTCTTTTAACCTTTCTGCTAAAAAACGTGTGTCGAAAGTGTTGAAATGATTCATCCAAGCAACGGATAGTGTTTAGGCAATTGAGAAAAACTGTAATATGTGTCAGCTGTATGTCAAGGTAGAGTTCAAGATGAACGCAATAGGATTTGGGAATAATTCATGCTTTCTGTATTGGCCCAAGTTATAATCTAGGATGTCTGTTAATCATCCGTCAGGGTAGACAGACAGCAGCAGAGATTTGGATCAGTAACTCACGTTGGCACCTGCACAAAATTGAATTCTAAAGAGGCATTCATTGTTGAATAATTAAAATACAAACAAAGTTCCCACTAATTTGCCCTCTAATTTGAGCAGATGGGAAGTAGATGCAGATTCTCTCTATCTTGTATTGACATTAAAATTAGGCTACAACTACAGACTATTATTAATATCAAATAAACTGCAGGTTATTTGATGAATTTCTTGTTTTGTCTATAAAATGTCTATAAAAATAATGCGTCTAAAAATAATAACACATGCTCAAAGCCCAAGGTGATAGCATCATATTGCTTGCTTGTTCGACCAAACCTAAAGATATTTCTGTTTACTGTCATGTTAGACGAAGAAACGCAGCAGTGTTTTAATTACAAAGCTGTAAGTGGGGAATGTGTGGCATTTTTCATTTTCTGTTTGACTTATCGATGAATCAGCTGCAAACCTTTAAACACCGTATCTGCAGTAGCAACATCTATCCACTCAAACTATTGTCTTTTTCTAGTTTAGTGATTCCCCACTTTCAAAAAACCCTTTTGACAGCCTCATGTTGTATTCTGTTTGAAATATACGGATGGATTAATCAATGCTGGTGGCAAAACAACTGTTTTTGCACAAACCTTGATGAGTTCACTGAGTTTATTTTGTCTGCACAGAAAGAAATGACACCAATATTGAATTTGAACGGAGCCTCTTTAAAAATACATAAGTCTAAAGTAAAAGTGCTTTTGTATTCATATGTTTACATACAAACGCAGAGAAAATAAAATATTAAGAATCTTAAACAAAGATTATTGTAGATGTTTTTCCCTTTTCAGTCCAGAGAACCGCAGATACATGATGTCAAGGACTCTGCTCTCGCTCCCTCAGCTTTAATACATTGTTTTGACAATGGTCATGGAGCTTTTATTATTCATACAACTACACACAGCTTGGATGGGCTTATAAGACATAGATAAGAATGCAGAACATACAATTTTGAAAAAAATAATTATACATTTCTGGGGGAATTTGGCAATTTAAAGTAGAAGTATAAAATACCATAAGTTGGAAGTACTCATGTCAAGTACCTCCTAATTGACAAACATGCTAACTGCGGCTAAATGACAAATATGGCATATTGCGTGGAGAAGAGTCAGAACAATTAAGTTAGTTATACAGCTATACATGCGTTTGCAAACATTAGCTAACTTTAACCACCAAAGTGGTCATACCAGACCATCTAAGGCTCAGCAGATGTATTGATTTGTTTCTTCTGAAGTCAACTTTTCATACCTAAGCAGAAAAATTTCTTCTCTCAAAATGTAGGCTGCTTAAAGTTACATTCCACCATTGGTCTCCAGCCCATGTCTCTCTGAATTATAAGTATAAGAGCAAGGCAAATGATCTCCCGAAAACCTCATCTTTATATTCTCTAAAGATATTTTGTTAAATTATTTTGTATATCCCTGTTGCACAATGTAATACATTTTTTTCTGTAAATTTAAGTTAAATTTACACACACACGCACGCACGCACGCACGCACGCACGCACACACACACACACACACACACACACACACACACACACACCCACCCGCTCCCGCCTGCTCTTTATATAAACCAAAGGGAAACCCCATCGGAGCATACAGACACACTCAGAGGAGGTCACTGACTGCAGCAGACACGGAGAAGACACCAGCTGTAAATGTCGCTCGGGGATTTACTAAACAAATGCTTTTGCAATTGCTCGAGTTAAACTTTTGTTCTGTGGGATGTGGGATGCACGTCATTTACAGATATAGTCTAATTTGTTTATCAGCCTCGTCGAGTTTGCAATAACTGAGTTTAATGCTCCCTTTTGTCTAAGTGAATCTCTAAGAAACAAAAGGACATTTATGATGACGTGTATCTGAGGCTGATATCTGTAAAAGCGACTTGGAATAAATCGAGCCATTTTACTTTCTTGTTTTTCTTTTTTTGGGGGTGGTGGGTGCTAAGCACCACCTGGCAAAACGTTTTAATCCCACCACCATCGTCGGTTTATCCAGTTCATCTTCATTTTGTCACCAGTAACATGCTGCCTAGTGTACGCCGGCACAGCCTCCGCCTGCAGACGGAGCTCCACAGGTGGAGCATCTGCGATCCCGGCAGCCACCTGCGTACAGACAGCCTCCTGTCCAGGTTCCCCGCCTGCATCTCCCGCTCCAAGTCCTGCACCAGCTCCGCCGGGGAGTTGGACGGGAGCCGCGGGAGCTGGTCGTCCTCAGACTCGGTCATCTCCACCGACTCTGCCGGGGAGAAGGCGGAACCCGGGCGCCCGTACCGGGTGGTGCTGTTAGGGGCCAGCGGGGTCGGCAAAACGGCCTTCGCCAGCATCTTCGCCGGGGCAGCGGACAGCATGGACAGTGATGACTGCGAGCTGTGTGGAGGTGGGAAAAAGAGGATAACTACATATTGAAATGTATTCTAGGCTACTGTTACTATTGACAAGCAGATGTCTTCTTTTTATAATACGTTTTAGACAAATAAAAGCAAACCAAATCCATAAATAAATTACAAACTTTATTAATATAAAATACTGACAAAACAAATAAAATATGAAAAGGTCACTGTAATCTCAGTATTCCACCATGCACTTGTTAATTTCCTATAATAATGTAAGACTGCATTTCATTTATTAGTATGATTATGTCCAACCCATTGCTGTCAACAAAAGGACTATAAGTCTATGATTGTACTAATGTAAAGTTTTCCTTGTGTGTATAATTTCAGATGAAATGTGTGAAAAGAAAATTGAAGTTGATGGAGAGCCTGCAACTATAATTCTGCTTGACACATGGGATGCAGAGGTGAGATAAAAAAAACAGCTGCATTGACTTGTGTGAGTCAAAGGGGGGCACATTTTACATACTGGACTGTTGGTCTCTTCTCTAATGGTGTGCGTTTGTCTTTGCAGACTGACAATGAATGGGTTCAGGAACACTGCATCCAGACAGGTGATGCATACCTGTTGCTGTACTCCGTAACTGACCGGGCCTCCTTCCTTCGAGCCTCAGAGCTCCGGATAACCCTGCGGCGCTTCCGTCCTGCCCAGCACACACCTATCATCCTGGTGGGGAACAAATGTGACCTGGTGCGACGCAGAGAGGTGTCAGTCAGCGGTGAGGAGACACAATCCCTGTCTGTTTATTAGTGATGAGCACTGTTCACTGAGTTTTTCTTTTCTATATTTAAGTACTGATTGTTGACTTTCTGTTTCAGAGGGTCGTGCTTGTGCTGCTGTGTTTGACTGCAAGTTTATCGAAACCTCAGCCGCCATGCAGCACAACATCTGGGAGGTTTTTCACGGCATGGTGCGACAGCTGCGACTACGTCGAGACTCCAAGGAAGCCAACAAGCGACGCAGACACATAAACACACGCCGCAAGAGTCTACCTATGAAGGCCAAGCGTTTCCTTGACAAGGTGGTGGCAAAGAAAAATCCCAGTGTGGCATTCTGGTTGAAATCTAAGTCCTGTCATGATCTCTCTCTGTGCTGTAGAAGCCTGTTTTAAACTCTGGACGAACCTTTGAGCAGGCGAACAAGTTACAGGCTGGAAAAGAGAATATGTGGCCATGGGCTGAAGGGAAGTCTTCTGAAGGGCTCAAAGTTGAATGGTTCAAACCTTAGTGTGTTCACACTGAGCCAGCATGGTGTACATGAGAGGTGTTTGCAACATTTCTGCACCACCATCCATATGTTGCAGTCTAAACCAGACTGAGTGGGCTGAGCTCAGCCTCTTTAATGGACTGGACAATCAGCAAATGAAGTCACACAAAGACTTGTCGTGTCTGTGTGGCATAAACGTAGATCAACTAATAGAAACTGAGAGAAGGATGTGATGTTTCTGTGTTGAACAAATACATTAATATTTTTCTGTCCTGTCTTCTCTCTTTCCTCTTTCTTTTCCTCTCATCCCTGCCCAAATTTGTTATCTGTCGATCCCCCAAGTGCTAAGGTAACCAGTTGTAACCTATTGTATATAAGTATGATTTCCATGATGATTATTCAGTTGTCAGTTTATTTGTAATGTGTTTTTTTTACTCACTGTAAATAAATACAAAAACAGATGCTGTACTGTATTTTGCTACTTGTATGTTTCAGTGTTGCTTGTTAAAATAAAGTGACATCATCTGATTTTTTTTCTGTCGCCTCATGTTACTAATGAGATATTACAATGGGTGACTCAGCTCTGACACAAAAAGAGACACTTAAGCAAACCATGACACAACTGAGCTGATAAAAGATGAGTCAGGTGGCATTAAAACTGAACTTTCAGAAACTAAATTAGTTGTGTGTGTGCATCTGTTATGTGTGAGCACAATGATTGGACTGCTCAGGGACTGCTCAGAGATTTGAACATCATGCTCCTAAACTCAGTTTTGTTGAAAAAGCAGTTAAATATGTTGCCACGGTAACATTGAAAGGAGCCCAGGAAGTGTGAGAGAGCGTCAGGCAGATGGTGTTGGTGCACGTTGGCAAGAATATCTACCACAAGGCAGAGCAGCATACATGGACCCATGCTTTACATAACACAGTCAGCTCCATCTGAATGAATGGCTTCATCCGCTGAACCGTTAACACTGCAGTCACAGATTCCCGATAAATAACAGTACTGTGAACCAGTGACTCACTCACAGCCTGTTTTTCTACAGTTGGATAGATAAATTCCAGTGTTGCAGCAGAAAAATATCAAACACATAGCACACATACAAAATATACATGAAATAACAGGATACACTATACATGAATACATTAATATAATAAATCAATTAATAATAAATAAATAGGATAGAATATAATAACAAATAATTTAAAATATAAACAAGTTGGGAATAAAAATAAAAATGTACAACTGTCTAACTATTATTGATAAAGTTGTAGATAAACCTATTGTGCAAGATGCACATAGTGCAGTTGTGATGTCTGTTGTCAGTTGCAGATTCACACAAATCTTGGCCTTGTTTCCAACCAGATTTGTGCAGCTTGTAAAGCTCACTGCTTTCAGGATGGTAGCATGTGCATCAGGACGTTTGGAACATAATCTATGTGAGGTTGGGTCATGAAGATAAAGGATAACACTCAATGAAAACAAAGGCTTTTTCAAGCATTCCTGTTGCATTCATTCATACACTTTTTTTTAGATGTGTTAAAGGTTTAGAGAAAGTCAAAGCTGGAGTCACACCTACTATTTATCAGTTTTATAGTACGTGCCTTGACCTGCTGAATCACGCCAAAATGATCCCATAGGTTTGCAGTCTTAAAATGCACTGGATTGTCTGTGTAATCTGTTAGTCCTATTGTCTACACACTCACAGAGCTCCTTATCAGGCACTGCTACTAATGGAAAATCTGACAGGGAACAGTACAGAGGTGAACAGGTCAAAGTCTGAGGGGAAATCAAAACTTTAACACTGAATAGAACATTTCTAAAGACATTTCCCTCTTTATTATATCCGTTTTTTCAAATGTTTTCTCTTCTTGTTCATAACTCACACGCCTGCAGCCCATTGCACCAAAGTACTTGACTAATGTGTCATTCCTTCAACCGGTTTGTTTTTTGCAACTAAAACCTACCAACAGGATTCAATCTATTAGCATTTGAGGATTTATGTAAAAGCAGGGTCTAATACTAGGTGATAATGGATTTGTCTTTTACAGTACTGTGCATATCCATGTTCTGGTCTTCCTGTCTCCTTTTTTCTTGTCAGCTACTCCCCCATTGGCTAACTCCACATGAGGGTAGGGTGATTAGACAATCATTAGATCCAATAAAACATAGCTGGTTAACAGTTTGTTAACGTTTGACTAGACATATGGGGCTGCTGAGATCCCTCTGAGGTCTAGGGAGTGACTCGCTCGATCTCTCCGGCAAGGTAAGTCTCCTTACTCTTCTGTCTCCCAGATTTGGAAATGTTGAGTATTTGTAGTAGATTTTGGTGTGTAAATTGGAAACAAACTAGGCTTCCTCTGTTGGTTTTCACAGGCTGTTTGATGTGATGGATTCTTTCAGTTTGTTACAGAAGTGCTCTGATCTTCACTTGACTTTGGCAGGGCCTTAGCGTTAGGTGTTGGCATATCTGACAACCGACCTCTCCTTCGCGACTTCCTGGGTTGTTGCCAGTGCTTGCTGGCTTTGGGCGGATATTACATGTATGGGACACCAGATAAAGGTGTCATAGCAGCTGAAATGTAGACTGTCAAAGGTCATCGAGTCATTGCACTTAAAGGAGAAAGAAAGGGCCTGCAACACCCAAATCATTTGGTCATACAACTTTGTCCATCAAATTTGTCCATCAATCAATTGTTGGACAAATACAGTTAATAATTCAAGGAACAGAATATTGTCATCACTGGAAGTCAAGTTATATCAAAATGGATATCTGTAAATTGGTAATGCCAGCAATGGCTTGTTAGTTAAAATGTCAGTAGAGGTAGTAGTCAACTTAGAGACAGAAATATTAATTAAAGTTAATTAATTTAAGTGAAAGTCAATTTGTTTTGTGTTAATAAGGAGTGTGTTGTTCTACAAAAAGGTCATGAGCCACAACTCAATGTCACCTTCACCTTTCTGTGCTGGCTGACTTCACCCTTCTCTTTCGCCTGCAATTTACAAGTTCACAAATCGCAGACGTGGCCATGTATTAATACATTACTGATATATTTGTTAAGCATGTTATGCTCCTCTTGTTTGACATGACATTTTTCCTGTCATTATCCAAAGCAGTGTCAGTTTAATGTTAACTCATCTGAATATAACACTTTATAACGTCTTTGAGACACACTGAAGATACTGTTGCTGAGCAGAGTCAAGGTGTATGACACATGGAATTATCTTCCGTAAGTAACTTTTGGATGTCAGACAGAGACAGTAAATGTGTTTGTTAGTTATCATTCTTTTTAAAAAAAACAAACAAACACACAAATACACACAATGAAGGCTGTTATGTTGTTCTAAACTCTGAGGCTGCTGCAAAGTCACTGGTGTTATACTCCACATTGACCTTTAGGTATCTGCGTCACATTGACACCCAGTGCAAAAAAAAAAAGTCTGCCGTTTAAGCCCTGACTTTCAGTTTCTCCTGTGCACCGAAGTAGTTGGTTCACCTGGTTGTGAAGAGGGAGCCACCCATGGAGATAGCATGTACATGTGTAGATACCCAAGGACAGAGGAAGGATTTTCTTTGTGTTTATGAATCAAAAACTCATTGTGCTAAATAGAAAAAGTAATGTACTGAGCCACACTGGGCTTAATAGTTTCTAGACAGACTTATTAACTATGGTCAATGTCATTTTCCATTATTTCTACAAGCATGAGATGTGAATTTCACAGAATCAGAATCAGAAAGGGATTTATTGCCAAGTAACACTTACAAGGAAACTGCCTTTGTTGTGGATGCATACATAAACATATTAAACATTAATATGAAATAAGCAAACAATAAATACAGAATACAGAAATAAATATGTATATATAGCTGTTAAACATTAAGAAAGAAAAAGGAGGCTGCATGGATTAGTGCAGGATGCACAAACATGTTGAGGGACAGCACAGCCAGCGGAGCACAGGGAATATTATGCTTTTTAAAATTTTAATGTGTAATTTAAACCCTCCTCTCATGTCACACCTCCTCAACCTCCTGATTTCTCCTTCACCTTCTTTTTCTTTATTCTATCCTCCATATCTTCTCCACCTCCTCCTTTCCCAGACTGTGATCATGACACCCATAATGCATCTGTTGTTGCTCCCACTCCTGTTCAGCATAGTGAGTACATAACGCTGCCAACTGTTTCTCTTGTCCTTAAATACATATTTACAGTAAATGCTCTAATACTTAAACTTGTTACAAGGATGCTTGGATTTATTCATGAACAATTTATCGGGCAGTTTTGGTGCGTAGGCAATGCATGCATGCAGACTTTTATGGTATTTGAAGCATACTGTGCAAAGAAAATATTGATAACAACAAACAACAAAACTAACTTATTTAAAACACGTAAAAGAAGTGCAAATTGTTTCTAAATTAAGCGTTATTCCTTTGTCTGTAGACTTTGCTCTCCTGTCCTGCAGTGGGATAGAAGAGTTCCCCCACTTTACATGTCATTTTGGTTAAATAAATAACTGGGCAGTAAAAACTCGCCCTCAATGTCTTACTACATTCAGCTACAGTACAGAGCTGAAGCGAAAAGGGCAAATGTAGGCGTGAGTGTATTCAATGACATTTGACCTCTGTTGCTGTGCTCTGATAGGCTGGTGCAAAGGATTTGGAGGAAAAGAAGGGCTTGTTTGAGAACACGGCGCTGAATGTGCCAGAGGGGACTCCAGTGCCATATCCCATCTATCAGGTATTATACACATGCCAGCAGTGGTGAAAAGTAACTAAGTCCATTTAGTCAAATAATGCATTTTTGAGGTCCTTACACTTCCATTTATGCAACTTTATACTTTGTTCCACTACATTTCAGAGGGAAATATTGTACCTTTTACTCCACTACATTCATTTGACAGCAATTTACACTTTAGATTAAGATTTTACATTAAAATGACATCTGATAAGCTTTCAAAATGCAAAACCAAACCCCTCACCTAATTCTACTTGAGGCCTCTTGTCACAGGTTTCAGATTTGTTTGAGTTTTTAGCAGTTTCACTATAGAGTGATTTTCCCTCTAAACCACCCCTTAGATTTATCTAATGATCCTTTAGAAGGGGCAGACCCCCAGGTTGACAAACTCTGAACAAGTCTGTGATCACATGAAGTGTCAAAAGGCTATACATTAATCTGTGTTTAAATTGTTTTCCCTTCCTCCCCATTTTTCACTCCATAGTTTCAGGTGACCCATCCAGGTGTTAGTGATTTCAGGTTGAGTGGAGAAGGCATGGAAGACATTAGGATTTCAAAAGACGGGTGGCTATACCTGGAGAAGCCTCTGGACTGGTCTCGAGATGACCATTACATTATCATGGTAACATGGTCCTCATAAAACCAGAAAATCATACTTTTGCCTTGTGGTAGCAATAAAACATGTATTTATACATACTTGTGTTTGTGTGTGTGGCTATATTCAGGTGGAGGCGCTGGCAGGTGATGAAGTTGTTGATGGCCCAGTTTATGTGACCATAAATGTGTTGGACATCAACAACAATGCTCCGTACTTCAACCAGAGCACCTACACAGCTGTGGTCAGAGAAAACAATGGCGCAGGTGTGTATTATAAGTACTCAAATAAGAGGAGAGGGAACTGTTACAACAAACAGTGGCATAGATAAAAATGTATACAGTGGCCATAGAACAGTGAGTATGGATGTACAGGTTGTTCACACTAACATACAGCCACACATTTGGGGCGGCAGTAGCTCAGTCTGGAGGGAGTTGGGTTGGAAACTGTATGGTTGCTGGTTCAAGTCCTCATACGGACCAAAATATGGTGGTGGACTGTTAGGTGCCAGTCCAGCTTGGCACTGAATTGCTTGTGGTGCCTATCCATTGACAGCTGCAGCCTACTCACTCTGACCTCTCTCTGACATTAGTGCATGTATACTGTACTGAGCGTGTGTGTATTTCAAGCGTGTGTAATGTGTATTCTAACAATGTTTGTAATTGTAATTTCCCTTGTGGGATTTATTTATTATATAACCTTCACAGGCAACAACAATGGAACCTTTTGTACTTTCAAGTGAATGATCTGTAGATCAGTGGAATTGTGTGACACCTCTTAGAAAAGGAGAAAGGAGGACCGTGTATTGCGTCCTCTGCATGCACGTGCATCCAAACAGCATTGAGTTTCAAAGCTACACCGTCAGAAAACAACAAGAAAACCTGGACAGAATGAAAAGAAAACATGATTCTTGGATTAAGCTCTTCAGCCCTGCTGGTGGATCAATTATTACAAACTCAAACTGTGTAGCCAAACTTTGTTCAAACCCACCGTTTTTTATTTCAAATTCTAGCAAAGATAATAGAAAATGTTTCCAAAGTATGTTGGGGAAATGTGTATGAGCTTGTTCATAAAACCTCTAGAATATTTCCATTTGAAGTGAAAGAAAACTAGTCTTGGGTATACTTATTTATTTATTTATTTATTTATTACTTTAAACTTACTTTGCTTTTAACTCTAATAGTAGTAATTGTGTTTTGCTATTTGTTTTTTTGCACTATTCTTTGTTCAATATAGCTTTGTTTGTGTACTACTGCTGCAACATGTGAATTTTCCTCTGGGGATAAACAAAATATCTACCTAGATTTAAAGGAGGTATAAGGTTTCTATTAGGCATAAAGTTTCTATTTGGCAGTGGGCTCTCATGTATTGGATGTAGGTGCTTTCTAGGATACATCAACAAGATAAAATGTCCCTCATTATAGCTGTATTACTATGCAATGATAAGCTAACTTTGACGAAGAGATAAAGGTGACTTAATGTTTAATGTGAAGCACAGCTCAACCAAGTTTGCAGCCAAATTTTATTTCTTTAAATCTACCACGTAAAGAATTCCTGCCATGCATATTGGTTAAGCAATATTATATGTTTACTAACATCCAATCATTATAGTTCTCTGTTTTGTAATACTCTGACTATCATCTTCCTGTGGTAAGACTTTAACATCACTTTTGTCTGTTGTTTCAGGTATCCCATTTACCCGTGTGTTTGCATTGGATCAAGACGACCCACAGACTCCCAACGCTCATCTGAGCTACAGCCTGGTGAGCCAGATCCCCAACAATCACCACATCCTCCTGTTCCAGATTGATCCTAACACGGGAGAGATCTCCACTACAGAAGCAGGTAATAACACACAAATTATCAAGGTGCACCGTCCGTGGGAAAGTTTGTAATCTGAATATCTCTGCCTGTAATCTGGCAGTATAGTGCCACTGTAAATCCAGATTACACAGCTCATCTTGTATGTTCAAGATTAACACTGGTTGGAGGCAGATTACCTAAATGTGTTGCCTGATGTTGATCACTGATTACTTTGAGTGTGTGTGAGCATGGAAATGAGTCTGTATTTGCAGTTGCCTGTTTACATCTTTGAGCTATTTGGCATCGTACTGAACAATATTTGTGTGTGTGTGTGTGTGTGTGTGTGTGTGTGTGTGTGTGTGTGTGTGTGTGTGCGTGCGGGCATTCATGTCTTCTGTAACAGGGGAAAGGATGATCAAAGCCAGACAAGGTATCCAGTATGGCAAAGGAGAGGATCGGAGCATTGATGCTCTGAAGACAAAGTTTAATGACTACTGTCCAGTGCAGAATATCCCCTATGAAGAAAACCCCTTTTTCACTTGTGTGGAGAGAGCAGGTTTGTACCCAGCAGAATAAGACAAATTTCATCATATTAAAATCAGGAAATCTTGAGAACCACTAAACTGTGCCCACATACTGTACTTTTTTTTTTTACTTATATTAAAAGTGATTTGTGTTGTGTAAAAGCTAGAGAGTGTGAGAGTGACGTGTGGTGTTAATGTAGATGAACACAGACTGTAATGAAGAAACGCCTGTCAGCGATTAGTGCTGGTGGTGCGATTTATTGGGTGTTGAGTTGATGAGTTCAGCCAGGGAGAGTGGTTAAGCCATCACCAATGTGACATAGCTTTCTAAAATTAGAGATCCACTCAAATGTTTTTGTGACGTTCAACCCTCCAAAATGTTGTTTTTGTTCCCTTTTGTATATACAGTAATTGCATTTTTTAGCTGCTGATGGGTTTCTAGTGGAGCTCAAAAGTTTGGGCACCGCAGGTAAAAATGTGTATTAATGTGCATAAAGAAGCCAAGAAAAGATGGCAAAATCTCCAAAAGGCATCAAATGACAGATTAGACATACTTATAATATGTCACAAAAAGTTAGATTTTTTTCCCATCATTTACACTTTCAAGAAGGCTACAAGAAGTGTTTCCAAGCTGGGATACTTGCCAAAGGGGGCAGAACAAGGTATTAACTCTGCACGGTGCCCAAACTTTTGCAGATATCTTTTTTTTGTTTTCTGTTATTTTGAAAGTGTAATAAAATCTAACTTTTTGTGACATATTATACGAATGTCTAATCTGTCATTTGTTGCCTTTTGGAGATTTTTCCATCTTTTCTTGGCTTCTTTATGCACATTAATACAAATTTATACCTGGGGTGCCCAAACTTTTGAGCCCCACTGTATGTCTGTTTTTATGGTGGTCCGATGCAACATAATTTCATTCTACACTGCACTTCCTGAAGTGTTTGTTTGGAATGACAATAAAAAAATCTTGAATCTATACAATGACTCTAATTGCAGCTTTTGTCTTTCTCTGTGGTGTCAGAAATAAGGAGTAGGAATGTAGACCCCTTGGAGGACCCAGACTACACCCTGTCTGTGCGCGTGCAGGACCTGGAAGGAGCGTCGGAGACCTCGCTGAGTGGAAATGCCATAGTGCACATTGTCGTGCAGCAAAACCTGTGGGTCAATCCTGGACCTATAATTGTTAAAGAACACTTAAAGGAAACATATCCATTAGTTATTGCAAAGGTGTGGTGGGATGCCAAATGCAGACATGTTAAAATACACTCACTATACCTATTATGTATCCAGTTACTAACCTTCCCACTCTGTCCTCTTTCCTCCCTTTTTGGATTTAGGTCCAATCTAATGAGCCCAACGCCATCTACAAGTTAGTGCAGAAAGAGCGAGAGATGAAATTCCCCTTCCAGATCACAGAAGATGGAGAAATACATCTGACAGATGAGCTGGATAGGGAAGACAAGGACATGGTATACAATACATGCTTAGTTTGCTCAATACACCTCTTTTATCCCACATAAAAATAACAACATACTTCTTAGGGATTATTCTTAAATGTGTGTTCTGTTTCAGTACATCCTAGTGGTGTTTGCAGTGGATAGCAATGACAAACAGCTGGATCCACCCATGGAGATTCAAGTCTTGGTGGAGGATCTAAACGACAATGCACCAGTGTGTGCAAATAAGGAGAATGTGTTTGAGGTGCAGGAGGATGAACCAGTAGGTAAGATGTGTGTGTGTGTGTGTGTGTGTGTGTCTGTATGTGTGTGTGATTGTAACAATAACCTATTCATCCTGTAGTGTGGCGTTCATTCTGTATGCTGTATGCTTATCAAATGCAGGCAAATAATAGGTTAAAAATATCTTATTCTGAATTATACATATTGCTATTATTGCTATTTTGCACAGTCTCTCTGGAACGTGTCTCAAAATGTGTGTAATAACCTCTGATTCTGCCCTGCAGTCATCTACAGTAGGATCACTCTTACTGTAACAGCCTCCTTCAATTCAAGAACATTTTTATTCTTACTCTTATAATACTTGTGGTTCCAGGTAGCCTGATTGGACAGCTGTTGGCCCATGATGACGATCAAGCCGGGACACTGAACGCTCAGCTGACTTTTGCCATTGTGTCCCAAAATCCACCCACCACATCCAACTCCTTTTCCATTGACGCTGCTTCTGGAAGAATCCAGACATTACGCTTGCTGCAGCGAAAAGACCAGCAGGTGTATAATCTCAGCATCAGAGTCAGTGACCCAGGTAACACACACACACTGTATGATGCAACACACCTGTAAATAGAGGTGAGCGCGTTTTAACAAGTACTTTTTGTATCACAGTGTTCAGCACAGAATGTAAGGTCATTGTCAAGATCATTGACGTCAACAACGAGATGCCTCAGTTTGAGAAGAATGATGTAAGTGTGTGAACCACTTCCTCTCTTATTATTTCTCTTGCTGTTTGACTGATTTCCTTCATGTTTCTGTGTGTATCGGTGTGCAGTATGGCAGTCACACTCTGGCAGAGGACACTCCTGTTGGACACACAGTGCTGACCATCAGCGCAACAGACGCTGATGACCCAGACAGCGGCAGCTCCTTTATCGACTTCCACATCACTGCTGGTGACAATGATAACATTTTTGTTGTGGAAACCGACGGCAAAGGCGTTGGCCATCTGGTCATAGCTAAGGTACAATATCTCCATTTTCAACATCTCCGACACAAACACACACACACAGATGATTTCATACAACTCATTGACTTTGATCTTTAACTGTTCACTGAAACATTCAAGGTTAACTATTAACATCCCATGGTGTACATTTTGTCTTTATGTGAAATACTCTTATATAGGGTTTCAACTAATTATTTTCAGTTTATTATTTCATTTATTTATTTTTTAGTAATAAATGTATGAATTAGTCTATGAAATTTCAGAAAATGTTGCCAATTGTCCTTCAGTCAAAGTCTTGTTTTGTCCAACAAACCCAAAACCCAAAGATTTAAAATATAGAATGACATAAAACAGAAAAAAGCTAAAAATCATTATGTTGGAGAAGTAAATGTTTTGCATTTTTGCTTTTATAAATGACTTAAACAATCCATTATCAAAATAGTTGGCAATATCACAGAAAAATTGGAAATTAAACATTATACACAGTATTATTTCAAAGATTTCTTAGGAATATTGTCCTAATAGTTACTGTTCACAAGAGTTTAAGCTAATTCTATAGCTGCTGGATCTGACTTCTTACTACTAATAAGAAGATAATATGACTTTGAATGTTAATTTAAAATGCCTTAGATAAGCAGAGAGCATAGAGGATATTACAGCTCCTTTGTTGAGAACTTCAACATACTGTTTGTCTCCTTTGCTCCTGCTTTTTCTAACCAGCCTGCTTGTCCCCTAACAGCCTCTGGACTTTGAGTCCTCTCCCACCTACAAGCTCCAGATTGATGCTCGTAACCCAGAGCCGCTGATGAAGGGTCTGGAGTACGGCAGCGAATCCACAGCCTTTGTTTCTGTGTCTCTCACTGACATAGACGAGGCTCCAGAGTTCAGTCTGGACATACTGGATGTGACTGTGCCTGAAAACACCACCAAAGGATCAGTGCTGCTCACTGTGGAGGCAAAGGATCCAGAGGGCAAAGAGATCAGGTAAATGCACACAGAAATAACATGACACAAGCAGTAGTAACTATCAAAACAGCTCCAAGCTATATACCCAAATACAGACTACAAAATATCCTCTTAGAAACTTAAGGTTAGACACTGACACTAGGCCTGCACAATTCGGGGAAAACTCTGAATCCCGATTTTTTTTGTGCTTAGAATTGACATCACAATTTTCTGCCATGCTTTTTTTGACCATGTCAAAACAACACAAATTGGCAGTACCAAAGATTTTGTTTTGGCACCTATAGCACATTGCGCATCACCACAAACCTTGGAATCGCTATAAAACTTATTTTATACAGTCTATGTTTAAAACTCACAGAAGAAAGTAATAGCATTTGTGATGCATTTGGTTTGTAAAATTAAATGATAATCAAAGTCATTTTAAATCGAAAATTGGGTGAACAGGATGAATCAAGATTGCGATTATATAACGATTAATCATGCTGGCCTAACTGACGGTGTGTGTGTGTGTGTGTCTGGTTGCCATTTTGTGTTGTGCAGTTTTAAGCTGGACGGTGACACTCAGGGCTGGCTGGAGATCGATGCTGCCACCGGAGAGATTAAGACCAAAGACAAGCTGGACAGAGAAACCCTAGAGACTTTTGAAGTCACTGTGACTGCATTTGAGAAAGGTGAGATATGAGACTCATATCACCGCTCATTAGTGTTTTTGTGTTGTTTATCAGTTGTTACAAAGGCCACAACATGTTTCAAATTAATTTTAGCTCACAGTACTTTTGTTTTGTCCTGTTTAATTACATTTTAATTGAACAATCTTAACATATACTGTACACTAAGAACATTCTTGTCTACTAGCTTTAAATTATATAGTTTTTATTTGTTTATGTTGTGGAAACTGGATTCATGACCTTTGGCCTTTTCTAACGTGCTATTGTCAGCCATTACACAACAACAAAGTAGTGTTGAATTAGGAAAATCTTCTTCATACTTTTGCATTTCCCTCTTAAGAGAACCCTGAAAAGTCTTCTGAGCGAGTTGTGTATGTGAGGCTGCTGGATGTGAACGACAACTTCCCTAAACTGATGGAGACCCAGGCCTTCATCTGTGTGAAGAAACCCGAACCTATCATTATCAAGGCCCAAGACACAGACAGTGCCCCCTTCTCTCAGCCCTTCACCTTCAGCTTCATTTTTGCCCACGGCAAAAAATCTCCCAACTGGGACCTGAAAAGTATCGACGGTACGCCAACATACTGTACTACTGAAGTGATGTATCAGAAGATGGTGTAAAACTGAGTTGTGCTTTTAGATCATTGCATTTTTCTTGTTGCCTTTGAATGTCATGCAGGTACAACAGCTAAATTGATCCTGAAGAAACAACCAACTGAAGATAAAACCTTCACTCTTCCCATTAACATTAGAGACAATGCAGGCATGGGAATCACACAGTCATTTGAGGGTGAGTTCATTCTCTAAGTTAAGCTTAAAGGGTAAGGCTGAATCCTATTTCTCCATCTTACCCCTAGCCCTTGAAACCAAGTGGTAAGGGCTAGGGGTGAAAACATCCCCTTATGAAATGGGACACCACTTGGTTACATCACCATACAGTATTCATCACAAACTTCCAAGATGCAAGTGTGTCTATGTCGATTGCGTGGGTTTTTACAACAATTGTCATATGCATTTATATATTTTATATTCACTTTGGTGGTGCAGAGGCAGATGTTCTTATCTGTGTAGTACTTAGGTCTGTTTGCAATACATATGTGTATACAAACACATGGTGTGTTGTATATCTGTTTCAGTTATCACCATTTTGAATATCATTGATGTTCAGAAAAAAACATTTTAACAAAAATCTGTCTTTATTGCCCAATTAATGAAACATAAGAAGCAAAAACATTACATAAAATATATTATTGCAGAACCATTATCAACTATTAGAACCATACCTTACATGTCACATACATAAAAAGGCACTCAAATGTGTAAAACTAAAAAAAGACACACAAGACCACAAACAAACAAATGAACTACAGCTATTCTGATATTCCTGACCAGTCTGATGCCTGTTGGCCAGTAACCCTCCAATCACATCAGTGTCCCTTATAATAACCAACAATATACAAGTGCATGAAGATGAATTAATTACAAATGATTACAATAATACAGTACCAATGCAATGATGAATGGGTACAACATGAACACATGATTTAAGAAACTTCTGCTCGTTTTCAGCCTGAAAGTGGATCAGCTGTTGGGTTTCCTCCGGCGTACCTGTGTGATACAGGACGGTATATGTAAAGCACGTATCAATGTCTCCAAAGGAAGTAGTGTTGTTCATTGATATGAAACGAAATTCTCTGCTAATAGTTAAAACTGTAGACATGTGTACAGTCCATTCAAAGCAGAGAAATGCGGGACCGTTAATCATTAATGTAACGTTACCTTTAACGATTAGCGTTAGCATAGCAAGCTTGGGATTTTAAAAGTTTCAAGTTTCAAAGAACATGGTTGCAAGTATATTTGCACAGGACTGTATAGACCACAAAACAAGCCTGTCATAATTTTTAAATCAATTATTTAAGCCGAAAATACTTACATTTATGGGTTTCTCTGGTCGATGCGGCAGCCATTGTTGCTTGTACAATAGCAAGTCCTCACTTGGTTTGAAGGGGTATACACCCCTTCATCTTAGCCCTAGTCCTTAAACAAAAGAGTATTGGGACAGCACCAGGTCTCACGAGAACGCACAAAACCTAGGGTAAGGGGTAAGGGGTAATATGGAGAAATGGGATTCAGCCTTATCTGGCGACAAATACCTACATTGTTCCTTCATTACCATGAGCACAGGCACTGTCATTTGTTTTCAGCCAATCACACTTTCATCTAGTCTGGCATCACTGGACTAATTTGCAAATGGGTATTAGTCTGGAAGCAACGAAAAGGCCTCTGGACGCAATTAAATAGACCTACATCCAATCAAAGCAAAGAAACGACATAGCTCTGAGCGACACATAGCCTACAAGGTTGAAGCAGAAAAAAATGGAAGCTGGTACAAAAACTTTCTCAAGTTACAGCTAAACAGCACACTAAAATGTATTTCTGAAAACACAGCTGAAAATGGTCCCCAACAAATGTACGGTTTTATCCACTACAGTGGCCAGTGGTTTTAGGAAATGGCTGAGCCTTTTTAAAGATTTTTTTTAAACATACAATGTTATTTTTTTGACGAATTTCTGAAAGAATTATATGTGCTTACAGCTTAGTCAGAAGGGATATCAATAGGTACTTAAATACTGTATTTTCATTTTATTCATATTTTTTAGCAGGAAAAGACAGATTACACAATTTCAAGGGCTGAGATAAGAGATTGTTGTTGATGATGAACTAACACATTGTTGGTTTGTGTCTTTCAATGGGATTTCTATACAGAGATTAACCTCAGTTGCAAATGTGACAGTCAAACTAGTAATTCATAATTTTTATATTTTATTGATGCCCAGTGGGGAAATTACAACTAACTATGGCACTTTACTGCACATCATGTCTGTTCTAAAAGTTTAATGTGTGTTGCTCTCTAATCTCTATACCAGTGAGAGTATGTAACTGCACAGAGCTGGGCTATTGCTACTTTGCACCAGAAGAACGTGCCTTCCGTTTGGGGATGGGACCCACCATTGGGATCCTGGCTGGCACTCTGGGATTCTGCGGTAAGACTGACCAACTCCTGTTATTTGGGAAAATTAAACTTACACATGAACTGGCAGCCATCATACTGTACAGTCAGATGTTATTATCTAGTTTAGTGTCTGTGGTGTAAGTCCATTTTTGTTTCCAGCTATTTTCAACTTTTTTTATCATCTTGTTGCAGTTATTATCTTCATTATAGTTATAAGACGCGCAAATAAAAGGGGCAAGAAGACGACTGAAGAACAAGAGAGGAACGCCTTGATGTAGAGACTGCACACACACACACACACACACACACACACACACACACACACACACACTTGTACTTGTACACTTGTGAAGACCTCAACCGTCACATCTACATGCCAAACCTGAACCTAATTCTGGCCTAAACCGTCAAACCAAGACCTATAGACTCATTTACAATTTTTTTTAAAACATTTCCCTGCTAAATCAACTAATAAAACAAAATAAATTTATAAATAAATCCTCACTAGCAGGATTGGATTTTCAAAGTGTCCTCACTCTCAAGGTCTAAAAGACCACACATACCCACACACACATTTACATAAGATTTATTTTATTTTATTTACGAGAGAGTTGATTAATAAGTGCTGTGCATACTTAATTACTGTCGGGTGGCCCCATGCTAATCATGGATTCCTAAAGCTTGTTAACGTTTTTATTTGAATTTCACTCCCACAATGAGGTTGTTTCATTAGACGTTTAATCATCTCACATAATTCAATTAGTTTTTAGCCCAGAGCCTTTGTGTTGTAATTCTTTTCTGCTTGAATGTTGTGTTACAGCTAGGGATATCTTTGATGTTAAGAAACATCTTAAACCCCAGAATGTCATTGTGTATAATGAACAAAAACAACTGTGTTTTGTAATGAGCAGTCACTGCTTTGTGTCCCAATAAACAAAGAAACTGGGAACCAGTCTGGTTTTTATCTCATTGTGTGTGTTTGCGGGCCTGTGTGGGTGCGTGTGCAGTACATGTCAAAGCGTGACACGTGTTGCAGCAGGTGATCAGAGACACAAGCATCTACACCTCAGCTTGACACCAATAACTTTCTGTACGCTCTCTGTCTAGGCCACAATGCTGCTCCAGAGAGTGATGCTCTGAGCCATCTGACAATGGGAGACAGGCTGTAGATTGTAAGCAGTGCTTAAAGGATGATTTGGTATGATTGTGGTCTTTTGTGCAACACAAAGAGGCCGCAACACACAAAACACACTCTGACACACACAAGAGTTGAATGTGGATGCCACATGTGCTGCCATGACTGTGCATCCTTGTTGTTTGTGTGATGAGTCATCCAACAGCCTGCTGTAGCTCCCAAAAGTAAAACGGAGAACATTATCAGAGGATATGGACTGAGCTGCGACCTCATAATGGCAAACTCAACGTGGAGTCTCTCCAGTGTTTATGTCTGCACTCACTCCTCGCCTGTATCCCGGCAACACTTTCCACAACAACACACACACACAGTCCTGTAAACGTGGGAGAAGTTGAAAGGTTGAGGGACAGAAGAGAAGAGGTGGAGGAAAAACAGGAAGAGTGAACTGTGTGATGGATGACCCGACCATCTCTGGATATCAATCCTCACCATCACCCCGCCCCAATGCCCAATGTGGTGGGGATCCGTTTAAAAAAATCAAGATTTATATGTATTTGCTTCTGAAAAACAGAGTCAGTAATCTGTTAGCTTGTTTGTACACGTACAAAGACAAGCACCAATGATACAAACAAACAACACCCAGTGGCTACAATGACTTAACATCTGGTGTAGATCTAAAATACATTAGTACATCCATCCATCCATCTTCATCCGCTTATGATGCCATCAGGACCACATCATCTGCAAAAAGCAGCGACGAGATCCCGAGCCCACCGAACTGCAACCTCCCCGCCCCCGACTACGCCTCGATATCCTGTCCATAAATATTACAAACAGGATTGGTGACAAAGCGCAGCCCTGGCGGAGGCCAACCCTCACCTGGAACGAGTCCGACTTACTGCCGAGAACCCGGACACAGCTCTCGCTTTGGTCATACAGAGATTGGATGGCCCTGAGAAGGGACCCCCTCACCCCATACTCCCGCAGCACCTCCCACAATTTCTCCCGGGGGACCCGGTCATACGCCTTCTCCAGATCCACAAAACACATGTAGACTGGTTGGGCATACTCCCAGGCCCCCTCCAAGATCCTTGCGAGAGTGAAGATCTGATCCGTTGTTCCACGGCCAGGACGGAATCCGCATTGTTCCTCTTCAATCCGAGGTTCGACTATCGGCCGAACCCTCCTTTCCAGCACCTTGGAGTAGACTTTACCAGGGAGGCTGAGAAGTGTGATACCCCTGTAATTGGAACACACCCTCTGGTCCCCCTTTTTGAAGAGGGGAACAACCACCCCGGTCTGCCACTCCTTAGGCACCGTCCCAGACTTCCACGCAATGTTGAAGAGGCGTGTCAACCAAGACATCCCCTCCACACCCAGAGCCTTCAGCATTTCTGGACGGATCTCATCAATCCCTGGGGCTTTGCCGCTGTGGAGTTATTTGACTACCTCAGCGACTTCCACCAGGGAAATTGACCACAATCCCCCATCATCCTCCAGCTCTGCCTCTACCACAGAGGGCGTGTCAGCTGGATTTAGGAGTTCCTCAAAGTGCTCCTTCCACCGCTCTATTACCTCCCCAGTTGAGGTCAACAACGTCCCATCCTTACTGTAAACAGCTTGGATGGTTCCTCGCTTCCCCCTCCTGAGGTGGCAAATGGTTTTCCAGAAGCACCTTGGTGCCGACCGAAAGTCCTTCTCCAAGTCTTCTCCGAACTTCTCCCACACCCGCTGCTTTGCCTCTGTCACGGCAGAGGCTGCAGCCCTTCGTGCCTGTCGGTACCCTGCACTGCCTCCGGAGTCCTCCGGGATAACATATCCCGGAAAGACTCCTTCTTCAGTCGGACGGCTTCCCTGACCACCGGTGTCCACCAGGGTGTTCGTGGGTTACCGCCCCTTGAGGCACCTAAAACCCTAAGACCACAGCTCTCCGCCGCAGCTTTAGCAATGGAGACGTTGAACATTGTCCACTCAGGTTCAATGCCCCCAGCCTCCACAGGGATGCCCGAAAAGCTCCGCCGGAGGTGTGAGTTGAAAGTCCGTCGGACAGGGGCCTCCTCCAGACGTTCCCAGTTTACCCGCACTACCCATTTGGGCTTACCAGGTCTGTCCAGAGTCCTCCCCCATCCCCTGACCCAACTCACCACCAGATGGTGATCAGTTGACAGCTCTGCCCCTCTCTTCACCCGAGTGTCCAAAACATACGGCCTCAGATCAGATGAAACGATTATAAAATCGATCATTGACCTTTGGCCTAGGGTGCTCTTGTACCACGTACACTTATGAGCATCCCTATGTTCGAACATGGTGTTTGTTATGGACAATCCATGACTAGCACAGAAGTCCAACAACAGACAACCACTCTGGTTTAGATCAGGGAGGCCGTTCCTCCCAATCACGCCTCTCCCAAGTATCTCCATCATTGCCCACGTGTGCATTGAAGTCCCCCAGCAGAACTATGGAGTCCCCTACTGGAGCCCCATACAGGACTCCATTCAAGGTCTCCAAGAAGGCCGAATACTCCGAACTCTTGTTTGGTGCATATGCACAAACAACAGTCAGAGTTTTCCCCCCCATCACCCGCAGGCGTAGGGAGGCGACCCTCTCATCCACCGGGGTAAACTCCAACACAGCGGCGCTCAGCCGGGGGCTTGTGAGTATCCCCACACCCGCCCGGCGCCTCACACCATGGGCAACTCCGGAGTAGGACAGAGTCCAACCCCTATCCAGGAGTACGGTTCCAGAACCGAGACTGTGCGTAGAGGTAAGCCCCACCAGATCTAACTGGTAGCGCTCCACCTCCCGCACAAGTTCCGGCTCCTTCCCCCACAGAGAGGTGACATTCCACGTCCCCAGAGCCAGCCTCTGCCGCCCGGGTCTGGTCCGTCGAAGCCCTTGACCTTCGCTGCCACCCATATAACAGCGCACCCGACCCCTTTGGATCCTCCCACAGGTGGTGGGCCCATGGGCTGGCATTACATACATTAGTACAATGTATATAATACATACTGTAAATAGCACACAATGTACTCAAAGGGATTATCGGCACAGTTACATAAATATGTTGCCAAAGTATTAATGTACAAATATAGCATCTATGTGGAAACAGTAAGTCCCGTTACAGTTGACAGTGAAAAAAAAACGTCTGGAGGAAAAGAAGCAAATATATGTATTTATTTTAATTTATTTTTTATTTTTTTTTATTTAATGAATTGTGAATTATTGGGGGAATCCCTGCATAAATCCAAAAATTTCAGTTTTCTAACTTTTATTATTGCAGTGACAGTCTATTATTTTTTATTTTTATTTGATTTAAAAATTTTCCTTTTATGTTAGATATTCCTTACGTTTTATCTCAGCCGCCCGTTTCCTTGACATTGCAGTTAAATTTAAAATTCAGTGCAGAAGTGAACCGTCATCTTATTTATTACAATTTTTGTAGATCTGTGTGTTTTCTATTCAAAGTTAAAACTAGACAGTTTCTGTACTTTATAAAATGATATAATGTTGTTAAGCAAGACTACAATGATCTACTCTGCTTTAAAAATTAACTAAATGTGTCACTGTTTAAATGTTTGGACAAATGCGTCAAATAATTTTACACAATGCAGCCAGAGAAGGTCTGACTGCCCCTAGTGGTGCATAACTTTAACTGAATTAGTTCTCCTTTGTCATTGAATGTTGAATATTCATTTATGTGAGGTGATTTTATTGCACATACTGCATATTAATCCCACAGAAGAATGTAAACAAATTCCTTAAACAACGGTCGCTCAGTCTGCTCTTATGAACTAGTCTTGAAAAAAAACAATGCCTCAGTAGAAATGAGGTCTATAACTAACTAACCAAAAGGTTATGTTTATGTCCAGTAAACTGACTGGGTGTCACCTATAAATCAAATACATCAGTTGTTCTGACTGCTTAGAGTATTGCAACGCGATGACGATAAAAAAAAAGTTGTTGGCTTAAAGTAAAGTTTCTTCTCTCTGTGACCATTTGTGACATTTGTGATCTGTGACAGAAATATGCATACTAAATTCAGTTATATTATGTTAAAGAATACAGCTAGTACACACAATATCTAGTTAATGACAGTATTTCTCCCAGATCCTGTAAAGTTAAACCTCCTCTATTAGACACTGTGGCCTGTCTGATACTGCAGCAGCATCTAGTGGCGGTTAGCTGTTTCATAAAAGCAACCTCATGGATCAAACAACTGTCAGTGTTGGAGGTTGTACTCCGATCTTTTAGTTAAGTAAAAGCAGTGAAAAAAACTTATTACAAATAAAAGTCCTGCATTGAGAATCTTACTGGGGTAAAAATATGCAAGTATTACCAGTGGTGGTGGTTAAGATCTCCACTTTGAGCAAAGTTGACACTTTGATTCATATCAAACACTTCATTTACTGCATTCTGGGGAATTTTCTGCAACAATTTATGGCGTGAATTTCTTTAATTATGTTAAGGAAATTATAATTATATATTTGGGGGGGGGGGGGGGTGTTCTTCTTTTTGTATGTACAGTGCTTGAGTAAAGGTACTTTGTTACATTCCACCACTGACCATACACGGCAGTAGCTCAGTCAGTAGGAAGTTGGTTGGGAACTGGAGGGTTGCTGATACGCTCCCCGTAAGGACCAAAGTATGGTGTTGGACTGGTAGCTGGAGAGATACCAATTCACCTCTTGGGCACTGCCAAGGTGCTCTTGAGCAAGGCACCGAACCCGCCTTTCCAGGGGCATCCCCCTCTGACATCTCTCCATTAGTGCATGTATAGGTACTGAGCATGTGTGTAATTCAGGCCTGAGTGTAATGTGTGTAATAACAAAAAAGTGTAAACTGTAATAAAGTATACATTATTATTATTATTATTATTATTATTTATTATTATGTAACACTGATTCAATTCAATTCAATTTTATTTATAGTATCAATTCATAACAAGAGTTATCTCAAGACACTTTACAAGGACCCAACAGTTCTAGTAGTTTCCTCCAGAGCAAGCAACAGTGCGACAGTGGCAAGGAAAAACTCCCCTTTGGGAAGAAACCTCGGACAGACCCAGGCTCTTGGTAGGCGGTGTCTGACGACCGGTTGGGGATAGAATGAAGAGTGGCAATAACAGTCCCAAAAAAAATAAATAAAAATAATAGTAGTTTGTAGTAGTTCTTTGTAATAGTTCATGGCATAGCAGGGCACTGTGCAGCATTACAAGGCACAGCAGGACGTAGCTGGGCATCGCAGATCGTGGCAGGGAAGGGAACGTGTAGCGGGACCATGGCGACAGCTGCAACCATGATTTTGGAGCCTCCCTGATCCGAGGAAACATGCTGGGAAAAAAAGAACAAAAGGACTCCGGGGAATGACTCCCCAGAGCTAGGTTAGTAACAAGCATTTCTGGGACATAGATGCACACAAAATAGGAAGATAGAAAGATAGGAGAGAGGAGCTCAGTGTGTCGAAGGAAGTCCCCCAGCTGTCTAAAACTATTACAGCATAACTAAGAGAGACAGGGTAAAGAGAGGAGCCTTGCCAGGCTAGAACTCTCCCCAACCGGATCGGGCTGTATGCCAAGTCTCCCTTTAGTTTTATTATATGATAGATAAATCTGACAACTATGACGAGAAGCAGGTGGGCAGGGTTAGGCGGACGCTGCGACTCCTCACTCCCTAACAATATTCAATTCTATGCCCTAACTATAAGCTTTATCAAAGCATAACCAAGAGAGACAGGGTAAAGAGAGGGGCCTGGTCAGGCTAGAACTCTCCCCAACCGGATCGGGCTGTATGCCAAGTCTCCCTTTAGTTTTATTATAATCTTGATTATATGATAGATAGATCTGACAACTATGACGAGAAGCAGGTGGGCCGGGTTAGGCGGACGCTGCAACTCCTCACTCCCTAACAATATTCAATTCTATGCCCTAACTATAAGCTTTATCAAAAAGGAAAGTCTTAAGCCTACTCTTAAATGTGGAGACGGTGTCTGCCTCCTGAACCCAAACTGGAACCTGGTTCCACAGGAGAGGAGCCTGATAGCTGAACGCTCTGGCTCCCGTTCTACTTTTAGAGACTCTAGGAACCACAAGTAATCCTGCATTCTGGGAGCGTAGTGCTCTTGTAGGGATGTAAGGTACTATGAGCTCTTTAAGATAAGATGGTGCCTGACCATGAAGAGCTTTGTAGGTGAGAAGAAGGATTTTAAATTCTATTCTGGATTTTACAGGAAGCCAATGCAGAGAAGCTAAAACAGGAGAGATGTGATCTCTTTTCTTGGTTCCTGTCAGAACACGTGCTGCCGCATTCTGGATCAGCTGAAGAGTCTTTATGGACTTTTTCGAGCAGCCTGATAATAAAGAATTGCAGTAATCCAGCCTAGAAGTAACAAATGCATGGACTAGTTTTTCTGCATCATTTTTAGACAGGATATTCCTGATTTTTGCAATATTACGTAGGTGAAAAAAGGCGATCCTTGAAATTTGCTTTATGTGAGAATTAAAGTACATATCCTGATCAAAAATAACTCCAAGATTCCTCACAGTGGTGCTGGAGGCCAGGGTGATGCCATCCAGAGTAACTATCTTTTTGGATAATGCGTCACGGAGGTGCTTGGGTCCCAGAGCAATAACTTCAGTTTTATCTGAGTTTAACATTAGAAAATTACAGCTCATCCAGGTTTTAATCTCCTTAAGGCACATTTGAAGTTTAGCTAATTGATTAGTTTCATCCGGCTTGATTGATAAATATAATTGAGTATCATCTGCATAACAATGAAAGTTTATGGAGTTCTTCCTGATAATATTGCCTAAAGGAAGCATATATAAAGTGAACAGGATTGGACCGAGCACAGATCCTTGTGGGACTCCATGACTAACTTTGGCGTGCACAGAGGATTCATCGTTAACATAAACAAACTGAGATCGATCTGATAAATAAGACTTAAACCAGCTTAGAGCAGTCCCTTTAATGCCAATTAAATGTTCCAATCTCTGTAATAAAATATGATGGTCAATGGTATCAAATGCAGCACTAAGATCTAATAACACCAGTACAGAGATAAGTCCTTTGTCTGATGCAATTAGGAGGTCATTAGTAATTTTCACAAGTGCTGTCTCTGTGCTATGATTAACTCTAAATCCTGACTGAAAATCCTCAAATAAGCTGTTGCTATGCAGAAAGTCACATAGCTGTTTAGCGACTGCTTTCTCAAGAATCTTAGAGAGAAATGGAAGGTTGGATATAGGTCTATAGTTGGCTAAAACTTCTGGATCAAGGTTGGGCTTTTTCAGAAGAGGTTTAATTACAGCTACTTTAAAGTGCTGTGGTACATAGCCTGTTAATAAAGATAGATTGGTTACATCTAGTAGAGAATTGTTGACTAAGGGTAAAGTTTCTTTAAGTAGCCTAGTTGGGATGGGGTCTAAGAGGCAGGTTGATGGTTTAGATGAAGAAATAATTGAATTAAATTGATAAAGATCAAGTGAAGCAAAGCAGTCTAAACATATATCTGGTTTTACAGCTGTTTCTAAGGTTCCTGAGTTTAGAGATAAGTCAGTGCCAGTTAAAGGCAGGTCTTGGTGAATTTTGCTTCTAATAGTTATAATTTTATCATTGAAGAATCTCATAAACTCGTTACTACTAAGAGCTATGGGAATACTTGGCTCAGTAGAGCTGTGACCTTCCGTTAGCCTGGCTACAGTACTGAAAAGAAACCTGGGGTTGTTCCTATTTTCCTCTATTAATGACGAGTAGTACGCTGCTCTGGCATTACGAAGGGCCTTCCTATACATTTTAAGACTATCTTGCCAGATTAACCAAGAATTTTCCAATTTGGTGGAACGCCAAATCTTCTCAAGTTTCTGCGGTGGTTGCTTTAATTTGCGAGTTTCAGTGTTATACCATGGAGCTAACCGTCTTTGTTTTATTATCTTTTTAGAGGGGCAACAGAGTCGAGTGTCATTCTCAGCGAGCCTGCTGCACTATCAACAAAATGATCGATTTGGGAGGGACTGAAATTAGCATAGGAGTCCTCCGTTACTTTGTGACTTGATAATGAATTAAATGCTAATGGAATCACATCCTTAAATTTAGCTACAGCTACAGATAGACATCTTGTATAGAAGGTTTTGCCTAATGGTGTGTAGTTCAGCAGTATAAACTCAAAAGTTATCAAACAGTGGTCAGATAGAAAGGGATTCTGTGGAAACACTATTAAATGTTCAATTTCAACACCATATACCAGAACAAGATCAAGGGTGTGGCCAAAACGGTGAGTCGGTTTATGAACACTTTGAGAGAAGCCAATAGAATCTAATAGAGAGATAAACGCAGTACTAAGGCTGTCATTCTCATCGTCCACATGAATATTAAAATCCCCTACAATAAGAACTTTGTCCGTTTTTAGCACTAAATTTGACAAAAACTCTGCAAATTCAGATAAGAATTCAGAGTATGGACCATGCTCGGTACACTATAACAAATAGAACTGGTTGCAGTGATTTCCAACGTGGCTGTGAAAGACTAAGAACAAGACTTTCAAATGAATTATAATTCAGTTTAGGTTTATAGCTGATTATTAGACTAGAATCGAAGATAGCTGCCACTCCACCTCCTCGGCCTTTGCCTCGAGGAATGTGAGTATTAATATGACTGGGGGGGTGGATTCATTTAGACTAACATATTCTCCATCACCCAGCCAGGTTTCAGTAAGACTGCTGGGTACTTTGAAAGTTACCCACAGGTTTGTAACCAAGACTTTTCCAGTAATCCAAGAAGACAGGAGTCACGACATGTTTTACTTGCTGTGCTGCAAGGAGAGCTGTTGAGTGTCACCCCTGACAATCTTCAGACCAACTCTAACATTCTCCTTCAGTGCAGCCTTTTTATAGTATGAGTGAAGTAAGTTTTACACGATGTATGCTGAAACGTATGCGACCTATAACCGCACACTACACAAGACAACAGGATGACATTTGAGTTCAAAAGGACATACACACATACAACACAGAGGTGATCAATTAAATCAATTCAATTAAGAGGGCATAGACACTAACACAATAGGAAGTAAGCAAATAAGGAAACCTGCTGTTAAGTCAGCTACATCCAAAGTTTCTGTGTGAGCTGACACATGTACAAGGAAAGGCAAAGTTCACAAATGAAAACACAATTAGGTCTGTAACATAAAGCAGTATAAACACTTTGAGCATTAATAGCAAAGAAAAATCTCTAACAAAGACAAAATAAATCAATATTAGAATCTGATATTAATTCATTTACTAATACACCTTTCAAAGAGAGAGATCTGATGTTTAAGAGTCCACATTTAATTCTCCTATTCTTTTGCACTATTGCACTTGTGGTTTTAATTGTTATGAGGTTTTCATGCACAGCTCCTCTTCTGTTTACCTTTGATTTAAATAATTTCAATGATTGAACTCACTGATGCAAAGTGAGTAGAAACAACTCGCCAGGCGAGGCTGCAGTGATAACAAATACGTCTGCTGTGTACTGTTTGTGTTTCAGAGCATTAACGCTTTGCAAAACCGCCGCCGCAGACCGTCTGGTGGGCGTTAGGTGTCCGACGGGTGAAATCTCTGGTTCTGACCTGCTGGGCTTCATATAATCTTTATGAGAGTCATGGCTTTGGACAACGACTGGGATGCATCTGGGACAGCAGAGCCGGGGGGACACTGTCACAGGGTGCAGGGGAAGAAGACCGGGATGCACGGGAGGGTTTGATGCGCTACTTGAAAAGTTAAATAAAAACTTTTCTTTGATATATTGTCTTGTTTTTTTAAAGTAACAGTGTGCAATATTGGAAACAACATAAATCCCCTAACATATAGCCCTTAATTTTGAACAGTTGGAAAGTGAGAATCGTGCAGAGAGTAGATAATCTGTCGGTGTCTGGCTAGATTTTTTTTTTTAAATGTCCCGTTTGTTCCGGACACACACTCCGCACTCTTGTCTGCTAAAAATGCAGCGATCCGACCAACCAGCAGCCTGCAGGTTTCCACGTCACCTTTTAGTATTGCATCAGCTCGCTTAGAACCTCGACTGAGTAATGGAAAACCAAAAAAGGCGAGTAGAGTCGAGGCGAGTAGAGTAGATACCACGCAATGGAAAAGCACCATAAGAGATTGCAGACCTATTAATATGAAGACAGATGTGGTGCAAGTGGTTTTTTTATACAAGATTGCTACATGTAACCACAGCAAATGTAGATTCAGGCCTCAGTTATTATTTTATCTGCCATCCTTTTATCCACTTATCTAAAAAAAGAGTTTAATTCAAAGCTGTAGGCCTGAATAGATTTATAGTTTGGTCCAATGTATCATTAAATCCTCCTGTTTGACGGACTGTGATGAACAATTACAAAAGCTTATTTACAGCATTTCAAGACACTGCATTCTCTGAATAATGTTGGTTGGGTCCAACACATTTCACAGTGCCAGTCACTTGATTAAATGATGTGTTACCTTGTCAGTTGACGATGTTTTCATTGAATATAAAACAACCATGGGGTGAGGCCCAAGAGAGACACAGAAATCATCCAAACAATCTCCAAACACACGTTTATGGCTTCTACAGACCTGAGATAGGGCTACCTTTCACTCTCTCCCCATCCCCTCAATAACCTTTACACCAGCACACACATGAACTAACACAAGTCGGAGAAGGTCAACTGATCAGCAGAGCACACCCTGACCTTCCAGGTGGTTGTAAGTTAGCGGGACGTCCTTCTGCTTTTGGGGTGTGGCGGTAATAACTGCCGGCCAGGCGGCCAGCCTGTGCCAACCAAAACACACATAACCACCAAGTAATGTGTATTCAGTGTTTTATTAAACCATTCCATATACAAAATGTAACCCACATCATTTACACATACCACTGTAGATAAAGACGTGTAATATTCTGCAAAAGCTGAAACAATAATCTTTAATATTCAGCTTCTTTCAAATTTACATTTTCCTCATTCATTTGGGCCTAAATACACTTGACCACACAGCTACAACCCCGTCATTAGTGTTTAACTGGAGAGTGCTCCTGTTTTCACCATTGCTGTCATAAGAAATAATAAAAACCCAAACTGTAACATAGACTGCTAATGAGCTTTCAGAAAGAAAAAAAACACATTAGGCAAGATGAACTTTGAAAAAGCATCCCTTTGATCCCCACAAAGCTTGGAAAAAAAACTATACACTTTTGCCTGCTTACATGCATGTTTGAATCTACCTGTGCCACTCTATCCAAAGTGGAGCTGCATTGTATAAATGGAGAGTAATTCCCTTAATTATTACTTCTAAGTCTACTTATAGTGGTGCACAGTGCAGTCTGTGCAGTGCAGTAATCAGTCTGTAAATATTTGTACAATATCATTCTGCTCTTTGCTCAAGCATAGTAGATTCAAAATGATAACATCCTCTTTTTGGCTTGCGACGCTTATGAATGAAAAACGTCTATTTCTTTATTCAACTTGTTTCATTTGAGAAAGTTTATAGGTATTAAGTATCTAATTAAATAGATTCAATTTTGTGTAACAGAATAATTTTTTTTCACTTTCTTCCCTATTATCTTGTGACACATGATGTGAAAATGTGTTTTGGGAGTCATTAGGGGTGCCACACAGGATGGAAACCACTACACTATAAGTGGTAACTGTCAACTGTGATTTTAGACCATTATATTGTTCACCCAATATGGATGTAAACACTTTAAAGCTCACTTAAACTTAACCGCCACTGTTTTACTTGAAATCCAGTAAAAAAAGTTTAAAGTTAAGTAAACATCATCATCAGCTCACAGACTAAAGTGTAGACACATAACAACGTGTATGTTTGGACAGTACTAAAAATATCTCATACAATGACATACACAAAAGGAGTAAAAACAAACAGATGTAACGGTCCAGTCATAACAGATGCAGGAGCAGCCTAGAATATGAGAAACATTGAGCCTGGGATGCAAATACAAAACCAGACAGCAGAGAAAGAGAGTATTGGTGTTAGAATGACACCGAGTCCACTTCAGAGAAGCAGGTCCAGTCAGTGCTGCATCCACCACGACAGCTTTACCTTCACCCTCTTTGGAATCTCTATCATTTCAACCCTGCTGATCTTTCAGCAGATGAGGAGGTTGAATCTTTTGGCACAAAAATCAGTTTGTAACAGCATCTTATCAACCACGCAGGGAATATCAAACACTTGCCAGAAGATATGTGTAGCATAAATAGGATTTTATATAAGAGGCTTCAATCCAACGGAGATCTGAACTTCATGGGGAACAGGATCCTCTCTAGTATGGCATACAAACATACAAATTCTTTAGTTAAATAAAGTTAAAACAATTCTTTACTACTGCCGGACAGATATTTTCTTAATATGGCCTGTTTGTCCACAGAGTGTGCTTTTGTGTAGATGTTACACAAGTGTGTGTGCTCCACAATAAAACACCAGTGAATGGCTTTTGTACAGCTCAGGATTGCCCATCCTGTCTCTGTGCTCCAATCACGTGAGGGTTGAACTGAGCGATGATGATGGTGATGTCATCACGGTACATGCGAGCTAGCTCTTCGGGCAGGGACAGCATTTTTGACAGCCTCTCGTGGTCAACCGTGCCAAACTCGTTGTTTCCCACAGCGTGACGTATCAGGTGGGTTGCAGAGTTCTGATCCTCGAAAGCCGAAGACATGCGAGCCTTTCTTTCATCAAGCAAGCCCTGCATCTGTCCCAGGGTGACCCTGTAGCCTCCGACTTTGAGGGGCTGGCTCTGGTGCACCCCTGTTAAATACTCCCCCACAATACGAACCACTTCCTGTCTGTGCAGCGTCTCCCAGAGGCCGTCAGAGCCAATCACCTGCAGACACAGAGAGAGGAGAGTTGGAATCAGAAAACACACAATTGTAACTTCAGATTTTCTCACACACACACACACTCGCTGACGTTGTCATGGCTAAAGTGAGATCAGTAAATGAGCTTCATTGCAAAACACTTCATATTCGATATGAGAATTACTGTCACTGTATTTTGGAAACAAATATAGAGAAGATTTGTCTTCTCTCACCATGAAACGATCCTGTGGCCGCAGTTTGTGGTACGTGATCTCAGGCTCGGCGGTCAGGTAGGGGGGGGTGTGGTAGTTTGGAGGGATAAACTTGGTGTGCTCGTTTTCATGGAGCTGATCAGGTCCAGACTCTAACACACACTTCTGCAGATCAATACTCCATTTGAACTTTACGTCTCCAAATGCACGTAACGGCATGAGGAGGCCGAGCAACCGGTCCTGGATAAAGAGGACCACACAAAGAGGGAAAGAGGTTTTAATAAATGCTGCAACAACAACCACTTAGAGCAAATTAGTAGGTGTATTACCTGTCGTATAACTGTCTTCCTCTCTCTGATGGAGGGTGTTCACTTCGTATCCGAGCCACCTCCTCCTCATTCTGGGCGCTGTGGTCATTAGAGAGCGTGTGAGCGCTGAATGAACCATCCTCCTCCTGCACCCCCAACACTGCCCGAGCGTCTCCTGAATTGGCTATAAATCTTTAGGAACAGAAAAAAGAAGAAGCAGGGCTGAAAAATATCAGTTTATTTAAAATTAGTTATGCAACATGTTGCATGTATTTATTCTCCTTACAGGTCTGATCCATCGATGTGAGCCACGCAGGCCGTTGCTCCAGAAAAGGCCACTCTCAGGACCCAGTAGTGCAGGAAAGCATTCGGGTCTCCAACCTGCATGGCAGAATAACACTGTAAGACTCCAGACGGGATATGGTACATGGTTTAAATTACATGGAGAGGGACTGACACCTGATCTCCTCTTTAATCCATAAAAGTTTAAACTTGGATGCTCCAATTTGCACTGCGGCCATAGGGCAAAGGTGATATAGGTAATATGTATGTTAATGAGACAAGTCGTGACAAATTTAATGACTTGCAATTTGACTCAGACATGAATATCAATAACAGTAAAGTAAGTAGTCTGGCTCAACGGAAGAACATTGCCAGGATAAGCCTGACAAGCCGGACCAGCTTTGCCCCTCCCCTGCTTCTCTCGGTTTTGCAAGATGCATTTAGACGTTAAGAACGCAGACATTTTCTACCTGAGCCTCCAGGGAAATGTCATTGTCCAGCCTCTTGAAGGCATTCAACAAGGCCTCACGGGTGTCTGGAACTTCTCCTGGGCTGAAAACAGACAGAGAGAGAGCAATATGTGTGAAGCATATAGAGAGGTTGCCAGAGGTCACGAACAGATACCGACATCAGCAATATTGGCAAAACAATAGATTGGCCAGTGTTGGTGTGTGTGTGCTGCTACAAGGTACAGCTGGAGATAAAATAAGAAACCAGGAATTCCAATATGAAATGTTAGGAAAAGCCATGAAACCTGACTGCAATTTAAACCCTTTTGAAACAGTAGCAGTGTCCTGTTTTTTTGCCAGTGAGGGCACCCCCAGTTGTGATAACATAGTGGTCTTAATGAAGGTTAATGAAGAAAACTGCATTTTTGCCAACGTGCATCATCTGCTGTGGATCTCACCTGGTGAGATCTATTAACTCCTGCCAGTAGGTTCGGAGGCTGTTGAAGTAAAGAGTCTGAGCCTCCTTGCTGAAGTAGTCGTTGGGGTGTTTGTGCCACTGCAGAATGGGACTGAGGGCCCTGCCGGCCTCCACAGCTGCCTCGAGCTCACACAGTGTGTTGTGGGGCAGCAGAGACACTGCTATGTAGTAAAACAACCTCTCACTCAGCGCCTGAGAGGAGAGTTGTAAAAAATAATGTCAATGCAACAGGGTATATAGAAAAGGCTAAGGAAAATACAAATAAAGTTATCTTGCTGTAATATGATTTGAAATGTGGGAGTTCTAACATCTCATCACTGGACAGGAGATACTATAACAACATTCATAAACAATGAATGGATCCTCTAAAGAACACATAATATAACACAATACATCTAACACTAGATTATCATGATAAGTAGCATAGCATAAACAGAGTCTGCTTTACCTGTGCACAGGCACAGCCAGCATGGCCATCAAACACACCCAGCAGCATTCCTCGCGTCTGCAGGCATGTGGCTGCACTTCGACGGTCTTCTATAGGAGCATTAGCCGGCAGCTGATTACTCTCAAAACCCATCACTGATGACACATTCTTTCCATCAAACTCTGGCACCTGGAACCACAACAAGAAAATAGCAAGATGTAAACTTATATGTTGAGATGGCCAGACACGTTTTCTGTTTGCATGAATGACCCCACACCTTGAAGCTGTACTCGTTGGCTTTCAGAATAGAGTTGACCTGCGGGGGCGATAGGACGTAGCTGCAGAGCACTGAGGTTGTCTGGTAACTTCTTGAGTGCTGGTGGCTCTGCCACATATGAGAGGACTGTCTTGAGGCAGGTCTGTGAGAAATGGGTACTAATTGGGACTGGTGTTGTTGGCATGGTAACAGACTGGAGGCCAAGACCTTGGCACGAGGCAAACCCCTGAGCAGCTGAGATGTCACAGGCATGGCTGAAGGTGCACTGCAGGCAAATACACAAACACCATAGTTACCACTGATGTTCACCTACCCAATGATGGGGCATAGATACAGAGCTCAGAAAGCAACAGCTGGATGTACTTTTAAGAAGCATTCATCCTCAGGGAACACAGTGGTCTCTCTGCACAATAAGCAAACATTGTGAAAACAGATAGAGATTATGTAGTAAGGTTTAGAATGTTGAGACAGGTTGTGTATTTAAACCTTGCTACTGTCAACCTAACATCACCAACCCACCACACTTTAAATATGTATATTTTTTACAGTCCAATCTTGGTATTATCACTTTTTAAACTCCATCCCTGTTGGTCACATATTATGTTGGGAATTCACATTAATTCAGAGCAATGGTTCAACAACTTGTTGATACCCGTTGTACTGGAGCACTTGATGTCATTCCCTTGTGGTGAAATTCAGACATCTAATTGGAAATTTAAGATTTACCAGGTTATTAGGTAAACCTAGCTAAAGGAAGAAGTCTAATAAAAGAGTCTTGCAACAGATCCTACCTCCATGAAGGTTGGAATGTATTTTAGTTGAAACCGTTTTAGAAGTTGAACTCTATGACTATTGTGGTGCTGTTGAATTGTATTGCATTATATTTACTGACATGTGTTTCTATTATTTTGTCCACCCCATTTAAATCAATGATGCTAGGCCAAGTAGAACTCTATAATGGAATATAGTTCAACAGCACCACAAAACAAAAAACGGAATTAGCCCTAACACCTCGTGTGCAATTTTATTACCTTCATAAAAAATAGGATTCATTGGTTTTAAATAGGTGTACCTAATTAACTGGGAAATTAGTCTATTTCTAAAAGGAATCTGCAAATGCATTTAGCAAAATTCCATGCATGCACACCCTACTCGAACATGCTTTGTGTGCACTGCACTCAGCGTGGGAATATTAAACCTAGGGTAATATTGTAACTTTGTTAGACGTGCCGTAGCTTCACACCGAGATATTATAGAGCCTTGTGCAACAATACAGCGACATTAGCTGACTTTAGATGTTGAATTTTCTTCACTGTTTACTTTTTTGTTCTGAATAAGTATTAGAAGACAGCACCACCAAATCATGTACTGGCGTCTGGCTCAAGTTGCAACTCTGCTCTCTTCTCCATTTGTAGGTCAGCAGGGCTAAACATAGCTTTGGCAAGAATCCCTGACATTTGGATCTTGAGAAATGTTCTGTCTGATGATCATGACCTACTGAACTGGGCCAAGGCTGCGTATCTACATCCAATCTGTTCTCATTGCATAAGTGAAGTATAACTGCAGCTGCTCAGAAGAACTCTTTCGAGTCAGTCTGGTTCTGGAGAAACACATAGCAGCAAAGGTGGTGGCAGCTCAGGTGACTAAAACGTTTTAGTGAAAATGTTCTACAGGTTGACCCCGCTATGTTGGAGTAAGCTGGGCAGCCAAACATCCTCTCAAACTCAAACTATGTATGACTCGGACAGATTGGGCCCGCCCGTCCTAGCTCTGAGCTCTGCAATAAAGTTGCCATGTTTGTTGACATCACTAGCCTCCCCTAGAGCTGCAAAGCAAGTCTACAAAACCATAAGCTAACATCAGAGCAGCTAGCTGAACTTGCAACACAAAACATCAGTCTCAGGTTACCATACTGTGTCACGAAAATGACATTAACAGATAACGCCAACGTTAGCTCTCAATCACACCAGATATCAGACAAATTCATGCTAATGGTAGCTAGTGGTGTCTGGGTTACACCCACCAAATGTCGCTAAACTGCATAATCTCTGCTCACATAAGATATGACGGCACGACATGCAAGCTAGAAGACGTAACTGTCAAAAAGTGAGTGCAGAGCAAAATTCAGACTCACCTTAACCGATGGGTCTGAAGAAGTTACTAAAGTTCATGACTTAACACCGACCCCTCCGTTCTGTATCATTCTGGAGCGCCTCACTGTAAAGTAAACGCTGATTGGTTGAGCTCTGACAGCCGCGATGATGTCACGTCAAGCCTTTGCCTTTTAGAATCAGAGAGGTACGTGAGCCTCAGCTTTTATTATAACACCACAAGCAGATCATTTAAAGAGAAAGAGGTTAATGTTCATTTACAATATTACTGTGAAAAACTCTCTCTGCAATTTGCAATATTGAAATGCATCTCATCTACTCTTCTATAGAGTATGCAAGGTAGCACACAGGGATGGAGGAAGAGAGGACACTCTGTAGAACTAGGTACGTCATGGGTGGGGGGGTAATCTATATCTATTCTGGAATACAGAAAGCAATTGAGTAATTCACAATACCCAATGCTGCCATAAAACAGTGGTCCATAATAACCTAATATATCAAAACATGTTGTAGGTATAGGTTTAATGGTATAATGATACATGTGAATGCCATGAGTATCATATACATTTGGAGTAGGAATTGTATTTTATTAAAATAAAAACAAGACTGTCTTCATATCAAAACATTTTAATCAATAAAAACTCTTACAAAAACAAAAATGCTCATATTTACATCATGAAACAGCAATGAAAATACTGTATATGTAAAGTACAAAAAAAGCTGCACAAGCTGTGTAACATCTTTGAGAGCAATGTCACTAAACAACACCAAAACTACAAATTACTTAGCAGGGAATTTTATATCAGAAATCTCTCATCCACCAGAGTCTTTCTGACAAGGTTCTTCCTTCCGAGAGTGTTACGGATCAAACGAAATATCTGTAATGAATGAGATGGTGATCAATACATGTTCTTTTTAAGCACAGTGTAGGCAACATAATGTATATACCCCATATACTGACCATTTGCTGTACGCATGTAAGCACCGCTGCAAGTACAAAGCTCTGAGACCCGAGGTCAACGACACAGAAGAACAAAGTATCAAAGATCAGCAGCGTGGCCTCATTCCCATAAAACAGCACATCACTAAAGGAGTGGGCCTCGTCTGCAGTTAGAAAAGAAAACAGCAACGTTATACTCAACAAAGACGTTATCTTCACCTAGATATGCAAACAAAGAAGAAATGGAAAGCTTATTAGATGTTATTACCATTATAAAATATGCTTTTTTCACTGGGTTCCAGAAACTCCATTCCTATGACCCTCTCAAACATCAGCTTGTCCTTCACTATATAGTCCATGTCTGGATAAGCCTGAGATAAATAATGCAACATTAGAGACAGAACAAGCTTGTCTGAACAAAATATTTTAGGTCAATAAAAACAATTTACATACTTTACAATCTAACAAATAAATGAATATACAATCAAACTCTGCTTGTGTGAGTTTATTTATGGGCATTTGTACTAACATGGTCTATAATGGATCCCAGAAAGTGGTTCATGGTCTGGTAGCCTCTGGCCCTCTGCTCAAACTGGTTGGCCGAGAATGCGTCCATTGGCCGCGATGGCCCATTCCTCTGGAACACAGAAGACAAGCAACCATTTAAATTGAAATATGGGGAAGCAACTTCATCTTGGGTTGATAGTTTATAGCTCAATTTCAGACACAACAGAGAAAGCACCTACCCTGTTGATCTGCTCCTGTATCCTGTCATACTGCAACCGCAAGCGGCTGGTGAGAGACACCTGAAAGGTCTGGATCTCTGTGTTGGGAAGTAGTCCTCTCTGACCACACAGGGACTCCTTGAGACAGGAAACGACAGAGAGTAGGAAAGAAAGAACATGGATATAATAATAAATATAAACATACTAATATTAAAACTATTAACACAACATGTAGTCTGTTGGTGTACATACAGATTCTCTATTCAGATTGTTGTTCATTTCCTCCATGTTTGTGTCTGCATGCCCATGTACTGAACGTCCGTGAATGTAGTAGCCAAAACAACGGTGAGATAACAGCAGCACAGAAATCTATATAACAAAAGACAAAGTACACTTATGTAAAACCTTCTAGACAGATAAAGTATTTAAAATATAAAATAAGAATTGCTACTTACATTACTGATGGAACAGAGATCTACAAACTGACGGATTTTGTCCTCCACAAAGTGCTCATGAAACACAGTGAAGAAAATCACCTGTAGGGAAAAGTGATTATCTTATAAAGGACCCCACCACATTCATTGTGTGTACAGTATTTACCTAATTTCTTAAGATATACAGGAAGAGTTAAGGGAAAAGAACAAAAGAATGAGTGATGGCAGTTTTACCTGCAGAAGTCCAATGCAGAGCCACAGCGTGGCTGCCAGACCATAGCGCAGCATCAGACTGTATGGGGGGATGTATGCCTGTGAGGAGCGCTGTAAAGTTGGCCAGGGGTCCCTGAGGGCCAGGTTAGAGAAACCCAGCACCTACACAGTACAGCGTGACATGTTAGCAATGAGGAAAAGCGATATAACAGATAATAGTGTCTATTTGTTGATGTAAGATGTACTTCAAGAAAGAAGAGCACAGCAATGATCTGAAAAGTTGGGCTGATCTTGCGGATGGTCTGGATCTCGTTCCATTCATTAGCCACAAAGTAGGTCCTCCAGATGCTGACCGGAGAGGGGTCACGTTTTGGCTCACCAGTAGCTGAGACAGCAGCATATATGGTGAATTGACTGAAAAACCTGGATAATTAGTTCTTATGAAGACTGCAAAATATAATCTCAGAGTAGCTATGTCTGTACCTTGCACTGTTCTGTTAGCTTTGCTTCGTGGCCTCTCCCAGTCAATAAAGAAAACATCAATGGACACCTGAAGAATCAGCTTGTGGAGAAACTGGAAAGCCTGAATATAAATACACAAAACAATACTTTTTTTTTTTTTTCAATATAAATAGAAGCACACCATCAAGCTTTCAACAACAATACTGCTGTTCAGTCGGTGTCTAACCTTGAGAGCAAAGGCACAACCAATGTATGTCACAAACTGCTCCTCCTGAGCAGGTAGTGGTAACAGAACTGATACAAACTGTTGAGCCTAAAAGAGACACACACAAATGAATCACAGTAAGCAGCCAATACCAATTACGCCTAAAACTATGCCTTCAAAAAATGTTCAGGCAAAAAAGGTAAAGAAGGAAAGAGACTTGCCTTTAATGTCTAAAGAGTGCAGAGAGGAAAATACAGAAGTCCATGCAAAGACAAAAGAAACACTATTTGTGTTTGGGGAAAGACTCAAGTTTAAAAAAAAGGCTCAAAAGAAAAAGCTACAAAATTTAGATAATTGTACAAACATTAAAGACCACTCAAGCATGAAAATCATGATTCCTATAAAAGAAAGTCTTAGGTAATTAGACTAACCTTGTACAAGATGAGCCAGTAAAGTCCAGTTCCCACAGTGACGACGAAGAAAACATTGGCCAGATCTCCAGCATAAAACAAAAAAAACTTCACCATAGTCTGAGGCAAAAAGAGGGAGAGACTAAAATGACTCTCAAACTTTACACCAACGTATGGATTGATGTGGCTTAAATTATGACATGTTAAAGATGCAGTACCTCCATGCCTATGAGCGGTGAGGCAATCCTCCTCTTCCAGCTGACCGTCTTCAGCAGAGAGTAGAGGATGGCCACACCACCCATCACACCTAGAGCAGTCTGTGCACACACAAAAATATCACAGCATACACAAGAACTTCTCCTTTATCTGTCATATTAGACTACTTAACAAAACATGTTTCATTCATACGTCTACTCACATCTGTCTTTATGCGAGCCTCATTCTGATCCATCTCATACTCCACAGCAAACGTAGTCTAGAAACAGATAAATTCAATAAATGCATTAGCCAACCTAAAGCTTGTTTTTTTAAATAAATGAAGATGGCAACTCATTTAGCCATTTTTCTCTGTAACAGAAAGCCAACTTAGAAAAACAGTCTTACTGCAACTTAATGTTAGAGATACAATACATCAGTTGTGCAAGCACCCTAAGGAGGTCAATTTGATATCCCATTACCTTGTATCTTCACTTAGGCCTATTCTATATTCTCCAGCATCACATACTATGACCAACTGCAGCAATCATTGTATGGATCAGGCCTCGAGCAAGCTGAACATTGTATTTGCAATTGTAATTTCCCCTTGTGGGATTAATAAAGTATACATTATTATTATTATTATAGTGTGTGGGTGTGTGCGCGTGGGTGTGTATATGTGTGTGTGCCTACTCACAGTCACAGTTTGTGTATTGATATCCGTAATAGGAACGTCTTTGTAGGTCACAGTTATTAAAGGGGTAAACACCTGTCCTTCCTGGGTTCGTGGAACCAGTTGAAACCTACAAAACGTATGTTTAATCAAAACATCACAACTTTTCAGGGCAGTAACAAAAAACGAAAAGCTTTCACTTTCTTTCTTTTTTATCATGGAGGTGAGCACATTGGGAGCCAACCTTATTTTGACATTGTTGGCTACACGGATGACTTTGGGCAGGGAATCCGTACCTCTTCTCTCTTCCACTCAGCGTGTCAACAACAAACATACGCCGAGACAGGTACCAGTTCTGCATGCTCTCTGTACAAAAACAAAATATATTAAAGCAATGCACACCACACACACACACACACACTTTAAAAAATAAAACCCCACCTTGGTTGATGAACCGTCCATTGTATTGCTGGTTATAGACTAGTGTAGGTAGAGGGAGAAGTTTTCTGTTCTCTCCTCCCCCGAGATCCATGAACACATCATAGAACATCGGCTCAGGATGGGTACCCAACAGCTCTGATACTGAAATATCACACTACACACACACACACAGACACACACAGACACACACAGACACACACAGACACAGACACACACACACACACACACCTTATTATACAACTTTGCATTGCAAGAGAGTGTGTGCACCGTTTCTGAGCTAAAAAAAAAAAAAAAAAACACTCACGCTTTCTTGGTAAGCAGTTCCAAAGCTGAAGGCTGCTGCCTGCTTGGTGGGTGTTTCTGGACAAAGCTAAAAGAGGAGAAGAGAGGTGGAGTATTTACCTGCCTCTTGTATTTGTATGAACAACTTACTTCAGTTGTATCAAATGAAAAATGTGTGTGTGTGCGACATGCAAAGAAAAAAAAGTGGTGGGCAATAATGATTGGGATTTTGCCCAACCACCAACCTATGCAGGAAAACCAAGCAGGTCTGTACACATGTCCTAATAACTTACAATGCTAGACTAAATATCCCCTTTTATCATCGTCCTTTCACATCTTACCTGGAGATTACGTCCTCCTACTTGCTCCCATCTGAGGAACTCTCCTCTAACATTATAGACAGCAGCAAGCAGCTTAATGTCAGTGTTCTGTCAGATAAACAGAATATGTCAAGCTTTTTGTAACATTGCAGGTATATTGTTCAATTTATAGTATCATAAAACGCTGATTTCATTGTAATAACTGGAGGATAAATGAAGTGTATACATATTATACTGATCACTCTAAACAAGATAACCATGGAGCCATCGCCTGTCCTTGTGAAAGGCACAAGATGTTTCTGGGGACAGAGCAGGCAGAGATTCCCAGACGGAATGAGATAAACTGACAACATCGACTTTGTTATGACTTTGTATCAACATCCACTTTGTATAAAAAAAAAAAAACGTCTATAGAGAGTTTTCAGTTGGGCATTTTCTGTATATTCTGTAGTGTGGAAACTGTCCCCTTGTGTTCACAAGTAAAATGAACTTTGATATAACTTCAGTGGTTCCTGCCTATTCTTGATGATGAAATTATTCTAACAACAACTTACTTTGTTTCTTCCTCTGAAACTGAACCCAATGGGAACAGGATCGGTCTGAAGCACTCGACTGGCCAGTCCTGGTTCGTCCCCATAGTAAAGCCATGGCAGATTAACTCTCCTGGAGACAGAGTAATCAAAGTGCTTACAACACAACAAAGCAACAGTATAATAGCAGTATAGCTAATTGTATTAATAATTATTCAAAGATGGCACAATGTATACATATATGCCATGACAGTGTTAGTTACCAGTAGGAAATGTCTTGAGTTGAGCTCAAAGCAGCCCTAGATCTGAAGATGGTGTTAAAGAGACCGCAGGCATCGGTGGAGACGCTGCTTAAGGAGTGCATGTTCATCACACACATGTTCCCAAGAGCCTGACACGCCGTCAGGTTGGAGAAGACCTGTAACCACACCACTTGTCTTGTTTAATACTAAACTGCCTTGTTTCAACAAGAAGACAACACGTTTGTGCTTATTTATGAGATGCATTTTGGCAACAATTATGGTTACAAATTTGATGGCTATATGGAATGTCTATGTCATGTCATGTCATAAACATAAACAGCTTTTACAATTACAACTATGACAATAAAACAGCTACAACACAACATCCAAAAATCCTAAATATCCTCTTGTGTCATGATGAGCACATCACTTGTAGCAGTATGTGGCTGTGATCAAAACCAGAACTGGCTTCTTATGATGTTGGACAAAGAAAAAGATCATTTTCAAAGACAACTAAATAAGATGTGGAATTACAAGGCAGGCTGCTGAGGAGGAGTACAGATTTTTGATGAACCACGCAGACTGGACACTGAACTTCTGCAAGGGAAACAGAGCAGAAACACACAAATCACAATACATCAAAATAAACACAAATGAAATGAGCATGTGAGAGAGGAAAAGGAAGACTCACCAACTCAGCATAGTTGACACTGGGATTCACATTAGTGGAGAGGCTGCCTGGAGGGAAACATAATCCTTCTGCCTGGAAAATCACATAACAACCATTAATGATGCATGTTTTTTATAAGTCCGTTACTCAATGGTGTGTGTATAATGTGTCTGGAGGAAGGTATGAGGGTAGAGGGTTAGCAGAACTTACCAGGACATTAGGAGGGTTACACAGACAGGAGGTGGTAATGAAGGAAGCCTGACATCTCTCACACCTGAAAGACAGTTTTGGAGGTTGACCCAACCATTACATACTACAGTATGTACACAAGAAAGGTCTGGACTATCTGGGTCTCCTTTCTTCACACTCTGACAGCACTACACTAGGGGTGCTAATGGCTGGTTTATACTACACAATTTTAATGCTATACTTTTTTTATTGTGTAAATATGTTTGTATACGCCCTACTATACTCTGCTACGCTACACAATGCCCTACTACCCCCTGCAACGTCAAGTTACGCCCTGCAATGCCCTACTAAGCCCGGCTCCGCCCTGCTACGTAATGCTATGTCCAACTACACCCTGCTACGCCCTGCGTCTTTATTCACAATCAGAATCAGAAATACTTTATTATTGTGACTGTAATTGCCACAATCGCCCACCAAGAGCATGGGTCTGTCTGCGGTTTCTCCCTAAAAGGAAGTTTGACTCACCACTCAAGGTTTCTTCCTAAAAGGGAGTTTTTCCTCGCCACTGCCGCTCTAAATGCTTGCTCTTATAGGAATTACTGGAATTGTAGGTTCTTTGTAAATTATAGTGTAGTCTAGACTTACTATATCCGTAAAGTGTCTCGAGATAACTCGTTATGATTTGATACTATAAATAAAATTTAATTGGATTGAATTTTCCTGTTAGACATACTCATCTGGAATTCCTCATGGTGAAAGATCTTGTAGTGTGTGAATCCCTGTTGCCGGTCAGTCATGTAGTTTGAAAACCACAAAGACTTTAAGACTCCCGATTCAATTCAGCAATCTGACAACTTTAAAATTCATGTAGTGTGAATTTAGCTTAAGAGAAGGTGCGCGGGCATAAGCCATTTGTGAGAACAAACAAAATTGCAAAATATGTCTTGAAAAAAACAAAATTTGTCCTTGCAATAATGACGGTCATGGGCTAGTGCTTATGAGAGGCAGAGAGGGATAAAGACGGGGAATATACAACAACTTTTGACCATTAATCCAAAACTCATTAGAGCAGGGGTCTTCAACAGGGGGTCCGTGACCCCTAGGGGGTCCGCGGAGGTACTGCATGGGGGTCGCGAAAGTTTTGGTTGATTAGACTTTTTTTATATTCCCCCCATTTATGTTTTAAAAATGTCCATTTGAATAGCTTTTATGCATGATTACATGCAATTGACAGACATTGTTGATCTTGGCAGGTATCAGTTTATTGTGTTATGTTATGTATAAATGGCAGTGGCATGGCCACCCTACTCACTGTGCCTCGCACATGTTTAAAATAAAAACATGAATATATGAACCTGTGTATTATTTGAGTATCTTAGTATTGAATGCACAATAACAAGGTACATTTACACATGGCACTATAGGACCAGTTTGATATAACACAATTTTATATAATATATATAATTAGGGGGTCCCCGCTCCATCTCGCCATCAGTTTGGGGGTCCTTGGCCTGGAAAACGTTGAAGACCCCTGCATTAGAGGATTCTGCACATATTTCACTACCTTGTTTGACTGTGTGTTTGCCATGCAGGGGTCCTTATCTATTAGATAACATACACACTTTGACTTAAACACCCTTAAGAGAATTGTTCAGTCTTCTTAACCCTGTGGAGGGTATTTTCAGAAACTCTGATGATTTTGGCATGTTCTGATATTGTTGTCAATTATAACAAATGTAAGCAGTATTTCCAAAGTCACATGACTTTTTTGTATTCAACCCATGTTCAGTTACAATTATATTTATCTAAGTAGTATGTAGTTCATTGGTAAATTAACCTGTTGTAGAAAGTACGTTTTAGAACTTGGCTGGAATGTGTGAAAAAGCATTATCTTACCTATTATGACAAACCATTAACTCTGTTGTTAAACAATTTCATCAATTTCAATGAAATACAAATGCAAATGTACGTCCCTATTGTTTTGGGATTAAGAGGTGGCATTGGCAGGGCTAATGGCTTGGTATTATGATGCAAAAGGTTTGTTCAGAGGTAAAAACCCATGTAATTGCCCTGGATGCCAGCAATAATAGTCGGCTTGTTTCATTGTTAACATCTGTTGACACTCACGTCTGTTGTTATGTTGAGGGGTATTTGCATTTGTGTTGTGGCTTTTGCATTTTATTCCCATGAATGTTCTGTGTTTTATCGAATTTGCAGTTTGTCGGTATGTGGTTTTTCAGTATGCAGTTTGTTCAACCCATCTCGGCCACCATGATTTCATCTTATGTTGGAAGTAGGATATACTGATATTTCAGTTAGATAGCTGGAACAGTGTAACTATGTCAGTTTACTGTTCAAGAATATATAATTTCTAAAATGTATAACCTCAGATTCCTTGATCAACTTCTTGAGTGCGAAAACTGTCTGTAACAGCTGGATATATCAGTGTTTGTGTTGTATTGATAAATACCTGTCTCCACTGTGGTTTGGTACAGAGAAAGAAGGGGAGTTTCCATTACATGTTTCACAGCTGGCCTCCTCCAAAAGGTTTCCATTGACATCTCTCTCCACTAAAAAAACAGACCATATTCAGCCATTTAGACATAAACATATAGAATAATATTAGGCTATTGCCTCCTTGTGTTAAATTTGCAGCAAGCACATCCAAAATTAAAGACGGTTATATGTCTAAATTATATGTCATAGGTGACTCACCCAGAACATTGCCTGGCGGGCACTGGCACTTCCCCTCATCACTGAGACTGCCTGGACAACGAATACATCCAAACCCACCTGTAGTTACTGACTGTAAAAAGAGACAACTTATCAAGACAGCATTATTACAAATGGTATTTTAAATTGTGAGGGAGATGCATCATATACAGTATAATGTGAGATAACAGCATATAAAGATATTCCAGGTATATTGCACGTACAGGTTTGTCAGAGGGACATGGCTGACAAGTAATGGAGGCCTTGTCAGTGGTGAGAGTTTGGTATCCATTTTTGCAAATGCAGCTGAGTCCTGCAAAAAGAGGAAAACCAGTGGTAAAGTTAGTGGGAACAGAGGCTGTTGTACAGTGTTGACTTCTGAAATATTAGTTAATTAACAAATCTCAACTGCATGATTCATAATCACTGTTGGTATCAATTGATGATTATCAAACTCCTTTTTACTGCTCTATTTCCCTTTTCTCTAACCTATTTCACCGATGACAGGTTGTCGAGAGAAATGTATAAATTGTTCTTTGATTCCAAATGGATAACATATGTGAAGGAGAAGAAAAAGGGACAGACACTGAGCTGGCTTTGATCTTATTTGAGGATTTTTTTTTTGCAAGATATCTGAAAAAGAGAAGGGATCTTTGTTTAAGAACTACCAAAAGAGCTTTGTTATTGATTCTGATCCGAATTTCACTCCTGCTGGACCCTTTGCAGGTCAGTTTGTTCCAGTAGTCAGAAAATCTTTCTTGCTCTCTCTAAATGATTATTGTGTAATCATCCATCCATCTTCATCCGCTTATCCGGTATCGGGTCGCGGGGGGCGGCAGCTCTAGTAGGGGACCCCAAACTTCCCTTTCCCGAGCCACATCAACCAGCTCCGACTGGGGGGATCCCGAGGCGTTCCCAGGCCAAGTTGGAGATATAATCTCTCCACCTAGTCCTGGGTCTTCCCCGAGGCCTCCTCCCAGCTGGACGTGCCTGGAACACCTCCCTAGGGAGGCGCCCAACTGGCTCCTTTCGACGCGAAGGAGCAGCGGCTCTACTCCGAGCTCCTCTCGGATGACTGAGCTTAAGGGAGACGCCAGCTACCCTCCTGAGGAAACCCATTTTTGGCCGCTTGTACCCATTGTGTAATCATAATAATGTAAATTTTGCTTTTTGATAGGTAATACCTAATTTATTGCTTCAGTTTTCTACATTTAAATATTTTTTTCTATGGTGTATTGTCTGAAAGGACAAAACAAATGCATCTTTATTCAAAGAATGAAAAAATATTCCTTCAACTATTTATAGAACAAGTGCATTGATAACAGCTATACTCGTGTGTTCATTGCATTCAAAGCAACCTTCGATTTGCAGTAGTAGTATACTTGCTACCTGATTTCTATGAAAGTGACAAAATCTGTTATTGAAGTTTTAAGAGCTGAAACAATGACTTCATCATTATTTTTCGATCGATTAATCAAGTCATTGTTTCAGCTCTGATTTTAGTAAAGACAAGAACATCATAATACAAAATATTACAAACTGGGATGTTTGAATTCATAACGTTTACAGAGGGGCGTCGTTTCGGTGGCGTTACATTACAACACACTACACAGTTCTTGCTGAGACCGATCATTTGTATGTGATTAGTTATGGAGTACTATAAATAATAAATAATAAAAATAAATAATAAAAAATGTCTTTGGTTTATGCATAGAAAACTGAATATCTTTGGGTGTTGTTGGGCAATTCAATGACATTGCTTTAGAGAACTGTGATAAGCAATTTTCATTATTTTTTAACATTTCATAGACCGAATGAAAAGGAATCGATGAAATCGATGAAAATAATCATGTCGTTTTTGTTTTAAACATATGAAGAGTTTGGGTTGATGCGTAATAGAGGAAACTAGTTTATTGCTTTAAATAGCAGGTGGACTAGTTTAGTATGATTTTGCATTATCGTCATGAAACATGTAGATAAAAGAAAAAATATTCACATTAATATTGTATATAATTATATTAATATTAGAATATAGATTATATGGTTACAGCAGGTATTTACTTACCTCGCTGTTCATCCAAACAGCACACTGGGTGCATCCTGTTTTAGAGAGGATTGTCCCTTTTAACGGTTCTGTTTACACTCACGCTAACTAGCTAGCTAAGTTCTGAACTGATCTCATAGCTTAACGTTAGCTACCGTGTTAGCAATCTGCACCTCGCTGTCTTACTGTTACCCAGCTCATTGTGGTTTCTTTGCGCCGTGAGTGGCTGACCACCTCACAGTTAAAGTTTATTTGTTTTAAAAGCAAGACTAATTACACTTTATGTTGGCATTGTGTTGTCAGTAAATCTTTTCTTATGATGTGGTGTGATGGTAACTTCACCGACCTGTTGTGCTCCGTCGCTGATTTGAACCGCACCTCACACACGAGAGACTCGAGATATCGAAAAATTCTTCCGCACCACAATCTGAAGGAGCCTTAAATGGGATGACAAACTGCTGGCAATTAAGTGGACCTATGTATATTAACAGAACTAATGTTAGGGGCACTTTGTATGTGTTAACGACAGACGGTAGCGTCCCCGTCGCCATGGTAAACAACGGTCTTCCTTTTACCCACAATCCTAATCATTTAGCGTCATGAGTTCTTCTTCTTCTTCGTTTATTGAGGGTTGGCAAACCACCTTAAAGGTGCATTATTGCCATCAATTGGACAATGTAGGGGGAGAATAGTAATAAGAAAAAACAGCCAAAAGAAACTAAATTGTCTTTACTAAATCAATTTATCCTAGAAACGTAATACTGTAGTGATATTTCTTGCCTGCTGTTTCTCTCAAAAGTTCAACAAGATCTGCAGAGATGGTTACAGAACAGGGAAATTGAGATATCACCTCTGACAGTAAAGACTATAAGTTTGGTGTTTTTGTTGAAGTTAAGAAGGTAAAGAAGGTTTTGCTCTAAAAAATGTGGGTCTTTTAGGAAAACATTTTATACATAAATGTAGACATTTTAAGCCCAAACCCTCCTTGATCCGTTGGAAGAATAACTTAAATATTTTGTGTAAGCCCTTATTGTTTTATTTACTTGAAACTCTTAACTTAATTTGAGATAGCGCCTTCGATTTATTTTCTCTTATTTTGTCTTTATGTTGGTTTGTTATGTAAAGCTCCCATAGGCTTTGTTTATATGCTTGACCAGAGGCAAAAGCTCTATTTTTGAAGTTGATTTGTAAATATGCCTTTTTTGTTTGTATATCTGTATTCTGAATGAATAAAAAAGAAGAAAAGTTCAGCAGTTTCTGGCTGGTACAGCGTGACGTTTCGACCAAATTCATGTGTGCATCACAGAATTTTGTCTTTCTTCTTTTTTGGGGGGGGGGCCTTTTCCGCCATTAATTTTTGACAGGACACTTAGGTGAGAAATCGGGGGGGGGGTGGGCATCTAGGAAATCGTCACAGGTCGGAGTCGAATCCTGGACCGCTGCGTCAAAACCTCTGAGTACATGTGCACCTGTTCTACCACTTAGCAACCTGGCAATTGTCTTTCTTTTGAAACTATAATCAAATTAATGAATATTTAAACCAAGAACATATGAGTTTATATATAAGTTTTACTCGAAATAATCACATTTATTTAGAAAAGGTCTTTCACTGTCGATGCGTCATACATCGTTAATATGCTGGTCCCACTGACTGCACGTGTTTATCAACTATGGAAACTAATGTCTGTGTTATTTTATAATGAGGAAACTAAATATAATTGCGGTAAATCAAACCTATGATACACAAAGCAACTTTCTAAGTCCAAATTATTGTAATATGGCCTAGTGTGATAGAGTCTTTGATCACTTTTTGTTTAAAATCTATGAGGCAAAAGTTGCATAAATATATTCATATACAATAACGACTGTCTTAGTTAAACAGTATCTCTGTTGAGGTTAAAACACATTTGAAAGAGGACACATTTTAAACTGGGCGCACTCGAAAGAGCTGGTTATTCTTTTTTTGGGTTAATTTAAGTTTTTTTCCGCCATCAGTCATAGACTTTTGGCAGGAAACGACAGCCTTGCAGGTTAGTTATTCACTTCCTTTTGACGGAGTACGAATATGTTTGCATAGTCCTTCAAGCGAGAGAGACGCGCGCGCGCGCACACACACACGCACACACACACACACACAGCTCATATAGGTGTTAAAGAGAACAAAGAGGCTGATAATATTATGAAAAATAAATGCATACGAGTTACTGTTCCACTGAGAAAGGGTGAAGCCAAATCCTTACTTAAATCTAAAAGTCTACGAAGATGGCAAACTGACTGGGAGGCAGAGTTTAGTGGTAGAACCTGAATTACAGAAGAATGTGACCGGTTACTTCGCTAAGTTTAAACCAAAGTGAAGAAGTGGTCTATACCAGACATTAGGTCACACAGGATTAAATGCTACCTTGCAAATAAGAGACAGATAGATAGATAGATATTTATTGATCCCAAAAAAATGGGAAATTACGGGGTTTTAGCACACGTACATTAGTCACAACAGAATATAAATATAAATGAGATACTAGACAAAAATATACATAGCCTACACACAGTATACATGAAATAATAATAATAGGAATAAAATATAAGAACAAATATTTAAATATATACAGGATGGGAAAACAAAATGCTTAAATAATATGCTAAATGTTTGCTAAAATGTAAATAAACCAATTGTGCCGGTTGCCCTTAGTGCAGTATTGTGGTGTCTAAAAGTCTCATCTAGCACCCAGTGACATGTTAAAGAGTTTTATTGCCTGTGGTAGGAATGATACCATAGTAACAATAATGGCAAATGCATGTGTGTGAAAAATATATTGACAGTAAAATGCACTGGCAGGAAATGGAAGGAGACAACTCAATACATGTGATACTAGAAGAAAAGGGCATGACAAGGGAGAGACTTATAGAGTTTAGTTATTTTTTGTATTTTTGTTTGTTTATTTTGAATTAATTCAGGCCCAGACCATACAGTATGAAGTTCATAGTATTACATTATCCTGTACAGTTGGTGGCGGTATATTACAAAAGTAGTAATTTGCCAAGAAGAAGAAGACAACGACTATCCTCCCTCCCTCCCTCCCTCCCTCCATCGCCGTCACACCGTGTGGATTTTTGACAAGAGACCAGAGGCGACTGTAGGCGGCGAGTGCACATGTTAGAAACATTTTCCGACGGCGACGTGACGACGGTAAATATGGCGATATACGCACACACACAAGTGATCAAGTACTTCGATTTTAAAATGTTAACATTCATCAACAACATTCTTACAACGCCAGTTGGACTTTTTCTATCAATGTGTGTGGCATCTGTTGGGGGGCAAGATGAAAAATAACCTGTAGAGAAATGCAACCCATGGGCCAGACTGCGGGCAGTTAAAATAGATCTTTCTGGTAAATCTTTTGGATCATAGTCATTTTCTGGCTTATGATTGATGAATTGTGGTGAGAGTTAGAGTTAACCCCGATGTCTTTTCTGACTCCTCTTTATCTTACTCCGTAGCTGAGTTTTCTTGCTAAAATTAGTCACCACCCTTTTCCTGTATACGGGACATAGTTTGTTCATCTGTTAATTTAGTCCAAAGATGTCGTTATTTGGCCTACCCATTTCCCCTGGCTGGCAATTCTCTTTCAGTGACTCATAGTCAGTTAAACCCAACTCAGTATTTCACAATAAGTTCAACATGTCTTAACATATTTCTTCTCTTCTCTTATTCTTCACACACACACACACACACACACACACACACACACACACGCACACACACAATTAAAAATCATGATCTCCTTCATTCTGTCTCATAATTATAATCATACTTTAGTTGATCACATTATAATTGTTACATCTACATCACATTTTGTACTTCTACACAATCAGTTGGAAAGTACCTTGCAGTTCCATGGCTCAGTGAGCCATTGTTTTCACATCTGTCCCTAGAGACATGATTGTTAGAGCGTTGGGATCTAACCTATCTGACACTACATTTTTGTAGAGTGTTCGGAAGACCGAATTTTTGTGGAGGTAAATGCTTTTTTAAATTTATTTACAGGAACTGAAAGGATATGTGGGATATGAGGCCTTTAATCAAATAACACAGTGGACAAAATACAGTAAAATGTATGAAAACAAATATATAATTTCTGTCAAACACAGGAGACTCTTTATATCTCTTACTCCGTAGCTGAGTTTTCTTGCTCTTTTCTTAGTCCCGTTTTCCTGTAAACCGGACAAAGTACATAGATTGTTAATCTGTTAATTTAGTTAGTCCAAAAATGTCGTTATTTGGCCTACCCATTTCTCCTGGCTGGCAATTCTCTTTCAGTGACTCATAGTCGGTTATACCCAACTCAGTATTTCACAATAAGTTCAACATGTCTATGTGGGATATGATGGCTTTAATCAAATAGCACAGTGGACAAAAGACAGTAAAATGTATGAAAACAAATATATAATTTGTCAAAAACAGGAGACAGTATATTATGTGTCTAAGCTATTAATGCATTGTGATTACTGCGGGGATCGATATGAAATGCTGTGTGTAACCTACGTCCATAGTGACCTGTTGACGTCTCTTTACATGTCCTGACTGTAGCTCGCACTCCAGTCCAGTAGGTGGCGGCAATGCGTCTCAAACACATTCCAGAGCCAATGAACATAAAGGGAGAAAAAAAAGCGAACTCTGAAGCAGAGCGAGGAGGAGTCAGGGGATTTCCACTTTTCAGCACATTATTACGGCTAACTTGAGACAGGAAACCGCCTCAACAACGCTCGCAAAAACAACCACGTATCTATTGTATCCACGTATGGTGAGTGTTTGTGTGCTTTTCACGCATATTTGTTGTTGCTTTTAACATTTTCTCTTTTCCACAAGTACCAGTATTCCTGTATGTTTATGACGCACGTGTGTATTTCCTTGCTGAATATCTCGTGGTAATACTGCAACATCCTACACGTGTTGCATTTAGTGTTTTTTATATATTTTTTATCATTGTTGTCTTAATTTGCAGACATCACCTGACCTGGTGTGAAAAAAAATGACCATAATCCTGCGATTGCAAGGCCTCGATTTAAAAGCAGGTATTGAAGACATACGGACATTCTTTGAATGTCTTCACATTCCTGATGGGGGAGTGTACATCGTTGGAGGAAGTCTCAGAGAGGCTTTTATTGCATTCACCACTGAAAAAGATGCCCAGCTTGCCATGCGCTACACTGGGCATTTCCTTAAAGGGTCTGTGGTGACTCTACACATAAGCAGTATGGAGGAGATGGAGCACAAACTAAAGGCATTATTAAAGAAGAGAAAGAAACCCTCCCCCAGACAGCCTACAGTGATAAAACCTCAGCCATCTCCAGATGCAAATGTGCTATCTTTGAATGCATGCCATCCCAATACGGCAAATCTTCAGCCATCTACTGCATGGCCTCTTGATTCCAACACTGCAAATCTGCTACAGTCTCTTCATCCCAATACTTCAAATTTACAACCTTCCAATGCAAACTCACTTGATTCCAATACTGCCTTTTTTCTTGGGATGTATACTGTAATGCAAGGTCTAAAGTCATCCCTTCAAAGAGAAAACAATGAGGCAATGCCAGGAGTTGATGTACCCAGAGCAGAAAGCACAGTTGTGTCTGAGGTGAAGACCCCTAAACAAACTGTGGACTCAAGGCCAGGCTACGTTAGGCTCTTTGGTCTGCCAGCCTCCACTACAAAAGAGGTAATCTGCCATTTTTTCAAAGGGCTAACTGTACAGGAAGCCATAGTGAATGTTGAGTTGGGACGTAGCCATGCCTGCCTTGTGAAGTTTGCAAACATGCAGGATGCATGCAATGCCCTTGACTTCAACCAACAGTTCCTGGGCCCCATCTGTGTGGACGTACGACCAGCAACTGAGAAGATGTGGACCAGTGCTTTGCAAGATTGTCTTTTGAAATCTGATGTTGGGGAAAGAGTGAAACCCAAGCAAAACCCTCTTATGGAAAACCACAAAAACACACAGCTCAAGAGGCGACCTGTCAACCATGATCTGGCATCTAAATTACCAAAAAAGCCAAGACTTGACAGTGACTCACCAACTATGGAGTACATTGTCATGGTCAAGAATCTACCCAAAACGATGACCAAGACAGAAATTAAAGAATTGTTTGGATGTCCAAACATTGCACACAAAAATGTACTACATCTACTTGACAAGGAAGGCAACAGAACAGACACTGCTTTTCTTATTTTTAAATGCACTGAAGATTACGACTATGCAACGAATCTCACAGGCTGCCATGTGGGCTCTGATGCCATTGTGGTCTCACCAATCACTGAAATAATGATGAGAGACATGATGGCCAAAACCCATTACAAGAAGCTTAAGCAGTGTCCAAAGATGGACATAAAAAAGAAACCAAATCAAAAGAGGAAATCAAATCCAGTTGAGACACCAAAAGAAGCACCAAGCATGAACCAGGATCCAGCAGCTCAGACATGCTTGTATATCAGAAACATGCCCGCAGAAGTACAGAAAAGTAATATAAAATTACTTTTCTGCAAATACAAACTGATGAAGGATAATATCATCCTACTCCATGATAGCAATGGCAACGGTATTGGCGAGGCCGTGGTTCAGTTCAAATCCCAAAAGCTTGCTGCACTGGCCCAAAGGCTCCACGGCCGGGACTTCCTGGGTGCAAAAGTGCTTCTCACTCGCATAAATGTGAAGCAGATGGAGCACATCTTGACACGAAATGTTTGAGGAAGTTCGACAATAATGATCAAATGCAGACTCTGTGCCGATGTCTAACTGTAATTCTCCTTGAAGGTATCAACTTAAGTTGTTTTGTGGGAGTTTTCTATTTATTAAATGTTTTCTTCATGTTCAATAAGCACGGTTAAGCTTTTCATCAGATTCCTTCTTAACATTCCATACTTTTCAAATAAAGGTTTATTCTGTTTTATGGCTCATTTAACTATATTAATCAAATGTCAGTGATGTTTCTATATGGCTACAGTGCCTTGCGAAAGTATTCGGCCCCCTTGAACTTTTCAACCTTTTGACACATTTCAGGCTTCAAACATAAAGTTATAAAAAATGTATTTTTTTGTGAAGAATCACCAACAAGTGGGACACAATTGTGAAGTGGAACGAAATCTATTGGATATTTAAAACTTTTTTAGCAAATAAAAAACTGAAAAGTGGTGCGTGCAAAATTATTGGGCCCCCTTGCGTTAATACTTTGTAGAGCCACCTTTTTGCTGCGATTACAGCTGCAAGTCGCTTGGGGTATGTCTCTATCAGTTTTGCACATCGAGAGACTGACATTCTTGCCCATTCTTCCTTGCAAAACAGCTTGAGCTCAGTGAGGTTGGATGGAGAGTGTTTGTGAACAGCAGTTTTCAGCTCTTTCCACAGATACTCGATTGGATTCAGGTCTGGACTTTGACTTGGCCATTCTAACACCTGGATACGTTTATTTGTGAACCATTCCTTTGTAGATTTTGCTGTATGTTTGAGATCATTGTCTTGTTGGAAGATAAATCTCCGTCCCAGTTTCAGGTCTTTTGCAGACTCCAACATGTTTTCATCCAGAATGGTCCTGTATTTGGCTGCATCCATCTTCCCCTCAATTTTAACCACCTTCCCTGTCCCTGCTGAAGAAAAGCAGGCCCAAACCATGATGCTGCCACCACCATGTTTGACAGTGGGGATGGTGTGTTGAGGGTGATGAGCTGTGTTGCTTTTACGCCAAACATATCGTTTAGCATTGTGGCCAAAAAGTTTAATTTTGGTTTCATCTGACCAGAGCACCTTCTTCCACATGTTTGGTGTGTCTCTCAGGTGGCTTGTGGCAAACTTTTTATGGATATCTTTGAGAAATGGCTTTCTTCTTGCCACTCTTCCATAAAGGCCAGATTTGTGCAGTGTACGACTGATTGTTGTCCTATGGACAGACTCTCCCACCTCAGCTGTAGTTCTCTGCAGTTCATCCAGAGTGATCATGGGCCTCTTGGCTGCATCTCTGATCAGTCTTCTCCTTGTCTGAGCTGAAAGTTTAGAGGGACGGCCAGGTCTTGGTAGATTTGCAGTGGTCTGATACTCCTTCCATTTCAAAATGATCGCTTGCACAGTGCTCCTTGGGATGTTTAAAGCTTGGGAAATCTTTTTGTATCCAAATCCGGCTTTAAACTTCTCCACAACAGTATTACGGACCTGCCTGGTGTGTTCCTTGGTCTTCATGATGCTCTCTGCGCTTTCAACAGAACCCTGAGACTATCACAGAGCAGGTGCATTTATACAGAGACTTGATTACACACAAGTGGATTCTATTTATTACCATCAGTCATTTAGGACAACATTGGATCATTCAGAGATCCTCGCTGAACTTCTGGAGTGAGTTTGCTGCACTGAAAGTAAAGGGGCCGAATTTTGAACGCACCACTTTTCAGTTTTTTATTTGCTAAAAAAGTTTAAAATATCCAATAGATTTCGTTCCACTTCACAATTGTGTCCCACTTGTTGGTGATTCTTCACAAAAAATTAAAAATGTATATCTTTGTGTTTGAAGCCTGAAATGTGTCAAAAGGTTAAAGTTCAAGGGGGCCAAATAATTTTGCAAGGCACTGTATATGCCTTCAATGTTGGAACAGGAGTCTTGTACACTGCAGAAATCTATGATGATGGGAAGGAATCAACCTCAACTACAACATGGAAGACTTATACAGATAATGCTGTATACATGTGCATCTCACTCTGCACCGGCAGTCGTGCCCGCGTTCGTGGAGAAAGAATGTAAATGTGCTGTATTTATATAGCGCTTTTCTAGTCTTAACGACTACTCAAAGCGCTTTTACATCATACAGGATACATTCACCATTCACACACATTCATACACTGTGGCCGAGGCTGCCGTACAGATAAACACTCACACACATTCACACTCCGATGCGCAGAAGAGAACCGGAAGATCTGAGCATCTTTCAGTATCCTCACAGCGCCACTGACACTCTGCTGTTAGCTGAGTGGGGTTTAGGTGGAGAGTTTATTTTTAATAAATGCATTGTCCAAATCTAGTAGGCTACATGTTACTGGTTGTATTGTCCCTTTAAAAGCTAGCCTGTCTTTCATCTGTTAAAATATGACTGGGTTGGCTGTAATTAGTCAAATATAACCTGAATGAAGGCAAGGTGGGGGTGTGGCCTTGACCAACTGCCACTTCACTCGTTTTAAAGCCATGATGTCGCTCTCATGGGTGGCACAAATTCCCTGGGCAGGCAAAGCAGAGAAAGGGGAGGTAACTGTGCCCCTTATGACCTCATAAGGAGCAAGATTCCAGATCGGCCCATCTGAGCTTTCAAGGGTCTCAAAAACTTCTGTGACTACATTCAGAACATATGGTAGCATCTCCTGTTATAGTTTACATGGCGTAGGAATTGAAGAACATGTTTTATGGAAATAGTTTAAATGGATTTCAAAAACATCAATTTCTCCATTACTTTTAATAGAACAGGGCCTTGGGAAATTAACAATGCCATACAGTCATGTTCAGTTCAAAGTTTTAAATCTTCCCATATTCTAAAGAAGTTAAACATAAAAAGAAGACTACTAAGTAACATCAAACAAAACTGTCTAAAAACCATATACACAAATCAAAGTTTTCAACTCCAGCAGTCATGACTGATACACACAGAGGGATTACAAGATTGAGGTGCCATCTTGCGATTGTCATTTGTAATACCTGGAGGGACCTGCAGAGAGACAACATGCCAGAGACACATTAAAAAGACTGAACAAAGAAAGGAATTTCTTTTGGCCTCATCAAGTCAACAAACACCATTACATGACATACATTTGGGTCACAATGGAAGCATCAAATGGAAAGTTTGAGAGGAGACTTGGTGCTTACATACCTGACAGACTCCTTGAGTATCGGTCACTGCTGCTTAGCGATCTGGACGTTGTAGAGGAGAAGCCTGTGGAGCTCATTGACAAGCTGTTCAGACTAGAACCCTGAGGAAGAAAGGAGACAATTCACATTACCAAATACACTTTTATTTAACTGATGAGGTGATGAGAGTACAACAACTGAGAAAAGATGGTTTACACGGCTAAATCCTAGGGGTGTGCCAAAAATAAATCGATTTGTATTTGAATCGTGATTCAAGCTCTACAGATTCAAAATTGATTCATAGAATTATTTTTTATTTTTTTAAATGTTGTCACATGATAGATACTTTGTTGATCCAAGGGGAAATTCAAGGTCCCAGTAGCTTACAGACCCCACACACACACACACACACACACACACACAATAACAGGCTAAAGTAACAAATCCACATAAATATGGATAAGAATATACACACAAAGTAACTACATTTACATACTTTACTTTTTTTTGTTATTTTATTTTATCGGACACCCCTACTAAATCAGATGTAATGATTTATCTTTAACAGTTAGTTTTAAATTCAAGAGTAAAAACAAGGTCCATACCGTCGATACACTCCTCAGTCTGTAATCCATCAGCACATCTGTAAGTTTTTGTGTAACTTTCAGCACCAGCTGTGCGTCACTCTCGCTCTCTATCCGGAAAGTATCCTATGAACACATTTTATAAATGTACTGAATGTTTGAAAATAAATAACACAAAAATAATAATTACACTTTTGTTAAGTTGGGGAGGAGCCACGTACCAGGTAAGTAAGTAGTGTGTTAGGAAGGCTCCTACTTTCGGGAGCTGCTCCCATCAAACCTGGCCTCTCCAGTGGCTTGTCCATTAAGCTACCCCCCATTTGGCTACCCCGGTACCCATCAGGATACATTCTGCCTTGGTTGTCCTCAACTAATCCACTCCTTCCATAGCCATCTCTTCCACCACCTCCAAAACCATCTCCAGTCCCAGCGGGGCGATTACCCATACCATCTGGGAAAGGTCTTCGATCCATATCAGAGTCAAGGAAATCTTGCCTGGTCGAGTAATCATAGCCTCCGAAGCCGGATTCCCCATAGTCTCCCACTGGATAGTTAGAGAGAGGACCATCCTGAGGAGAAAACTCCCCTGGAAAGCTCTGGTCAGAGAACTTGGGACCTAAGAGACCGGTTACATTTATATAAAAACAGTAATCCAATGGGAAAATGGCATACATGCACGTATTACACAAATTATGCTTGAATGGTAAAAATTACTCACCAAAGGGGGGTCCCTTTAGTCCCATCCCTGGTCCTGGTGTAGGCAAAACTTTAGGAGCAGCAGAACCTGTGAGAGGAAAAGACAACACACATTCCCAAATCAGGTTACCGACCAACAGGAAATTCTTTAATACTAAACTAATTAACAGAAGAAATGTAACTTACGGAGTCCTTTGAAAGCAAGTACTTCACAGGGCTCCTTCAGAATCACCTGAAAGCCACAACAGAAAAATGTCAAATCCACAATCATGATGTATTAAATAAGGAAACCCACTTCTCAAATATAAACATGGGACATTTTTTATTTCTTGAATACAAGAATCCCATCAATAATAGCACAAGACACCACTGCCTCCTCATTCATGTCATTGAGTAAGTGAAGGCTCTGTCAAAGAGAATGCAAGCTTGTCTGGAAAAAAAAAAAAAGTTTGATCTGGCTCAACGTTTTCTGCATTACTCAGTCCCTCCAGGATTTTGCAGCCTTTTTTTTAAAGATTGTTGCGGCCCAAAATGTAATTTCTGGTATAGTTCTTTAAAAATAAAAAAGGAAACTTGTTTTGGGGAGAAAATTACACAGGGCTGAGCATTCCTAGTAATTTTACCAAAAAGGCTCAGGATGCTGCAAATGTTGGTATAATATGAAAATAGCTTGTGGGTTTAAGACTAAAAATAATTTACTGAATGAATCAAATTTGAACAAATGTGTCAGTGGCTTGTTAATCTTTACATTGTTAATTTCCTAACCTGGCCTGGGAAACTGTCATACGGTTTGATAAAGCGTAGCTGTCCTCACTTTAGGCTATCCTGTATGTCTCATCTCCCGTTTTTCCTGCATCCACCGTGTGTTTGTGTGTGTGCACGACGCGCGTCAGTCCCGGGGGGAACTGAGCAGCCCCACCCTCTGCGGAGACCCGGCAGGATGAAACAGCAGCCGCTTCAGCGAGATCAGAGTGAAAAAAAACGTTACAGTACATTGAGGCTAAAATGTAAACAGGTTGGCAAGACATCTGAAATGTTTTGCACGGTCTTTTGCTGTACGTTTTGTTGGTAAATGTGAGATGTTCGAGTCACACACGTCTCGTCATCCTAGCAAGAAAATTAATTTGGAAACGTATGTGTGATGTCAACCCGTTCTCACTCCTGCTTGGTTACTGGCTCTCAGAGCCACACACTGATACAAAGTCTGGCATGTGGGACTGCTGGTATTGGTTGAAGTTGCGGGAAACTCCGGTTATTGGTAAATTGTAATTTCCCCACTGGGGATCAATAAAACAGTATAAATTAAAAGAAATATTAAAGTTGCTGTGATTGGTCAAAATTGCGTGTCGCATTAAAGTCACGGTGATTGGTTGAATTTGCGTGAATTCCCGCCATTGCGAAATCCTGGAGGGACTGATTACTGATAGATGGTTTTATAATGTAAAGGATAGAAATCTACTGTTTACCTCACAATCTTTGGGATGGAAGATAAAATGAATGAATGTGATAACTTTAGAGTTGTTTTGGTGCTTAATAAACATTTGATCAACACCTGGTTTTGTTCATAGATGTAGCACTTAAACTGGACCATCTAGATTGTGTTCCATCTTTTCACCAGTACTGGAAGCAACATCCCCAAGCAAACACATACCCTTAACACATACGGTACATTCCAATGCTCATGATAAGCAGGAAACTAGCCAATATCACAATCCTTTTTGACCCAGGAGAAAAAAAGAAGACTTTTGTGCCATTGCTGCAGTAATAAGGATCTGACACTCACCTTGAGTTGTCCCCTACCCTCGGTCTTCTCTACCTCAGCTGCAACTTCTTTAATGTTCTTCCTTACAGCTGGGTCTCTGATGGCCTCTTCCTCTTCATTGGTGACCTTGTTAGGGTGGACCTTTTTCTGTGTACAAGGCAGAGAAATATGCAAAAATGTATTACAAATAACTTTGTGATATACCATGCCTTTGAAGCCGATTAGGAGACCAACAATACTCACCAGGTATTTGAAGCTGTGTTTCCAGCCTTTCACGTGGGCCAGCATATCATGCTGCAAGCGGGAGACGGCACAGAGTTTGCACTGGTAGTGTGGTGGGACAGATTTACTGGGGCTGCGGTACTCCCACACATACTGAAGACCTGTAGACATGTGATGGTCATTGATTACACATATTTGAATTATATTCCAAATAGAAGTGAGGGATGTTAAGTAGATGCATGTGAAGGAAATAGCCCCTCTGCTTACCAATGACACACTCTGTTACCCCTTTCAAGAGTTTGCTAAGAGAGGGAATGGTCTGGATAGATGTCCCTTTGGAAAACACTGGGAAAACACAAAAACAGTCAACACAAAGCAAAAGCTTCATAATGATCCACAACTGATAAAAACAAGTGAAACAATAAGCCACTTAGTTATACATTTCTGGGGTGAAACCTGTGGTCGTAAGAATCATAGTTAAAAAGACACTTAAGAAAAGTGTTGTGTTCTTACACTACCTGAACTGTCTAAAGACCAATTCATTTTAATCTGTCTATATGAACTGAACAACCACTATAAACCCAAACTCCTCATGTGTGCTTTTTGAAGCCTGGGGAAAGAACGGGAACAGCAGTTCTCAGCTAACCCCCATGTAGGCCCGAACTGGGTTGCAGGAGACGAGCACCCATGGTGCATTGCTTCTCACTGTGCCCAACCACAAAACAAATCACTTCTGTGTCGCACTAATGAAGCGGTCCAAGTGCAAACACACAACAAAATCCTGCATAGCCTGGCAAACAGGTATGGTTTACTCAGATTAAGAAATAATGTAATACATTATCACTCAAGCCAGCGTAGCACAGGTCACTGAATAATAATGAATACTGCATTCAGCAGTGTTTAAAAACATTTCATGGTCAGAAAAAAACATCACAGCACAAAAAGAATTATAACTAAATGCAACCATTGCAGATGCATGGTGGCTGTATGTGCGGCTGCTTTAAGACCATGTGTAGGGGTCACCATGGACTAGTGGAGACTACGGTGCTGGTCTTTAATGTGGCAACATCTTAGGAGAATGGGTTAACATTTCTAAAAGTGTTCAGTATATTTCCTAAAATCCAATATTGAAGATTTTCTATAATACAAAAATTGCCGCAAGATACTGGAAAATGTTTTGCAAGATTATTGTGGCAAACACAGCAGCCCCCATCTCTGAGAGTGTGAGTCTCAAAGAGTGGTGAACAGGCCACCACCCATGACATGAAGCAGGGAAATCAAGATCTCAAGCTTCAACTCTCAGTACTGGCACCGTGTATAAACAACTTACCTATATCAGCAGAATGCTGCAGCTGCTTTCTCTGTCAATGGAGGGAATAAACCCACATGAAGGAGAGAGACACATACATTAGTGACAGGATGACACTTAGCAGAGGACTGAACTCCTCATTTATGTCCGCCACACTATATGTGCCATAAAGCCATTATTTGTGTGGCCTTAGACCCCATGTGGTGTGTTTGGGAGCCCTTTAATCATAAACTGTATAAAAATATTTTTTAGCCCGGATTTGGGTTTGTCTTGTTACCATCATGGCAGTTCTAAACCAGTGACCAGATGAATTTCACAAGGGAAATTCCAGATCATGCATGTGGCTCATACAAAGTAAAATATCTGTGATAAAAAATAAATAACAGTGGGATTTTGTGCACTGAATTTAATTAGTGTGTAGCAATCACTGCAGTAAGGGTCTGTTCTGCAGCTGATTCACATATTATGTAACATTGGGAGTAACTGCCTTCAAAACTATTTTTTAGAGAATCCATCCATGAGCCCTGCTAAACATGATACATATATGGTTTTGAACGTGACAGCACTCAGAAGTAAAAACTGAGTAGCCTGCCATTAGACACTGGTTCAGAGAACCCAGGTCACATCCCACATAAAGCTCAATGTCAAATTTGAGAAGAATTGAAAACTTTAAGCAGTTTCAGAACATTGAGGACATGTTTGCATTGTGAAGCCCACAACCTTTGCAAAACTGGTACTCCGAAATCCCTTTGTACCACAACAGTGATAACAGGCCACATATGTGAGGCCCAGACCACTGAGTGGGGTCCTCATAAACCAGAGTGCAAATACAGCAAAGCCCGTGAGCACAGATGCTGGCTCCAAGTCCACATGCCAAGGACTGCTGCCGCATGGCTCTGCATCAGGCATCAAAACAGCCAGTGTACACTATCATAATAAGGAAAAACATTAAAAGGAAATCATATTTCCTTCAAGAGCGACCAGCATCACGACGTAATACTAATTCATTGTATTAATTGTGTTGTTTAGTCGTATACATTTAATCCAATGTGGAGTTGAGTGATACTTACCCTTACATTTCTCCTTTGATTAAACTGCGGCCCATTGTTAGGTGGAGGCTGGTTGGCTGAAGCATGAGCCTCCATTTCCTGTTTCTCCACTGTGGGACAATGAAGTAGATCGTATTAAAAAACATTCCTATTCTAAGTAATTCCCCTTATGATATATAGTGACATGTTCGCATTTGTGGTATTGAGTTAGGATCGATAGGCTATCTTATCTTAGCAGATATTGGTTTTACTTGCGTTATTTCGTTTCATCTCAGGCCCAGCAGAGCCCTAACTTACCGGGCTTTTTTTGACAACAAAAGTCCAAACGTCAAATATCATATGCCTCCACTGGTTAAGCGGTATGATAATATTACCTAAACATACCCGAGATGTTTTAATGCAAACTGTAGGTTCCTCAAAGCGCAAGGTCGGCAGAACACATTCGCTACGATGAGAAAAAAGCAAAGCCGCTTCTGAGAGATATGGGAGAGAATAGGAAGCAGTTATTTTGCCAGTTTTAAAAAGACGAAATTTAACACGTTTAATTCCAACACCGAATAGACTCTAATAGTAAATCTGAATCCAATTCATTTGCGGGCACAATACATTTCTAATTATCATTGTATTCATTAATTCTCATAATATTTCAAAGGCATTTATGAGGACAACTATGAGGTGCGTTCGTTTTGAAAGCCAGGGTTCACCGTTATTCCTCGCCAGAACATTATTGAAGAAGGTATCATCTTCCTATAGTTCTTAGACCACTTAGGGCCAACTTTTGTATTTAATGCATTTTAATTAACAGTAAGTGCATCAAATATTGCTTGAGCATCTTAAAAACGTCTATGGGGTCCTGGTCATAGAGGTTTTATATTGTAAGCCCCGCAAAGCCGCGCAGCCGTTGTGTTCTGAACATGTACGGTGTACAAAGTCAGAGGACCCAAGGCATCAACACGAGATTGAAGAAGACAGGTTTTCTTTTTATATGTAACGTTATTGATACTTGTTGTTAGCAGGGGGTACTGTTAAACTCGGGCTACCGAGTGAGTGTTTGAGGCGGTTTAAACCTATCACGGTGGTATCGAAGAGTTTTTGTGGTAAGTAAAATAAAGAACTGTTCTGCATGATGCTGAATTATGATACGAGATAGTTAGCTACAAGCTCGCTAACGTTAGCTGACGTTATTACAAGTGCAGCTCTTGTACCTCATATGATTTTAAAGGTAACCCTAGTCTGACTATTTGGGATAGCTTGTGCTGCAAAATGTATGTTACTGTGTGTAGTGTGTGAGAACAACAGAGAGTAAATTGTAATTTCCCCACTGGGGATTAATAAAAAGTATAAATCTTTATTCATTTCATTACTTAAGCCGTCCAATCCAAACATATGCCAGTGGTCAGTATGGTCCTCATTAAAATCAATGTGCTCACTCAGTTCCATCATCTCACCTGCATGTCTGGTTACTTAGACCGCAGCAGTATAGACTACAGAAATGAAGTCCAAGAAGAAGAAGAGACAAGATGACTTCCAGAAGGTGAAATTAAAGGTGGGAAAGACCAAGCCCAAAGCTGATAATGCCACCAACACCAACTTCCGCTCAAAGGGAATCCATCTAACCGATCAGCTGAAGAGAGACTCAAGTGGCCCCACCACACACAGACACCTTGGTATCAATGTAAGCTCTTCACCTGTGTTTCACATGTCTATCACATGCATTCACTACAAATACATTTTTGGAATATTTCAATTCCAACATTGCATTCTGCTGTTTTCTCCCCTTTCCCCCTACTTCACTAGGACCTCCTGTCTCAGCTCCACCATTACAGTCCCAATGTGAAACATAGTGCCTTGTTGGGTTTGAGAGAGTTGCTGTCCGTTAATCCCTCTCTGTTAGAGCAGCACCTCTCTCGCCTGCTTTCTGAAGTGGCAGCTGTTTTCACAGACAAGGATGGCAATGTTCGTGTGGCGGCTACACGTGTGCTCAGGTTAGTGAAGCAACAGTGATGCAGGAATACAACAATACAGTAAAAACACTTGACTTTAGTTTATTTCATGAAATAACATGGGCTAAACTGTCTTCAATTGTTCACTGCTTCCAGATTCATTGCACAGTCTGTGCCTGCAGAACGAGTGGCTCCATTTTTCACCCTCCTCAGTGCCCACCTTACTTGTGCCATGACCCACATTGAGACAGGCATCCAGGAGGATGCCATGAAGGTCCTTGATGTGTTGCTGGAGCACTACCCTGCTCTGCTAGCAGCGCGGCCTGCAGTACTCCTTACTAACTTCTTAGAGTTGATCTCTCATAGACAAAGCAGTGGAGGAGCCAAAAAGGCCCAGGATGCTAAGGGACGGACCTGGGCTCTGTCAGTCAACCCTAGCAGGGCTGTGACTAGTCAGCAGTGGCGGCTCTCTGTGCTCCTCAGGTAAGGAGGCCATGTGCACACAGATTCTGAAGAATTTACTTAAGTTCAATTGAAATGCAAACTGCTGACCTTTTTATTTTGTGTCACTTTTATTTCAGGCTTGGGCGATTTCTGCAGGCAGTAGTTGAGGAAAGACCAGTGGAAAGTGATATTTTTATTCCAACAGAAGGAGTGTTTGGCTCCAGTGGAGATGGCAGGCTTACACCTCTGTATCTCAGCTGGGAAGAGCTCACGTACAGCAAGGTCGGGGTGAAGGTGTATGAGCATTCAGGGGCCAAACCAACTCCACAGTCCACTTTTAGACTCAAGTAAGATACCACAAACACCTGAATAGGTATTGAGATGGAATTTAAAACATGAACATATGACGTAACAAATGACTAACTTTGTTTCAGTTAACTTAATTTAAACAATTATATTTCAGGATAAACATATTCTTTATATTATTCTCTTGCTGTGTAGACCGGATGTGGACCCTGGACCCGCAGTGGGTGAGAGTCTGGACTCAGCTGAAGCTGTTCAGAGCTTTGCAGCCACACTGGTGCCTCTTTTGCTAGAAGTGTGGGTAGAAGCCACTACCAGTGACTGTCCCTGGAACCCCACTGAGGGCGCTCACCTGCTCACCCCAGATGCCATGTCTGTAATGTTCCAGGTGTTGTCTATTCTGCAGCTGCTGAGGAAAACTGGCACCACAGCAAGAGCACCAGGATGCACTGGTGAGTCAAGAAGAAGGACATTTTACACAGATGTTTTTTTTTTGTACAAGAAAAGCTTGACTAAAAATGCCTTATCTTTGTGTAGGACGCATGGTTCTATAAAGAATATCTGGGAGATTTTAAGCAGCACTTCATAAAAAACTTTCCCTATGGTACTCGGGACACACCAAAACATAAAAAGAAGGTTGATTTGAAAAGGTAAGGAATATCATTTAATATGTCAAGCAAACATCCCCCTTCTTTAATTTTTTTTGAATCATCACAGTATAAACTACCCAGGATCTGTAATCATACATACTTTTATGAAGACCTTTACTAGCTCTAACTACTGTAATCCCACTGCCCTTCCTTTAGGAGTAAGCAGACTGCTGCCGTCCCAGGGTTGACAGTGGATCCTCTGGCCCTAAACATCACTCTTTGCCAGGTCATGGTGTCCCTCAGCCAAAGGCAAGGACTCGGTCGAGAGAGACAGATGGAGACTGGCTTACACCTCTGAGGACGTTTGTCCGAGACACTCTGGGCAGCGGAGTGAAACTGAGCTACAGGCAGCTTCACATGCTGCTGGGTACTGTGTGGAAGATGGTTCTTACACAGAGAAGCAAAAGTAAGCATGTTGCTGTGTATTTGTGAAAGTGTGTCCGATCTTTTAATAAACGCAAAAGCATGATTTTAGTAGGATTAGTGTTTATTTCTGTGTTTTATATGAAGAGTATGGGTTGGTATCCAGATACTAGTTTGTGAACTAGAATAAATTTTTTTTATTGTAATTTTCATTTTTAATATTTGTGATTTTGTATTGTTGTAGCAGTGACAGAGGAGCTGATGGCAGCAGTGTATATCTACTATAAGCAAAGGAACCTGAATCTACAGACACGATCCCTGCTGCTCTCTTTCTACAGCAAGCTCTACTTGCAGGAGCAAGGACATTCTCACATAGCGAGGTAAGTTCCGTCATTGTTTTTTTATTTTTATGTTTGTTCTTCAAACTGGAGGTTTACAGCATTTGCACACAACAGTAGCTCCATGTTGGAGAGTACCTGTTTTGAATATTAAATTAGATTTAACCTCTAGGAACTTAACATCCTTGCACTATAGCATTATAGTGTTGCACAGCCAGATAGTTGTACAATTGGACCACTAGGTGGCACCACAATGACGTCAAATGTGTTTTTGCATATAACTCCCACATTACACATTAAAAAACTTTACATCCACGTGTTCATTGAATCAAACTGAGTCACCTGTTTTAGGCCACGCCCATTTCTGCTCAAAGTTTCTTTTGCAATATTGCGCTAAGCGTGAAACCAACTTTTCCGAACTTGTCTGCCGCTCGGAGGCTCTGTATCAAATTTGGTAAAGATAGGCCATTAAGGGGCGCTATAATCAACATTTTGGACCATTTTATCTCTTCTGAGGTCAAATGCGTCACTTCTGATTAATAACTCTGTAACTTTATAATTATAACTAGTAGAAACATACTGTCTTTTGGAGCCCCGTTTCTGCTGATGTCTTTGTTGTCTTCCTATCCCTTACAGATGGTTTTGTATCCAGCCTAGAAGCCCATAGTTTTTTTGGGGTCATTGTGCATTTAGTCCATACTGTTACATGCAAGATTGATAACACTGTATGTAAGAAATGTAAATAATTTGTACTTTATATGAGTTATAATGTTCAATAGGTTTATTTTTACACTGGATGACTCCAAATATAATATAATATAATATATAGTATGTGTGTTTTAGACAACACAAATACTATCTGTGAGATTCATGTTCCGTTTTATTTATTTATCTTTATGGTCCTACAACCTTTTTAACATTCAAGTGACCTTAGTGCAGCACAAACATTTCCTGAAAAGTTTTTCCTGAAAAGAAATGGTGTTCATAGATTGACTATGGACAATGTTTTACAAGCTTTTATAGAAAATGAAATCACACTGACCAGAGGTGGTCAAAAATCCTTTAAGGCTCTGGGATATTTGCCACAGCATTATACTGCCAACCTTGCGGCTCACACCTCTTGATATTTCCTGAAGTTTGTCTCCCCACGTTACGCTTTGGGGTTCCGCTTTTGAACCCAAAACCCCGTCATAACTGCTTGCAGTTCTAGTTTTTACTCGTGCTTGTAAACACAGTGGACAGCAAAGACATTTTTCCACTCTGGCGTTGAAGCCTAGTGTTCTAACATTATTTTTTTAGGCCTTTTTGAATGTAACACAAACTTATTTACATTACATTTGTCTGTGTAACAATTGGCTTATGGAGGCCAAAATGAAAATTCTTGAGATTCAAAACCTCACACAGTGCCTTTATATCTAGACACATAATTCCTTACTGTCACTCTGGCTGCATTTGGCTCACATGCACCTCTGTATGTTATCCCTCCCTATGTCTCTCTGAAGGAGTAAAGTGCTGTGTCGATGGTTGGCATCTCTTCCTGTGCAGTTGTCCCAGCTGGGCCACCGTAACCCTGCTCTCTCTGAGCGACTTATCCTGTCCATCCAGGCTGCTGCTTCTCGAAGACATAAAGACCTGCTCAACAGTCTGAACACACACGCCTGCAGGCTTTACGGTACACACACTCAAATAGAGGGTCAAACAAGGAGACAATTTCATACATAATAATTTTCACATGCATTAACAGTTCAGTACAATACAAAATGCAGCAACTATGGTCAGATTGCCAAGGGCAAGAAATGTTACTAAGCCAACAGATTTATGAACCACAAGTTACACCATAGTTTCCCTAGGAGGCGGTGTAACTCCATGTTTCCCACCCCAGACAACTTTGTAAAACTGAACTATAACCAGAGGTAGAAAGTGGTAATAAGCCTGTACCATTTCACTGCTCTGAGGATGTTCGGATAGTACGGCTGGTGTGTGACAGGGGGCCAGGAGAGGAGGGGGGTGGATAGAAACTGCCGTAGAGCCAGCAATTCACCATCACAAGACTCCTTTTGTCTGAGGGCTTCTGACATCAGCATGTGCGTCAGAGACAGACAGAACAACAGTGCACACACACACATAGTACACACACATTATCTGAGCCTTTACTGTAGTGGCTTGGCCTGTCTGTCTCTTTTCATTTTATATCCCCAGAAATTGCATTGCTGTCTCTATACATGTGAAGTGTGTTTGTGTGTGTGAAGATCCGCAGGAAGGAGTTGTGGTGCTTTTACCAGCAGAGTCCCAGCAACGAATGGTGCAACTGCTCTACTTCCTACCCGAGATGTCCCAGTCTCTTCTGGCCAATCTGAGCTGCTGCTGCACCACTGGACGATTCTCTGCCGGCCTTGCTGCCTCTCTAATTCGTATCGTACACCTTAGGTGAGCTTGAAAACCCCCATAGACCTGCGGAGGCCACATGAACACAATTTATTGGCATGTGCGTGTAAGGAAACCCCTTTTTTATAGATTTTTGACAGTGCACGAATGCCCTCACTTTTGGAGTGAAACTGTTAAACTTAAAAAATAATGTTGGGCACTCTAGCCCGCCACCATCAGATGGCAGTGTTGCGCTTTCACAGATAAATTCCTGACATTTTTCTTACTTCTTTCTGCCTGTTGGCAGGTGCTGATGTGGATGCCCTGCATATTTGATGTGCAACTCACGGATGACAATAAAAGCAATTTTTAGATTTCTATATTCTGTTACACACCAAGAGCCTACCTTTACATGCATGCAGTTGTGTGTCTGGCCTTTTGCTTGTGTCAGTGGGGCAGTGTTATACATATTTTAAGGGGAGGCAGTGTTGTGTTCAGATGGGATGTGTGTGTAATGGGAATGATACAAAGAGCTCTTTGGGAGGCTGGAATTTAGAGTTGTCATGGAGCATTGAGAAGACAATTCTCTCTGCATTTGCCTCCTGGGCTTCACAAAACACACTTGTTATTCACTCACATTTCCTACTGAGGTCTATCCTACGCTTGGGACAAGGAAGAATTTTTCATAATTTCTGCGCACGATTATCCTCAATATGGTGCTTTCACAAAACAAGGCATCATGAATGAGAAAAAAAGATGTGGCTTTCCAGCTTTGTGTTAATTTTGAGTCAATAATTGTTTAACGTGTTAACTGGTTGGTTTCTCTAGGTCATCCCTGAGTGGATGGTCTGTTGGGAGCCAGGAAGCGGCTCTGCAGGACGTGGACTACATCAGCTTCTTGTTCTCCACCCTGACAGGATTCTCATCTGACAAGCTCGCCTCCATGCAGGAGGCCGACGATGAGAGCGTCCTGCCTCCCTCCCCTCTCTCACCTCTCAGCATCTACCCCACCCCACTGGAGCATTTCACACACCACTGGGATGTTGTTGAGGTGTGTTTACTGCACAGTCTTTACTATAATTACCCTAAAGCTAACATACATTCTAACTCTTACCAAAGCCGCTGCCAATCAGAAACACTTGGATCGAAAATAAATCTACTAGGAGGTAAAGGAAGAAGAAGACATTATTTTGAAAATTAAAAAAAGAAAGTTGATATTCTGGACACAGCTGTGGTCTTTAAATCCCCCCTGGTCCCTCTCTGTCTCATATAGAGCTCAGAGGGTGGAAGCTTTATCGTGGCACTACGCTTGAGAAGGGAACCTTTATCTCATTGCGCAGGTGGGAGATGATGTGGTTATCGGGCATAGAGGATATGCACAAATGCTAATGAGAGCCCATGGCATGATGGGAGTGTGACATTTCTGCACAGAAATTACAGTTAACGTAACTATGCCCTGGGGCAAGTGTGTGTGTGAGCAAGTGGGAGGGCTTATAATCACTAATTCAGCTCCTCAATTAAGCCCTCAGATCCTGCCTCTCTCATCTCCCTGTCTAAGTCAATCACAGGCAAGTGGTGGGAAGAAGAAGGGAGGGGGACACTTGGTGGCGGGGGGGGGCATTAAGGGATGGGCTGTGTCAATTCTAGTTCGACTAATGAGACGGGATTGTTTTTAATGACGTCGAGAATGCCAACAGGTGCATCGTTTTGATACACACAGGCTCGCAACTCACTCCTGCACTTCAGCACGCACACACACCTGAATTTGATAACATTTAATGAGAAATTTGATTTGGATTTGAAGTTAATGAGGAAAAGCTAAACCTTATTTTTCACCATTAAAAAGTTTGTGGCGGCTTGTTAGGCCTAAAATCCATCTTGTCTCCATCTTAGCAAGAAGGAAAGTTAGATGCTATTTAGTGACCATTTCCTTTTGGTGACGATGAAGCAAAGCGAAGCCTTACTCCATCCAGGCAGGGTGGAGGAAACACTCTGGTGTGCTTTAATGTTGTGTATTTACAGCAGTAATGTGGTTTGTCTGATAAATGCAGGTTAAAGCTGTTTGAGACAGATTTTCCCTTAATTTTCTCGTTAAACGTTTAACGTAATATCTTTTGCGGTTTCATTTAATTATCCTGGCTTACTTTTTCAAAAAACATTGTTAAAGAAGATTGTTAAATTTCCAATGTGTCAGCTCCCATTACCTGACATTACACATCTGGGAAGGAAAAACTTAGGGAAATGGATATCCACAGGGTTTTAAGTCAATAGTATTGGCTACTCCATGACAGTATATGACATTATCCCCAGAATTGTGACAGAAACATAAACTGTTTTTTTTGGCATACTATGTGCATTGTTTGATTCAGAAATTCTAAATTAAAAGTCTATACATCACAGCTTCAGTAGCCCTAAGAAAACTGCTTTTTTATTTTTTAGAACAACCATCCTGATTCTGAGTTTCTTCTGTTTAGAATGTGGGGTTTCCATGTATTCAAGAGCTATAGATTCAAATGAGGCTTAGAAAACTGCTGCTGTTGCACTGCTCTCTAAAGGTTGCAACTTAAGAGAATGGTGCACATCTGCCCACACACTAAAACATTACAGGCTTTGACATCACTGACATACAGCATGCTTGAAGGTTTCAGCCTATAGAGAGCAGTGCAGCAGCTGTTTTCAGCCTTAAGTGATTCACAGGTGGTTTATCATTTAAGGATAAGGCTGGTTGATATTCATTATTTTTGTTATCAATATATCCCATGAAACTACCTGAGGCCACAGTGCATTTCCAACATCCTCATCCTGTCTGTGGCACTTGGCTCTGAGACCATTTGTTCCCATTGGGGATGTAAATCTTGAGAATTGGGTCACAAATATATAAAAAAATAAACACTCACATCACATGAACACTTTCTGCATTCAATCAGCTACTGTTGCATGACACAGCTCCTGTAACTTGTTGCCAGTCCAGTCTTGCCACCCATGGTTATCCAGGGTGTAGTCTTCATAATGCTGATCTGATATTACATATACCTGTCAAGGGCTCTATAGCTCAGTGGTTAGAGCACTGGTCTTGTAAACCAGGGGTCGTGAGTTCAATTCTCACTAGGGCCTTCATATTGTTTGTTTTTTTCCTTGGCAGTCACAAACACCTACATCATTAAAAGAAATAATGGTTATTGTAGTTCTCCCTCTTTTACCACTGCAGAGGGTTAAAATATTTTAACCAAGTCTGATTATAAAACATTTTAAATCTTCACACTGAAAGCACTCTATGGTTACATCGCATTGCTTCAATTATAATTCTCTATCACACTTGAATTCTATGTAAAAAAGCTTGTTTGATATGAAATTATTTTTTGTTTCATTCGTAGGAAGTCTGCCACTGTCTGGAAACTCTGGGTTCAAAGTCTCAGTGCTTTGACATCTTACAAAATGGCATTTGCAAACACCTGGTAAGAAACTGTTTTTCATTGAGCAAACGTTATGTGTAGGATTTCTCAATAGTTGTTTAGTGCTTGTCTTATCCCTTGAACTAATTTTCTTTATGCTTTCATGCTGTTGAAAACATGTACTGAGAAAACAGCCTGTATATATATTATGTGTGTGTTAGACCAAGCTGGGGGTGGTGCCTGACAGTATGGCGGCCGGGCTGCTCAGAGCTGTGTCCAGATTACTGGACCTGTCCGTCCTGCCCATTGAGCCCGTGCTACGCTTCTTGTCTCTGTGCTGCCTCAGCCTGCTGGCTCTGCTCATCTCCCTGGAGCAGGAGATACCTGCCGAAACTAACCACAAAAGGTGTGTGTGTGTATGACTACAACCCTTTACTGATCTGTGTTTGGAGAGGATCTCCTCCTGATATGAAATATTGAATTATTATTAGTAGCAGTATGCCATAATCAGGTGGTCAAGAATTGTGAATCAGGTGGTCACAATTTTAAAACACCTTTGTCTCACATTTGCAGGGAGGCAATATGGGGTGCTTGTGTGTCAGCGTTGAGCACCATTCCTCGCCTGCTGCGAATGGTTTTGCAGTTAATGCGCGTTGCCGATCTGAGTGAGGAGGAGCTGCCACAGCTCGGACAGATCCTGTCAATGCTGCTGCAGCACACGCCGCTCCACAGCCAGCTGCTGGCCAACACTGCTCTGCTGCAAGAGATCATACAACACCTCACGGTAAACACAGCTCACACTTGAAATTCACAACGGGATTTTAAGGCTTTTGTACAATTTGGATGGTGAGATATGTACTTCTCTCTTATGTGATTTCTCTCTGTATGTGTTTCAGAGATATTCACGGGGTGCAACCAGGGAGCAGTGGTTGACAGACTTGCTCTATTGTTATAGCGTCACCGTGGCTCATGGCTCTTCCGCTCGCCGTGGAAACCTGAGCCTTCGAGACATGTACTGACCGATGCACCCACCGGACCGGCATCTAGTGTGTTGCTCAGTTGACCCTCTCAAACATCCTACAGTGACTTTGAAACAAAAGCGATTGAGTACATACAACTACACTTTCAGACAGGAATACAATGAAATGACATGTTTTTTTTTTATTGTGAGTGACTATGAATACTCTACATTCTTGTTTTAAGAGCTCTAGTTTTTTCTGTCTTAAGCTGCCTCTTTAGCCTGGCGATTGTCTGCCCCTCTATTGCCTCTTCGGAGCATTCTTGCCAAACTTTGTCCAGTGCTTACAGGGGTACCTGGCAACTTTTGATTTCAAAACAAAACAAAAACTGAACTGAAAAGAGGAAAAATAGCTAATTAAAGTAAAATACTAAGTGCTCTGCCTTTTGTGTCCATTTTTATTTTATTTCTTATAATACAATTAAAAAGAAAACATTTAGGTACATCTAAATATACACAAGATTGATTATTTTTGGTCAAATGCATATTAAAGTAAATAATGGCATAGCACATCTTTATCTGAGCGGGACAGCACTGTGTGTGTGTGTGTGTGTGTGTGTGTGTGTGTGTGTGTGTGTGTGTGTGTGTGTGTGTGTGTGTGCCCGTGTCTGCAGGTGGGCTATCTGTATGACCGGCTGTTGATAGACTGCTTCATTCTCCACAACAGGAGGAAAGGTTATCTCAGTGTGTGTGCAAGAACTATGGAGATGGGGTGTGTATGTGTTCCTTCCAGAATGGATGAAAGGTTATCTTTTACACACACCATTTCTGTAGACTTAACCCCATCCTGTGAGGTCATGGCTCTGATGTCATATGGCTTAATTTTAGAAAGCTTGGCCCATTGAGCGAACAATGTGTAAAGTAATTCTATAGAGGTAATGCTGCCAGCCAGCTGAGAAAACATCTAAGAACATTAGGTGTGTGTGTGTGTGTGTGTGTGTTCCTGTGTTTGTGTGTGTGTTCGTTCAATGTTTTGCCCGGCCTCTGGTCCCCTGTCCAGCACTATGTGGTCTCAGGTGGTACGAGTACTGCTTGGCTTGATTCATGGCCTCAGTCAGGTGCACACAGTCAATAGCGCTCACTGTAGAATAAGCACATAAAATTACTTTGTAGAGACTTCTTTATTAAAACTGTGCTGGTGGATGTGTTCACTTACACTGGCTCTGGGTGCGTAAGGGCATGTCCAGGAGCAGCTGAGACTGAGCGCCCTGAAGTGAACGCCCTCGTCTGGCCATAGAGTTGCCTAATGGACAGTAAAGAAAAATGATTGAATGATATCTTCATTAAGATTTGAAGCACATCATGCGAACAGTTTCTGCATTCCATCAGCTAATGTTGCATATGATAGCTCAGGACACACCTGTAAAATGTTGAGCTAGTCAGGTCCCACACCCATTTTTGTTTGTTGTTATTGTATTAGACAATGGCTCTATGGTTAGACACTTATCTTGTAAACTAGAAATTGTGAGTTCAAACCCTACCCAACTGTGTAAAATAATTAATGGTCACAAGCTAACACCTATTAAAAAAAAAAAAAAAAAAACTCCCAGTGTATCAACTACTTATTGCAGACTTAACACACGCACATGTTTCAGAAGAGGTACCTTATGTGTAATTGTCGAATGTGTTGAAGGAGCAAAATTGACTAAATAATTTAACTTTATTGTGTTTTTAACGTACAAAGTTTGCACTCCAGTGCAGAGGATCAACAAATCCATCAAGAATGCACACAGCAATTATTTGATATGTATAGTTTTTGTTTTATCTGGGATGCAAAAATTCCTTTCTCTCTCAATGCATTTGTTATTTAATGCCATTCAGATATATGAACAGATATAAATACATTTGAAATAAAAATAAAATAAAAAGCAATTTTAAAAATGGTTTATGGTGATTAACAGAGCAGTGTGACCCAAAGGTATGTGTCAAATGTCTGTCTTCTACTCAGTAAAAAAAAAAAAAAGACAAAAAAGGAGTGCAAGTGGGAAAAAAATAGTCTCGTGTGTGTGTGTGTTTAGCTGATAGCGTTACGCAGTCGTCTGACATTCCCCCTGACAGCTCTGAACTTTTCACAGTGCCAGGACTGTCATGGAGCAAGAAGGGGAGAGAGGGAGAGAGAGAGAGGTGAGGTGAGAAAGGGGAGGAGAAAACCACGTCAAGAGGGTCTATCGGTCCGTCTGTAAGTGGTAATGACGTGTATGCTTGTATGTTTTGGCGCAGCAAGGTTTCTGCCCATTCTCCAATCATCACCTGGTGATGTGTGATGAAGGTCAGGCCTGTCTCTGGGGCGAAACCTTACCAGAGGTTCTACACAGGACACCAGGCTGATACTGCCCTGTAATGTGGATTAAAGCATCACCCAGGCATATACACAGATTCCTGTTCCCAGAGTTTGTCACTTACAGCGTGTTCTACACTGGTATGCCAACCATCCTGATTCTGAGTTTCTTCTGTTTACAATGTGGGGTTTCCAGTATTGACATCACTGACATACAGCATGCTTGAAGGTTTCAGCCTAAAGAGAGCAGTGCAGCAGCTGTTTTCAGCCACAAGTGATTCACAGGTGGTTTATTATTTAAGGATAAGGCTGGTCGATATTTATTATTTTTGTTATCATCAGTATATCCCATGAAAATACCTGAGGCCACAGCGCATTTCCAACATCCTCATCCTGTCTGTGGCACTTGGCTCCGAGACCATTTGTTCCCATTGAGGATGTAAATCTTTACTAGTGGCTCACAAATATATAGTTTCATTCAAAAAATAAAAAATGAACACTCACATCATGTGAACAGTTTCTGTATTCATTCAGCTGGTGTTGCATGACACAGCTCAGGACACTCCTGTAACTTGTCAATCAGGTCCCACACCCATGGTTGTCCAGGGTGTAGTCTTCATAATGCTGATCTGAACACATAACACTCATCAAAGGCTCTATAGCTCAGTGGTTAGAGCACTGGTCTTGTAAACCAGGGGTCGTGAGTTCAAATCTCACTAGGGCCTAAATATTGTTTGTTTTCGATTGATTTTTGTCTTAGCAGTCACAAGCAAACACCTAAATTATATTTTTTTAAAAATCCAGAACACCTACATATCACAGATTTAAAGACAGGAATTTTACAAGAGGTAGTTTAACAGATTTAATACTGTTTTGAGTTTATTCCGAATTATTTTATTCTGCTGCAGTACAATAGAAGTCTTCCTTCATGTTTGAAGTTGATCACGTCAGAGATCTTAAAAAACAGTTTCTTGGTAATTTGTAATATATGTTATGTTTTGAATTTCCCAGTAGTTTCTGATGTCCTTACCCTGTCTGTGGCGCTCAGCTCACTGTTCCAACTGAGGACTTAAATCTTTGCAAATACGTCACAAATACATAGTTTCTTTCTCTTAAGACTCATTATTTAAACAGAAGTAAATGGCACATTTGTTGGGGACTACTTTCAGTTGCAAATTTGGTGCACAAGCGAGTATTTAATGTACAGTATGTTAGCAGGACAGCAAATGTGGGATTTACTCAAAATAAACAGTACCTGTGTTAATTGTTATGATGCAACATGAGTCACCCAGTTTGGCTCATTAAGGTTTTTTTAAAATAGTTTTTGGACAAAAATGACACACTACTGCACAGTTTTGATGTTAGCTCCAGTTGGCTCTGATGGAGTCTCAGCTCTGAGTTTACATTTGTTCAATTTTGACCTGCAGTTTTGCACTGTCAGCTAATGGAAACAGTGATGCACTATGTTATGTCTTTATAATAATGACTTTTCTATTTCCAAACAGCGTGCCATCACTCTGATTAATACACTGTTACACTACCAGAGATATAAACTACAGCATCACTCTCAATGACTGTTTAGGGTCTGTAATTGCTCTGCTCAACAGTCATGCAATATATAGTTTATCGGTGACATTGCATCCTTTTTTGGAGCTGAGTTAGCCTGATGTCGTAATACTCATTTGGGGCGGCTGTGGCTCAGTGGTAGCGTGGTTGCCTGCCAATCGGAAGGTTGGTGGTTCAATCCCTGTCCCATGTCGAAGTGTCCTTGACACTGAACCCCCCGAGAATGTTTATCTGATGAGCAGGTGGCACCTTGTACGGCAGCCTCGGCCACACACAGCATATTTACGTACACACTTTGACATGGGACTGCAGGGATTGAACTACCAACCATCCCCTGTGGGCAGGCGACTGAGCCACAGCTGCCCGTATGTTGAACTTTTGCCGAATCCCGTAGGAAGGACGGCAAAAACATTTTTTCGATCAACAACTGCCTTGATCGCAGTTCTCTGTTCCTCTTTTAAAATGTATGTGCTGTCGATATCTTCTATAATAGACACAATGGCTTAATCTATACATCTTGACTCTCCAGTGGCAGCCGTCTTTGTCTGTCCATCATCGTATAAAGCCCGCCCTGACAATTTGGTTGGTCCGAACAGCTCTGGTTCAAACATAGTTGCTCCACAACGGATCAAGTCCAGACCAAACTTCCCAACCTTAAATGTTGTGGGTGGGGTAAGTTTGGCTGGCATCCAGGCTAGGGCTGTGTAAGAGTGTGTGTAAGGGAAAAGCAATGATCTCACCATAGATACTTTGTAGCACTGAGCTCTTACTCGCTGGCAGTTTGGTGGGTTGAGCTCGGATTTCCATCTTCTTCCTGTTGTGGGCGTGGTTTGCATCACTTGACTCTACCTCCTCGCGGGGCTGTACCTCTCTCCGCCTGTGTGTGTGGAACCTGCAGATGCACATTCATGCAAGCACATTCACATGCATGCTGTTCAATAAAAAAATTCAGACTGAGTTCAAAGGTCTAAAAGCTGGCAAGTCCTCACACTAGTACTCACTAAGCATAAACAAAGTAAACAGAGTTGATTTAAGGCAGTTAATAGGGAGCACATACAGAATTTAATTGTGAAGCTGAATGGAAACAGAGGGCCTCCTGCGGCGGACTGGCAACCTCTAAGAGCAATATAGAGTGTGTAAGAGAGAGAAAAGCAAAAAGAGGCTGCTGGTAGCTATTAGAGCAGCACGGCTGAACTTTTAGCCTCTTGTTAAACCAGTATGAAAGCTCTAGATTATAGCCCCCCCTGTCCCCTGCCCCCCTGTCTCACCCGTCTCCCACGCTCTCCCCCCCACTGCTCAAGTGTTGATGGTATCCAGACTGAACATCGGGGGGGAGTTACAGGAGAGATGAGAACGGGATGGCATGTATGTGGGAGAGGGCACATGTGGGCACCACATGGCACTGCCAATCTCCCACAGCCAGAGAGGCTTCAGCTACTGAAAGCTCCCGGTACAAACACAAGCGCACACATGTAAACTCACCTTCGCCATGCTCCCTGGATGATGCGTGCAGCCTCGTTCCGTCTCCTGCGCTGCTCTTTGTTGTGCTCCATGTGCGTGCGTGTTGAGATGGGTGCATGTGTGGCAGACTGAGTCTTTCTCGAAGGGCTTTTGTGGTCTAAAGATGGACTGCTTCTTAATGACAGAGTGTGAGTTTGTTCTTTGGTGGTGGCCTTTTCAGAAGTCTGCTCCTTGAGGCTCCTCTGCTTTTGTTGAGCGGTGTGAACATCAGTCTTGCTGGGGGCAGTCTGCACAGTCACGTGAGCGTCTCTCTTTTTTAGAGGGACGCATTCTCTGGTAATAGTGTCAGTTTGGTCCGTCACTGCAATGCTTGTGAAAGGAATGCATGTGCTTGACTGAGGTCGTTCCCTGATTTTGGGCATAGAGGGGGGTCTGGGTTTGAGGCTGGGTGGCTGGCTGCAGCTGGCAGGAGAGAGAAGTTCCATAAGCCTGGTGGTCTGGAGAACACCGTGCACAGGGTCACAGCTCACATGACAGTCTCGGCTCGAAGCACCAGGAACCACATGTGTTTCAGCTGCTTTACTTCTTCTGGAAGATTTGCTCTTTTGGACTGGTGGGGAGGTGAGAGAAAATTTAAACACAAGTTGTACAAGTATCATGGAGTTTTGAGCATTCATATATGTCATTTTGTATTATCAATATCACACCTTATGCAAATGAATAAATAAATAAAATGCCCCAGACAAAAGTTTATTTTTAGCCTCTAATACTAACATCAATATCATCAACGGTCGACCTACGATATTCAAGTTCCCTCGAAGAAACAAGGATTGTTTTTCAGAAAAAGAATTTTTGCACATTTGTACCTTTGAGTCTCTCCTCTTTGCTTTTAGCGCGTTCAGCTTTGGATGATTTCTTTTTTTCCACCACTGAGTCATTCATGGATAGGTCCTCCATAATGTTCACTAAGGAGAGCTTTTCTTGCTCTGTTCTCACCAAAGAGACCCTCCGTTTTTCTGCAGTGGCCACAGAAACTTTCCGCACAGCTTCTCTCCTCCGCTGTTCTTCCTCTCGCTTCCTGAACAACAAGAAAAGTGGTAGCTTATAGTTTTGTCTGAAATTCACCACATGAACAGCCAAGCGGAACATTCATGTTTAGACTTTCTTTTAAATGTTTGGACATTTGTTTTAAAGGGATTTTATTTTATTTGTGTGTGGGATTTGGTGACACTGACATATTTGGGTTAATGCACATCATTATATATAATGTCCACTCATCATCTAATTTCATGTCAAGACAATACCAGGTACCCTGTCTGTTCAAAGACAGTTTTTAAGTTGTGCAGCAATAAAACATTTGGTCACAGTTTGGTCATTAAACAGCAAAAAAAACAACAACAATAATAGGCAAGATATTTTGATTATTATTATTAAGAAAAACATCTCAATCAAAGACTTATATCTCAATAAAACTGCCTGCTTGAAATAATAAAGTTAAAGTTAATGTGCCTTTTAAAACAAACTTGCCTCTCATAAGCATTCAGTAGAAAGGTGAGACTGGTGAGCAAATGACAAAAGGAGAACAAACCAGAAGAGAGAGACAGGGGGAAGACGTATGTGTGTGCATGGACGACAGATAGAAAGATAGATATAGAGAGAGTGTGACTTTTCCTATCTGGTGAGAAGAAGACAGAGACAGATAATGAAGACAGAAACAGGGGTGAGTTATTGACATAATGCATGCAATTGTCATACGCAAAAGGTATCACGTGAGGGATGTTTTTGAGAGTCAGACAAGTATGAGCATCATGAAGCAAGAGAAACGATGACTAAGGGCGTAGTATGAGTGGCTCTGTAGGTCTATCAATGCGTGTGATCATCTCTCACTTGGCTGCATCCTTGCGCAACTGCTCATGCCTCATGAGGAGCTGCTTTCTCTCCTTGAAGGCCTTGCGAACGGTGTAGCCCTTGTAGACAGCTTGGATGGAGGCAGCAGCAATGTCCTGGATGGCTGCTATGGACAGAGCGCCATGCTCCAGCATGAACTGAGTCACCTCACTGTGGCCCCCAAGAAGAGCGTAGTCCAGAGGAGTGTACCTGCATGACACAAACACTAGTGTCATTCATATATTTCCCCACTTCTACTCCCACCCCTCTCCTCACCTCCAGATCCTCCCTCTTGACAGGCTCTCACCTCTCTTCAGTGTGCTCCATGTGATTAGGAAAGGTGTTGTAGCCCAGCAGCAGTTTCACAGCATCCAGATAACCATTGTTACATGACCAGTGGAGAGCGGTCCGCCCCTGTGCACACATAAAAAGAGCACCCATTGCAATTTTAGTTGTGTCCAAAAGCTCAACATAACTCACACGTATGAGTAGATTTTTACCTCCTTGTCCTGTAAGTTTGGATCAGCATTGTTTTCCATGAGAACAGCCATGCAGGTGATGTAGCCACCATAAGCAGCACACTGCAGAGGAGTCCGTCCTGCCTGGTCCTGCCCAGGCGAAGTCAAACATTAACAGCCAGGTGCAGGGAAATTAAAAGAGTAATTTAGGATTTATGAGGTTGAGCCGGATTGTATACTCCCTGCTCATGAAGCAGTGCAGTTGAGTGTGGTTTATTTCCATGTGTCCTTTGACTAATTCTGGACATGCCACTTCAGCTGTCCAACTGATTTTTATTTTTATTAACGGGAGACAAATCTACAATCCTCATAGTGGAAAATGTGAGTAATGAGTATTGAACAGGGATTTGTAGATCCTAAAGGTTTTGTGTATATTGCGGGTATGTGCATTCATACCTGTACATTGGGACTAATCCCATTCTCCATCAGTATCTGGCAGACCTCAGCATTCCCTCCCAGAGCTGCCCAATGCAGAGCGGTGTGACCATCTACATCTACCAGGTCCACGCGTGCAGAACCTTTATTTATTACATTACATTTACATTTCAGTTGAGGTGACGTACTCAGAGACTTATTGTGTGCAACACTTGAACAATCATGGACTTTAATATTGCCATGACTCTAGAATAGTAAGGTAAAGATAAAAACACAGTGGAACAGAAAATTTGATAATTGGGATGCTTGCACATACAGTATGCACCAATTACACCAACCTTTGATGAGTGTAAGTATTACGTCTCTGTGTCCCATCTCGCAAGCCCGAAACAGCGGCGCGTGTTTCATCACATCCAGAGAGTCGACCATTGCTCCCCTCTCCAACAGCAACTTCACTGTGCTCACATGGCCTGACAGCGAGGCCGCATGGAGTGCTGTGTGAAGAACCACACATACAGAAACACATAAAAAATTCCTGAGATAAGAGGTCCTGAATCTAACTGGACAGTGAACACCCTCAGGACAACTGCTCCTCCCCCCGTCTGCTTGTTTCTTCATTCATCCCCTTGACTGCAGCTCCTCTCTGGGCTGTGGCTAAAGCCTGGTCAATGGCCAGTTAAACAGACAATGACATTTAATTGGAGCAATAAACTTGAGCCTCTTGTCTTAGTGGCAACCCCTCCTTCCCCCCTCTCTCCAGTCCCCAGACAGCACAGACTAGAGTCAAGTGCATGAAAGTGATCTGGGCACCAGTCAGCTCCACTGCCCTTCACACCATCTCATCAGGATGACTCAACCGTTGCATGTTATGCATGCATAAACAATGACTGCCTGGCTGAGTAGAGGGGCTATTGCCATGGAGATTATTTGTCCATACAGCCTCGGGTGTCAGAGCATGGCAGTAAGCGTTTGTGTGTGTGTCAGAGGACAGAGCAGGCAGTGGTGGGAGTCTGTTCAGCGGGCTCACACTAATTTTGCTGACAGTATCACTTTCCTCTCTCCCTCCGTTTTGCAGTCTCTCTAGCACCTAGGGGAAAATTCCCTGTGACATCATCACCCCTGGCCTGTTGGTCAAGTAGTTAAGGAGACTCCTCCTTGCTCCTCTTGTTTCTCAGGTGCTCACCAGTGCCTCCATACTTGTCGGCCATGTTGATGTCAATGTGAGGGGTGAGGGCCAGCATGGTGCAGATGACATCATCACTGCCCTTCCCAGCGGCCCACATGAAGGCTGTCCTCCCCTCCAGATCGGGTTCATCCTTCACAGACGGGTGGGACAGAAACACACCCACTGTCTTCTACAGACACACACAGAAAGACAACTGTTTTTTGTGCAGTTTAGTTCATCGGGACTATAGAAGGATACTGAACATACAGAATGGGACTGATTTACTTAAATATCCACATATTGTGTTTTAGAAAAGGTGCATGATGATGACTCAGTGGGTTCCCCAGCTTTAATTGTGACTCACAGCATTGTTGCTCTGAGCCCCATAGTGCAGGGGTGTTGCTCCTTGGCTGTCTGAGGGAATAGTGCCTGATGTGTTTCTCTCCAATAGCAGGTGGACGATTCTGGCATGGCCTGAAAAACACATGTGTACATTAGGGGGATGTGTGTTGGGAGCTGGGGCCACTGCTCAACGTTATTCTTCTACAGTTTACTTTACAAAACTATTAACAGAGAAGCAAAAAAAACACATCAAGTCAACATAAGTCAAGTATTTACCTTGTATTTGTCTTTGTATGGTGCTACACAAACAGGTTATAGGAACCAGAAACAAGGGTCCAAAGCCATGCTAGCAGCTCTGTGAGGCTGCACTTTGGCACAGCAGAGCTTTGAGCTAAATGCTAATGTCAGCGTGCTGATATTGATGATACTCACTGAAAATGCTAATATGCTAATGTTAAGCAGGTATTATGTTTATCACGTTCACCATCTTAGTTAAGCGTGTCAGCATGCTAACATTTGCGAATTAGCACTAAGTACAGCTGAGGCAGATGGGAATGTCACCTGGCACCAGAGGAAAAGTCATCAAAAGGATCATCAAAGTCAGTATGAATCATCCTCTGGGGACCATGAATGTCTGTACGACAATTCGCCTGATAGTTGTTGAGATATTTTAGTCTGGACCAAAGTGGTGGACCAACAGACCGACAAACATCTTCTAGAGACACGCTGCTAGTGTGGCTAAAACTAAATAAAACATTTTCTAATCATGGGGGAAATTACTAGTCCATGTTGGCTTTGATTCAGTTGACCAGTATAAAAATGTTTTGTGGAAAGTGGTTATAATTTCCACATATCCTGAAATCTCTTATGTCATGTCTTGTGTAGCAGACATTCAGGCTGCAGTGGGCCACATACATCCTGTTCACTCACCAAGCAGAGCTGCCCAGTGCAGCGGTGTTCTGAAGAGGTTATCATAAGCGGTCACATTACAGCCCTTGTAAGACGTCAGCACCTCTACCACTGCTTCGTTACCATCGGCAACAGCAAAGTGTAGGGGCGTCCGCCCCTCATAGTCCTGCCAGTTCAACAGGGACTCAGTGGGAGCTGCTTCCTTCACACACACACACACACACACACACACACACACACACACACACACACACACACACACACACACACACACACACACACACACACACACACACACACACACACACACACACACACACACACACACACACACACACAGAATGACGGATGAGGATAAAGGAGGATAGATGATGATGGTGATGTTGATGATGACATCATCATCATCTATCCTCCTTTATCTTGAGAGCATGTGTATGTGCACAATAGTTTGTACCAGTATACAGCGGACAGTTTGTGTGGCGCTTGGTTCCTGACTGTGCGCTGCCCAATGCAGAGGGATCTTGCCCTCGCTGTCTGGGATGCCTATGTTGGAATCATGCTTGATCAGAAGGCGAACGTGTTCTGGTCGGTTATAAAATGCCGACCAGTGGAGAGCGGTTTGCTGCACAGAGAAAGAGTGAGAGAGAGAGAGATGAAAAGAAAGAGCCAAAGATAATGAATATATTTCAAAACAGAGGGGGCTCTTGTAACACCAGGTTTGAGGTTTTAATTTACGTTAAAAAGAAATTATTCCACTTTAACAGAAAATATGAGAGCAACATGCTACACAAAGCTCTTATTGAAAATCTAGCATTGAGCTGAGATTGTACTTTAGATACTGCCGTTATGACGGTTAGTAAGCTATTCTGAGATTTGCTGAGACCACTGTCATCTGATACGATGATGCATATTGGATTATTACAAAACTAACTACTGATGTCAGATGTACACCAGCTCCAACAGACAAAGGACACTGTGTTTGTGGTCTTATCATCAGAACACAGGACAAAGCTACAGATTGTTAAATTGTTCACTGCTGTGTGAGCAAGCCTCTCGGTGTTTATGTGTGTAATGACCTCAAATTCCTGCTGCTTCTTATAAACTATCTTCAGTCCATCAGTTTATTGGTCAGACGCCCAGACTGGCTGCTTTCTGACTGAGGACAAACTATGGACAGTTGTGAAGGCAAAACATCTTCCAACAACGTATTTGTGTATATCTGTACTGTAGTACCTTGTTCTTGTCTTGTGTGTCAACCTCTCCAGGTCCGATGTGTTTAAGCAGCAGGGCGAGGGCTTTTGGGGAGGGGTGTCGTGTGGCCAGGTGAAGTGGGGTCATCTCCTCTAAATCTTTCTGCAGCCAGTTAGCACGCCTGGACAGCAGCAGCTTCAGGAAACGCACATTCCCCTGCGACACGCAAGCACACTTTGCTCAGAAATCACCAATGCTCCTCAATATTAGTCATGAACGAGCAGCAATGACACACACACTCCCACACACAGACACTGCCCATGCTTTGAGCTGTGTCTGATTCAATCTGTAGGCCATCCATCTTCCCAATCCTGCCTCTCTGTTCAGCGTCTGTGATGAGCTGTTAAACAGTAAACAGTGGCTCTCTGCCTGTCGTCCCCTCCACATCATCATCATCATCATCCTCAATTTTGGTCTCTCACCAGTGGACCGTCGTGTGATGTATTGTGCAACAGCTGTTGCTGGACGACAAGGTATGTGTGTCCATGTTGGCATGACCATGTACACATGTGAGTGTGTTTTGTATATTTGCCATCCTGTGACCACAGTCTGACAGATCTATCTTGTGTGTGAGCATGCATCTAGACTGTGAGTGTGTGTGTGTTCCCATCCACCCTATTCTCAGTCCAATTAGATCGGTAATCCCTGGCCTCTCTCCCTGTCTCAGCCGTTTATTGATCAGATGTCAAAGAGACAGGGCTTCCTATCACTAGCATCCCCCAACACACACACACACAAACACACACACACACACACACACACACACACACACACACACACACACACACACACACACAGCTATTAGACAGACACTAATTACCTGCCCTCTTTCTTCAATGATATGATGATCCTGTATCAGTATTCTCATAAAAGAAGGCCCCAATATATAAATTAGTTGTAAAGAGACATTATTAGTCCCACATCCCACTGTTGCCCTGCTACATCTAGCAAGAGACAACCGACCACCCTGTCTCATTATTATTGTCTCAGCTGTCTAGACTGCAGTGGAGATAACATTAATATCTTTTCGTTGCATAGGTTTTGGTGGTCAAATTGCTGTGAAACAGGACTTTGTCAATGTAGAATAATTCTCAAATTTATAAGATGTAAGTATAAGTGAAACTCATAGCTACACTGTTTGTGTGGCAGGCCTATATCAGTTGATACCCCCCATAAGCCCTAAAGTTATAACTACAGCCACTAGGGGGCACTGGCTTCCCACTCGAGTTTATGGACTGTCACAATTACTCTATTTTCCATTCATTAAATCTTAGTCTTCACATTCATTCCATCGTTATAAATCCATCCACTTATTAATTCTTGTGAATTAAATTTGTCAACTTTATGCCATAGGCATGCGTGTGCTCCAGTGTATGTCTGTGTGTGTGTATTTGTGGATGTCCAAACCTTCTGTGCGGCAAGGTGCAAAGCAGTGCGCTGGCTGTGGTCGGTCTTGTTGACCGAGGCTCCGGCTTTCAACAGAATCTCTGCACAATCCAGGCGGTCAGCCAGGACACAGTACATCAAAGGGGTTCGGCCAAACTGGTCCTCACGGTCCCGCAGCGAGGACTCTGCTACATACACATATACACAAGGAAAAGCTGAAGGTTAAAGTCAGAAGGTAAGCCCTACTAGAGACCAAGATTTGGGTCAATGTGCGCTGAATTGTCAAAGAACAATTATGTGGCTTGTGATAGAATATGTTATAAACTATATGTAAAAGGCCACTCCTTGTGCTTAAAATGCAGCCTTTTACTGCTTGTGTTTAATAGGAATTCCACTTCCAGGTTTCTCTATTTAGTTGGAGAGCCTGGAAGCCATAATGAAATACTGTGACAATGATAACCTGAAGGACCAGGTCACCTCCTTGCAAAGAGTAAAAGAATTTGCAATGATCAATTAATGCTCTTCCTATACATGTATACATGTATTTTGTTTTAAAGATTATTGTTTTGGCATTTATTTGATAGGACAACTTAAACATGAAAGGGGGGAGAGAGAGAGAGAGAGAGAGAGAGAGAGAGAGAGAGGGGGATTGATATGCAGCAAAGGGCCGCATGTTGGAATTGAACTTCCTGCTTCCTTCCTTGCTGCTACAGTGAGGGCTGAGTCTCCTTACATGGGGCATGCACTTTACCAGGTGAGCTACCCAGGCACTCCCTCTTCATATTTGTTTTGCTGGACATTTTGAGCCTGAGCGAGACTCTTTTTCTGCATTATCAAGATTAAATATCAACATGGCTCAATGTCCACATAATGTCAGCACTTTCACAGAAGGGTGGACCATCCTTTTAACAGAAGGACCATGGTGCCGGCTTCCATGCTGATGAGCACCTGCTCTGCTGTAATCTCTCTATGCAAAACCCTAAACTCCTGCTAGCTGCTGCAGCTGTCCCTGCACTCTGAAATTTCTACAGATGTGGTCAGTGCAAATAAATGTTTCTTTCAGAAATTAAAGCAACACATTACTACTCATTAATGTGAGTTGAACCCTGTGGGATTGGGGTGTTTTGATGGCTCTGTGTGCCCTATGCGATGCAGTTTATGTAGTAAATAAACCTGTAATATGTTTAGAAGCTGATTGCCTACCTGTGATGAGTTTAAGGAGGGCGCTTTTATCTCCATTGACAGCTGCAGCATGAACCTGCGAGCCGAAAGACGCAGCAGGTCCTGGGCTGGATGTCGCTGAAGACTGCAACACAAACATATAGAAGGTAACCAAGAAGGAATAATTCAACCTGCATGAACACTCAGCTGTTTAATACAGTGAAATTAAGCGGAGTCTAGACTGCTTCCTTAACATTCATTTAGCCGTAAACACATCCACAACTGGACATAATCACACTTAAGTCATTCATGCATAATTCCATAATAAGACATGTTAAAATGGCTATGCTAATGGAAATTTGGAAAACACTCCCAGTCACCACAAAAAAACAAAAATTTAAAGAAATATTACTTAACTCTCACATCCAAAGACACCATTTAAAATGTTTCCCAAATAGTTATATTTCAGGCAGATAACAAACACCTAAAGGCCTGTTTACAGATACTTTCCGATGTTTGCTTACAGTAGGGAGTGTGTGCGCACGCTTGTATGTGTGCGCTTGTGAGTGTATATGTGTGTCTGCTCCTGCTGAGAGGGCTAAATCTCTTCCTGGCCCCACTTAACCAGAGCCCAGTGAAAGCTGGGTAATCTGCAGACAGGAAGCAGCTGGGCAGGGGGAGACCCTGTGTGAGCATATAAGAGGGGGGGTCTCTCTTCATGTCTTATTCATGTCTCATTAATACTGCAGCATGCCTTGCTATGTGTGTGTGTGTGTGCATGCATGCATGTGTGTGTATGTGGGTTTAGAGATGTGGGACAAGCCCTGCGGGGCACAACACAAAAATCAATTATTACCCCTAAACACACAAATGCTGGAGGCACAAACTCATGCCTCATGCCACAATCTGAGATTTCTCCAAGACATTTTCATCAGGCCTACAAATAGATGTGATTCACTACTATCAGTTTTATAAAATAGCAATTAATAGGAAATATTGATATATACAGTGGCTTGCATACATTTACAAACCCATGCTAGCAATAAAAAAACATTTTTTGGAAATTGATCTTAATGCCTTAATTAAAAAAAGGAAAATCCTTTTAAGGACACCATTTTTCTTTGTGAATGAATAATGTATTGTAAATAAATAAATGTTCTTCCTTAAAATACAGGGGGCATAAGTATACACACCCCAATGTTAAATTCCCATGGAAGCAGGCACATTTTTATTTTTAGAGGCCAGTTATTTCATGGATTTAGGATACTATTCATCCTGACAAAGTTCCCTTGGCCTTTGGAATTAAACTAACCCCACATCATCACATCCTCTTCGCCATACCTAGAGATTGGCATGGTGTTATTTCAGTTAGCTTAATAGCTGGTTTGATTTGCATTGAGAGATGATCTTATGGAAAGTTCCCCATGCCTATCTCTATAGGCTATTTTAATTCCAAAGGCTAAGGGAACTTTATCAGGATGCATAGTATCCTGGATCCATGAAATAACTGGCCTTTAAAAATAGAAATGTGCCTGCCTATGGGAATTTAACATTGGGGTGTATTTTAAATGTGCCTGCCCCCTGTATTTTAAGGAAGAAAATGTATTTATTTTCAATACATTATTCATTCACAAAGAATTTTTTTCCTAAATCTTTTGAATTAAGGCATTAAGATCAATTTCCAAAATATGTTTTTTTTAATTCCTCTTTTTAATCAACTTTAGCATGGGTGTGTAAACTTATCCAAGCCACTGTGTATATATATATATATATATATATATATATATATATATATATATATATATATATATATATATATATATATATATATATATATATATATATATATATATATATATGTGTGTAAGTATAGTATATAAGTATAAGCAGGCTGATTACTTCGGTCACAGTTTCACAGTTTTGAAAACTGTTAAAACTCTTGGTAGGAAAATTGAAGAATCTGAAGGGAGGAGGGAATACTCCAGTGTCCTCCTCCCATCTATCTTATCCCCCCCCCCCCACCTCATAAAGTGTTCTCCTGTAGACACTGCGTGCAGCATGGCAATTACCCATCATGCTTGCTGCTTTCTCACGCTCTGCCAAGTAGTGACAAAGACTTAATACAGGTTAGTTAATACATTTACTGCAAAGTAGGTCTGTGTGCACGTAAAGAACGATAGTAGCTGCACATAAAAGGTGTGTGTGAGCGTCGGTGTGTGTTTCTTTGTGCACATGTGCCACGTCATGGGAAGTTATTTTCCGTGAGAGAGCTTTTACAGGGGCTTTACTAAAATCAACCACAACCATCTCTAAACATCTCTAATTTACAATGATTACTGTGTGCATGCGCAATGCGTGTGCATACGCACATAAACATGCACATTCTGCAAACACTAATATCTAACACATGCAGAAATGGCAGAGGTGACATGGCCACGCTTTCAGAGGACTGATACTTCTTTTCAATCATGACAAGAGTGCATTCTTAACTTTTGTTTTACTTCTGTTGACTTATTTTGATATTTTTCTGCATTTTTGAGTCAATATGAAAGCCCCCAGCTGCCACAAAAAATATGAATTGATTTGTGAATAATCTTAGATTCCAAAAAAAAATCATAATTTGGCCAAACACTGACATGAGGGACACAAGTCGATACTTGAATCTATGCGAGAGACATTCATATTGCCAAAAGCAGGCAATTAGAGTTTCATAAGGACCTGAGTGTTTTAGAAACTCCTACAGTGCATCCAAATTTGGCTAAAAAGGCTTTTGTGATGCAGTGTCTGAAATCAAACAAAAGAGGGTGTAAAAACAACACCAGGTCCTGTTGAGAGGTTTGAAGTGGTCTCATTTAGCCATTCACACGTGTTCCTCAGGGAGCACTCCACTTGTTAATATGAAGACAATAACTCAGAGTCAACTATTGATCACAGGCTGACGTGCAGACCAAGTGATTGTGCATCTGTATGAGTATTGATTCATGCTGATGCTGACATTATTTAGGCTTTATTCATATTTGACCTCATATAACCACAGTGAGTTTAACAAAGAATCCAAAAACTCCCACAAAAGCTTTCACCAACACTACAGGAGTGCTGTAATACACACTGCTGCCTCCTTACACACGCAATCACACATCAGATGCGTAGTAAGACATAACTAACACACACAGACAGGCAAAGAAACCAAAGGGTCAGTGTATGTGTGTGAGAGTGTGTGTTTGTGAATAGTGTGTTTATCTATTTGTTTCTGTAGCTGTCTATCACTGTGAAGGTGTCTGCTTTTGATTGAGGACATAGCTAAGGCATGCTGAGTAAGCAGTGGGGAACAGAGCCTGCGGCCTTTATTTCAATTCTAGACAATACACACACACACACACACACACACACACACACACACACACACACTTTTTATACAAGTATCTTTATACAGTTATGACTTTATACAGTTATGACAGATTGTGTTGTGGGCCTTCGCATTAGGATAATGTGTTGTGGGCCTTAGCATAAGGTTACCTAAACCACCTACATGTTTGTGTGTACAATCTCCACATACAGTCATACACCATCACACCATTCCCGTGTTAACATGTGATGTTGAGCAGAATTTGGACAGAAAAAAAAACTTAATATACACAACAGGTGGTTGCTCTTCCACATTGTTGTGTTAATATGTGTGTGTGTGTGTGCCTGTGAATTAGTCCCAGCAAGAGAAGATTGACAGCATAGAGGACAACATCAACACGGCCGGTGCCAATGTGGACGAGGGGACCAAGAGCCTGGGGAAGGTGAGGTGTGTGTCTGTGTGTGTGTGTGTGTGTGTGTGGTGTTTGTGTGTCAGATAGAAAATACATTGTAAAGACAGATTTAGTTGTAACTAAACTTTTTAATAGTCACTACTTATTCTTTCATGTTTTGTTAAAAACCAAAATCATAACTTAATCACATAATTTGTTTGTAATAATCAGCTTAAGTATGCAGTACACAGATCTTATTAAGCAGAGACCACTAAGGATGTTGACGTTTTGCATGGGAGGAACAGGGTCATGTGAACTATTCTACGTGGAAACGATGCAAAAGGGAAAAATATATGTTCTGAAAGGTTTACGTCCTAGTTGAAGTGTGTTTTAATAATGTCTGTTAATGATGTGGGTGTGCATTTATGTTATCTGGGTTTTAGTTTTGTATGGTTGATTTAGTGTTCACGTTTATCTACATTTATTACTGTACCATGATCGAGATCCGGGTGGGGACTGATGGCCTCTGGGCATGGAGAAAGTGTTCACTGGCATATAAACAGATTGGAAGTCGGTAACACCGACTCCTCTGCAAATCATTCCATGCAGCACAATGCATTAGAAAATGTCAATGTTTTATGTATTTTGTTTTCTGTTCTGTTTTGAAGGAACACATGTATTGAATACATAATTCTTAAAATCATACTGTCATAAAGGGAAAAAAACAATATTTGCTTACACTTTACTTGAAGGTATCTAAATAAGAGTGACATAACACTGTTAAAACGTCACATAACACGTCTTTTAGTAATTGTCATTTGGTTTTGTCAGGACAAGTTATGGTTAGGGTTCATGTATTCATTACAGTGTCATGGCACTCTTATGTAGATACCTTCAAGTAAAGTGACTACACATGTAAACTTGATTTGTCTACTGCATTAACTTACTATTCTGTGTAAATACAACTTAACCTGTTAAGTTTATCCTTGTGTGAAAACTTAAACGGTTTTAGGCAACTGGGTTTCAACGCAAATTTCTAGTAAAGTCAACTAATTTGGGATAACAGTGTAGAGGCTGCAGGGATCAGTCCTTAAGTTTTGACTGACAGGTAAAGAGGTGGGAGGAAGGATAATATCAACCCACAGGGATGCCCGATCTGTAAGGCCCTCTTTCTAGCGAACTTCCTGGTTCCCCAAGGACCAATGAGCTGGCTTCCTCAGCTGGGGGCCGGGCCCTGGGGCACAGCAGGGCCAATCAGCAGGGGGCTAGAAGGCTGATTGACACACAGATCTGCTAATTTACATCATTACCACAATGCATCCTGACAAATGAGCCCCCGGGGTGTGAGCCAATCACCTGGGAGAGTAATGCAATTAGGTGGGACCACAGCTGTCAATCCCACAGCCATGGGGGTCAGGCAGTGAAGCCTGTGGGTAAAACACCCCTGCCTGCCTGCTGCCTGTCAGTCACACACCATCTATACATGCATACATACACATATATATATATATATATATATATATATATATATATATATATATATGTCTGTGTGTGTATAGAAACACACACACAATTCACTGGTGCAGATATGAGGTGTAAGATGTATGGTGTGTAAAGTACGGAAAACAGTATAGGCTGTTTCTCTATTTTACTCCTGAGGTTGGAGGGTAGGTGGGAGCCAGAAAGGGAGGTGATATGTGTGTGTGTTTGTGTGTCTGCTCAAGGGACACAGAGATTAACTTGTGTCCTCCAAGGACTTACACCTGAGTGCAAGTGTGTGCATATTCGCATACGTCTAAGTGTGTGTTTACATTTGCCCATGTGTTTTTTACCCACTGGGGCACTGTTTTGTTTATGCTCTGAGTCAGAGCTCTGTATGAGAACTATAACAACAAAAGGGGGAAGAGGGCGAAACCATAGGGAAGCTAAAACTGGTGCCAAATAGCCCGGCATTTGACTGGCATCGAAATGAGCGCTGGTGGTAATGAGGCCTATCTAAGTCTCATTAAGTGTAGTGATATCATACCGGAGAACTACACTGAGTCGATAGGGTTCTGCCGAGCATGTCATTAATGTTTGTGGTGTGTGTGTGTGTGTGTGTGTGTGTGTGTGTGTGTGTGTGTGTGCGTGAGTGCATGCGTGCGGGTTGGTCGATGCTGCTGTGACTGGCAGACTGACGGGCGGTGCTAGAGATTGATCAGAGGCACTAATAACACCTGTCTCAAAACACCTTTGCTCAGAGATGTAGACTTGCGACTTGGTGACTTGGACTCGAGATTACTGGCCGTCAGTCAAGCCATTACAATGGCTGTGTATGTGCCACAAGTCAGTATTTCCCTGTTTTAAGTGATGGGGAGGGACTAAAAAATAAATAAGTAATAATTAGTTTTAGCTTTGATTTAATTAATTTCATGGAATATCAATAATTATAATTCAGTAGTCGGCAAGGCAGACAGAAAAAGACAGTGAAAAAGAGTGAGAAGAGAAGAGGAGAGATGAAGAAAGGGGAGGGGAGACATAGACCAGCTTGGGGACTTTATCCTCTTCGGCCCTTCATATCCTTTTTTCAACACTTCTAAGTCTAATTGGACTAAAACTGTGATCTAATTAAATGTCCAATTAAAGTTCAGAGAGCAATGTGCCCACCGGCAAATCAGAGTACAGGGACATAATCAGCTGGAAAAACAAACAAAAAAATCAATGGCAGCAATGGAGAAAACAGTAAAGGGAGCAGAGGGCAAAATAGGGAGAGGATGGACAGATGAAATCAAAATGCAATGAGAGCAGTATAGGGTGTGTGCTGTATGTAGTGCGATAGGACTGTCTTTACACAAGATTACCTCACAAAATACACACATAGGGTTACGGACAAAACTAACTACTCATAGGCTGAGTACAAGAAATGGCCAAAACTGCAGAGAACAACGACGAAAGGGCCAAAACTGCCCCTTTAAGTAGATTCTTTACACTAATACTGTACATGTTTTCTGCGCATAACATAATGGTATATTTATAGTAGTAACACATAGAGTAGGGCTGGGTTTTTCCATTTTATTTTTAGTTGTACTGTACAAGTTTGTTGTCTAAATAAAGTAAAAAAGTGATGAATCTGAACTACTTGAGAATTACACTAGAAATATTTGCTCCAGTTTGAATATAACCATATAGTATAATGCAAACAAGACCATATAGCCAACTCAACAAGTGTTTTTTCATATCTCAGCAGATTTTGTGATATTTATCAATACTGGAAGAAGCATTTCTGGATATTGTTTTATTGCTATTCTGTACTTATTTCCCAGCAATAACAATTTAAGAAAGACATTATGTGCCTCTTTCTTCTCCACAACTGATATTCAGATAGGAAGAGAAAAAATTTACCTCTGACTCCATCTGTGAGTTGCTCACACACTGTGAACCCCCTACGGACAGCTTTAGCCCATAAAATATTAATGCTGGGATTCAATTCAACATTCCACCTTAATCTCGATAACAATTAGGCTTTTTCATCACACACAATTAGGCTTGTTCCCCATAGTCTTAATGGTCTTGACTCTAGAGAGAGAATTATAAACCGGTAGTACAGCAACCAACAGATACATCTGATTACTACAGAAAATATAACTCTTCTGGGATTTATAAACCTAAATTACATATGGGTAGTTTATCTGTGTGTGATGAATTCTTCTTACCATAGCTGAATCAAGGGGAACACTTTAGCAGATGTTTCTCAGTTCAGCGCATTCTTTGTGGGTGTCGATGCCTGTCCAGGTACCATACCTGCCCTGATCTTGGCTCCTGCAGGGGCAGAGAAGAGGATCACTCGCATACTGAGACAAGCCCACCTGTTCACACAAATAACTGCCAGCATAACACTGCTACTGTACTGATTACTGGAGGAGGGAGGATGCCTCAGAATTACATATTATTTGTGTTAACCAGTCTTCTCATCTAATCTGATTAGGTGCAATAATAATTATAATAAAGTAAAAGTATAAATAGTATCTGTTATTGAGTTGTGGAGTCTGTGTAATTAAGCGATTAAGCAACTCGCGCGCGCGCACACACACACTCACTCACTCACTCACTCACTCTCACACACACACACAAACACACACAGCGCTTTGCTGGATTTAGCGAAAATAGTTGCAAGTATTTTGCAAGGTAAGGTTTTCCAACTAAGTTTTGTGCTACAAAGTAAGTTCAAAACGCATTGCCAGATGGTGAGAAATGTCGAACAGAGTATTACAAAAAGTGAAGCAAAATGATGCAACTCCCCTCTGCTCAAAAGAAATCAGTTAACATTATTCATAAACGTACTACAGAAGTAGCTAACACATGTGTGACAGTAGATACAATAAGTATATCGTTAGTGCTATTGTATATTAATAACCTGAGCTTTCCACTCCTCCTTCGTCGGTGTTATATTTACCGTTTGATTTGGTCTCAGATGAAAATTTTAGGAAAGTTTTCTTCCAAGCAGTCCCGTTGAATCGCCACTGTATGGATGGCAAAACACTACAACTCCCGTTACTATTGTAAAGCAATAAACCTCCATGATGGGAGTTTACTCCATAATTCAGGTCAGCCTCTTGGCGGTTTCAAAAACTGCATTACCCACAAAGCCAAGCGAATACCGGGAAGTGTCACTCACGTTTCCGTGGTCACCGTAAGATTGGTTCGCCGTCGGTTTCCTGCAGCAGTAAGAAAAGCAGCGTCGAGAGAAACTGGGAAGACTCAACACCACCACCTCCAATAACTATACTGTACAATGAAACTAATAGCAATACCTCCATCTCTCGATATTCGCTTCGTCACGGTTTTACTGCTGGTAAGTGTTTGTCTTTCAGCCCTGGAATGTGCACTGCTTTGTACCTACATGAGCAAGCTAACGTTAAGCTAGCTAAGTAACGTTAGTTAGCCGCCAGGGGATAGTTAGCTGCTAGCTAACCGATGAGCCTGTGCTGGCATGAGACGTGTCTTTAAAAGTTGACTAGCGAGTCTGCTCACTCGCTTCTGGAAGTGCAGTTATTTATTTATCAGGCTCATTAAGAAGGCCTTTAAACTGGACTCAAGTGACTCGCATAAATAACGTTAATCAAGTTATCCAACTGCAATGTCAACTTAGCACGTTAGCTATAGTGTTGTAATAAGCCTTAATCCTTCTTATATAATCGAGATGTTACTCGCTTAAGAGACCGTAACGTAAAATCCAAACTCAAGAAATTAGCTGTAGTTTGACTCCTGATAACTTTGTTAAGGACGAATGAAGCATCGAGCTAGCGTTAGCTGTTACCACATATTGACAGCAGGGAAATACTTGCTAATTGCTAGCATTGTTAGTTTAAGCATTTTGTTTAATGGGTTGATCTGATGTGATTGATAAACTTAATATTTGATATTGTATGGATGCGCACATTTATTGTCAGACTCTTGGTGTATCTGTATAGGTCTCTGAATGATGCTCACCGGTTGGTGAATTCCTCTGTTGTGGCTCATTCTTATTGGCTGACAACCCGGAAGTAGAGCTAGCGCTGCTGTTCTGCTGTTTTGAGACATAGACATTTGGGTTGTGAGAGTTTAGGGCCTGAAATGAAAGCTCAAAACTCATCTTTGAGTTTCAAAGCGTTGCCCCCATCGGTCTAACCACAGTCTTCTTTTATCGTAAAAAGACACAGTGACTGTTTTGACAAAGCTGAGAATGTTAAACTTTCATAGGAAATCCGAACATTTGCTCTATGGAGCTTTTTGACATTTCATGGACTACTAGTTTATTATTAATTTAATCACAGACATTTTTCATGGCAGAAATTTTTATTTATCAAGTAGATCAAATGCAGGGGAAAGTAGCTCACCTAAATGGAATGCAGTCATTTTTTACTGTCTTGTGCTTGTCTTTCTATGACAACCCAAAATGTCTGCTGTGAAAAATGTCTATTGACAGATTAATCTATAATACAAATAATAGTTTGTTTTAACCCTAATTTTACATTAGGAAGACACTAA